>JAIGNY010000416.1:692500-732500 GCA_020152595.1 Chiridota heheva | reverse complement strand
GGTCAGATGTAAACCATCCATTCAAGATACTATTTACAATCTGTGTTTAATGTATGATCTTGCCGCACATAATTTTCCGCAAGAGTAAAGCTCATGTTTCTCATATTCTCCATTACTGATTGATTCCTTTCCACTGTCTCTGAGATCAGGCCAACTAAAGTAATAATTCCCTGATCAGATGGGGATTTTCTTCTGTCTGTCTGCTCCTCATATCCATTTTTACCAATAAGAATAAGATTAAAACGGAGACTTTGTTTCCATGGAGCAAGAGCATAGAGAGCTAAAAGCACAACTCTCCAGACTGCCAGAGTAACCCATTTCATTAATGACCTCTCATTAAGTACACCAGGGTACAAGGTGCTTCCATCTACGTTACATAACGCAGCTTTCTTGTAAATGATATTCATTCTGAATTAATGAGCTCCACGTGTTTTACTACATGATTTGTATGGGATATCCCGGCGACAACTGGTTTACACTTCCATATTTATTACTAACCTTGCAAAATTGAAACATATCGTCTTAAGCACGCATTATATTACCGGTTTATCGAGCCCGGGAGCTACTACTTGATCTTTATAACTCAATGCACATTGAAATACAAATGAAATCGAGGCGAATTATCTTAATAGTATATGAAAGAAAATGCATCTTGACATTACTAGACACACCCTGGTTAATTTTATTTTCCTGCGTTGCGCTGTTTCATACGCACAGATAATTCGTATACAGGTAAGAACAAAGCCTGTAAAAACAAAATGAACACCATGCGCGTTAAGACCCAATAGATCAATCTTCATACCTTCCAGATTACATTCACGCACGCAAAAGATAAAATATCTGACTCCATTCCTGAGTTTCCCTTAATCCTGAATAAGCGGTCAGTGTGTTAAATAATCTATTAATAAAGAACCAGTGAAGCAGTTTTCTAATGTGGTCCTACCGTGATTTTAGTGTAATCTTTTCTCACTCTTTTTGCAGATTATTATATCCATCCTTCGTTCAAATATACACAAATTACATCAACTTTTCTTTATTTGAATTAGTGCCAAAAGTGCTCAATCAATTTTCCATATAAACAGTTGATCTTTCATCGGTTCCATTAGAAAGTCATAATTCTCCCGTTATCAGTTCATAGCATATCTATGTGTAAGAAATTACCATTCGAAACTTAAATGTATGCCTGTTTATTAAAACCATCTTTTTTAAACTTTGTCGTGTTACTTGACTTGTTACTTGACTTGTCCCATAGATATGATTTAAACTCGATCGTTTTTAACCCTTTCTTAATGTCAGTTGTGATTCGCGAAATGACAAATATCTGTCACCAGCGACTGTTGTAGATTCGAAATAAACTTGTCAGGTGATGTGTACCAAAAAACTAGACTTGATGAAATGTTTTTTATCGGACGAAATTGCTTTAGACTGTTATATAATAGCATAATTGTTAACTCAAGTAAAGCTGTGTACACCATTTGTTAGCTGGGTTTTTTCAGTTCAAGTTTGACTTATAACGCTTTTCATGCAGTTTGTCCTAAACCAAAAGTTTAATCGTTGCAATTAACACACTGAAAAGCCTTTACTTATGTTTTCACGCAGTATCTTGGCAATTTAAGGAGACCTGTCCAACCTATAAAGTTGAGAATTTGGTAGACAAATTCGTGTAGGCTGACTCCTAATCATTCAATTATTGCTTTCTCAATTAGAAGGATGGTCCTATATCTGCCTATGCTGTGTTACGACGGCGAATCACTGTGTGTTTTCATTATCTATTTGTTAGCACCTTTGCTTATGCTTCGTATTGCTTTACCAATTCTAAAACAGTTCACAGATGACTGCTGATTTTATTAGGAAAATAACTTTATCAAGATGAAATGATAATTTGTGTCCCCTAACGTGTATATTCGTTATCGGTACATCATATCACATTTGTTTAAATCTAATAAAGCAAACTAATAACTCTCTCGGATGAAAAGTCACTTGAAGCGTACCACAGGAGCATCCAATATCGCCTGAACCTTTACAACCTAATAAATCAAATGAACCACTTGGGGTGTTTTGGAGATATTTAAGAAATACCTACTTTGATGATAAACTGACCAACACTCAAAAATATGATTGGTTTTGTATGTAGAACGTCAATGATTCATTTCAAATTTTTAGACAATGTACATGATCACATTCGCAGTATAGCCATGAATACCTATTGATGATATCGACAGATCAGAATGATTGACAATAATCACACGGTCTTTGTTTTTAAGTGATGGGTTTCGTTTTTAATACTCATACAGAATGAACATTGAAATAAGTTTATTTCGAACTGAATTGTACCATGGAAGTCTTGTATATAGGTAAGTAAAGTCAATTGGAAATTCGCTGCCCGCAGTAAACTTCCTCTTGAAATAAGGAATGCGTTATCGACATTTACCTGTTTCACCTGCAATAAAGTTATATTACTCATAATATGAAGTATGTACGTCACGGTTTGGTATTTGGTGTGTACTGGCCTTCATATGCAATCTCTCTGAAACTAAGATGTACTTAAGTGGAATTATATTACTAAACATGTTTGCAAAGGGTCACTTGTCAAATTCTTCATTTGTGAAGATGTTCTTACCCAATGACCTATGCGATATGACCATTTATTTGCCTTTGGATTTGTCTTTTTAAAAATAAGATACACTTTGTCTGGTTTAAACGTGAAATCAAATACTTTCAGTCAATATGATAAATTTGTTACCTACTTGTAGCTTAAACAGATTTCAGGTAACGGTGAATGGTGTACCCAACAATGTCTCAAATCATATCAAGCGAGAAATCACAACAAATCCCCGAACAAGGGTAAAGGTGCGTGGTGTAGTGGTTAGTGCTTTGTCATCTCGCTCGCACGTCCCGGGTTCGTATCCCGGTGGGTCTGCAACCAGTGAGTTCACAACTGGTTATCAAAGGCCGTGGCCGTGGCTGTCTTGATGTAATGTCCAGCACTGGATGCTTTCGGGACGTTAAACCTTGCTATGCTATGCTATGTTATTTCCAAGGAGGCACGGGCATGTGGGATCGTAACATTGCATGTATAAAATAACCTATTTTCAAGTAAATGTTGATGAAATTAATTTGATATACTTTTGTAGAAGGGTTATGGAAGACATTCTTGTATTGCCATGTAAGGGTCTCTGTTCAATGGCACCACAACTCCAAACTGTCCAAAGTCTTGATGAATAATTATCATAAACCTAGAATGAATAAACCATGCGTAGCGGGTCCTGTCTTCTTGGTGATAGTTTTGCGTGGTCTTTATTTGCCCCTTATAAGACAAAAGAACTCAAAATGGATAAGAGCAAATAATCGTATGGACCGACGTGTCTGACATCATCCAATCTTCGGAACGATTGTTGCCTAGCTAACCTGGCTGCCTGGAGAATTTACATCAGCAGGGACGTAGCGACCGGGTGTGTGTGTGGGGAGGGGTAGGGGTGTGGGAGGGGGAGGGGGTGTCACACCCCAACCGCGTTTTTCGTCGGCTAAATTGTGACTTTGTCGGGAAATTTTCACCGAACTTTCCTAATGAGATAAACAATCGGAAATTTGAACTTTGTCGGGAAATTTAATTATGTATAACCTTTAAAACGAAACTTCATCAACTCATATTCATCGCTAATCAATGCACATTGAAATTTCTTTGTTCCCAATTTACGGAAAAAAATATAAATTTACATGATTGAACGCACACACACACACACACATCAACTAACTCATTGTCTGTACAAGACTGCAAATCTTGTTTTCAACTTGTTGAATTAAATCACAATTGAAACTATCAACTAGTGAGGCCACTGATAAGAGATCAGATAACACCCTCGTCCCTTATAACCATGGCAACTTGTGGCTGCTGCAAGTTGGCAGGCAGAGGATCTCTGGGCCCCACTTTTCATCAAGTACGCAAATTTCGTTTATTCGAATGGTATAATCATATTACCCTGGTATGACAATCACGAGAAAGCAAGTTTTGTCACGGTCAGAATGGAGAAAAAACGCAACAAACCTGTCAGAACTAAGTTGCAATGTGGACTGTGTAACCGATAATTTGATGATGACTATCGGAAAAACCACAATGTGAAATTTCATAAGGATCTCTTTTCAAAAGAGTGCATATACCATTTCAAATTTCAATGCCCCAGTTAATCCGTTTATGGCAGCCGTAGCTGCACAGTCGTCTTTTATATCTATGAAGAATTATTTTCAAGTAAAGTTGTCAGTTTTGTAAAAGTCATATTCAAGATAAACCTCTCTTGCATAACGTTGAAAATAAGCTGTAGAATAACTGATTTTGGGTTGATAAGGGCCCTATGACAAAGCTAGAGATGGGGGTCTCTTATATCTTTAGTGTGGGGTCCTTTCATTAATTTGATATTAATTCTTTTTTTATTTATTTCCTCCATTGTAGAAAATGTATACTTTAAAGATTGTTGATTTTTGTAAATATAAGCTACCATTTGAAGGGACCTGTTTTTTGGGGGGCTATCAATTTAAGGTTGAATTTTATCTTTTCAAGGACCACAGGCTTACAATTTCCTTGGCATCATTTCTGAAATATACTCGCAATTGTACCTGATTTTTTACGACACGGGGCAGTTGCACCTTGCAGTGAGTGCTCCATAGCATATAGGCTCTGACAGGGGCACACAAGCCTAGCTACAATTCTAGATTTCGTTGATGTTGTTATCTATTCTAATTTTATAGAATTAATCACAAGTGTCCAGGTTTTTATGCAAAATAGTTTGAGCAACTTACTAACAAGTTGAATGACGCCTGTTAAATGTTGAGTCACATACATACATAAATGTTTAATTATCAGACATAAAGGCAAGTTACTTAACTCGGAATGGTGATCTATTATGAATGTCGGGAATGAGGTGTTGCTATTATTTGATTAGGATTTTTAACACCAATGGCTTCTATCATCAATTGTGAAAAAGCTAACTGGTACAAGATAAAGTAAACAAAAGTCTTTGTAGAGATAACCCATGGTAATCCGAAACAAAATATGTTTGGGTCAATAGTAATGAGAGAAAAAAATGTATTTTGCGTTGTTTTTCTTCTGTAGTTCATTATAAATGGTACCTAAATGAACGCCGGTGTTTCAGGTTTAAAACAAAAAGTCCCCATAAAAATTGAAACGTATAGGGGCCTAAAAGTTAGGTTTCCATGCTGTTTTGGGGTGACATTACCGTGTAAATCTGTGTTGATTTTAGATAAATTATCAGCCATAAAATGCCTAAAATCGCAGACCTTCCAGTGGTTTCGCCCCCCTGAACCCCTATCAAGGCTTCGCCCTTGGACTCAACTAGGGCCCCTAAACCCCACGGGGTCAAAGATTTTGTCGGGAATTATTCCTCATTCCTTTTTACAGTTATTCCCCGGGACATGAGCTCCATCATCAACACAAATGATATTTCTTCTTGAAAACCGTCTACCCTCGGTAACCATGCAGAAGGATTATAAAGATCACTACACCAGATATTAACAACCTTGTTAATACCAATAAATTCTAAATTACATAAACATTCAGATCACCTGCTTGACCGATAATGTTTACTTCTGGGATGTTTCTGTCAAATGCAGAGCTCTTTTATGGATGAATTCCTATCGAGTAAATTGAAGAAAAAAAGTTTGAACTTGTTCGCCCCTGTCTGAGAGGGCTAGGTCGCCACCGGGATAATAAATGTGAAGAGGATGGGATTTAATTTACCCTAAATATTCCCCATGAACTTGGCAGGTCCTTAACTTTGTTTGAATTGTCTTTTTGACTGATTAAATGATTAACCGCGGGGTCTTTTTGATGATGACTGTTTGCAATTTAGATAAATGAAAAGGTTCAAAAGATGGGTGGTTAGGGGTGGTCCAAACCTTTTGGCTTGGGGAAGTATAAACACATCGATGACTGTTTTTTACGAGACTTCATAAAATAAGGAGATTGGCATAAGCAGCATGTCATGTTTTTGATTCATCGATTTCTATTAAATGATCTGACAAAGATAGGCTCTTCTTGTAGATAAGATCAACATGGAAGCAGCGTAATATACAGGGGTGAATCTAGGGTCTCTTCTTTGCGTGTTTATGGAAGGTGGAGAAGTAATATTTGTTAAATAGAAATCACTTAGTCCAAAGAAGCTTAAACAAGAAAACTGTTAGGATCAGCTGTACAATTTGTACAAATCTTGAAGAAATAAAACTAACAGATAATAAGCACATTAATCCTGACTACTTAAGACACTTAACAAATACAAAATGTTTGTCCCATTTTTTAATTAGGATGACAACGAGGTTGTAGATGGATCTTTTGTATCTTCTAGAATTAAATATCCAAAGGTTTTGATGAAATATTGTCCGTGCTTGAATTTCACCAGAAATTGCAAATTCGACTAAAGAGAATCACCGTCGGTATTTACCGTATTCGACGTATTAAAGGAGCACTCGACCGAAAAGTAAAGGCGTATTTTATTGGAGTCTCCTAAATAATGCAGTGCGTCTCGTAAAGGTTTTTCGTACAGCCTCTTTGGATTTAAATATTCATAGCTTTGCTGTGTTGTCGATCATACATAGGCATAGCTGTTAGGACTTGCCGAATGCACAGGAAGTTTATTTCGTTACCATTTTTCTTGTACACGTATTCATCCAATAAACTTTACTTGGTTGGAACGCATTTCAATGGTCATTTGGTAATAAAACAGCCACGATTTCGTACGTCGAGTCTTACTGTATCGTTAGGCAAGTGTTATAACATTAGCCGCCCGACATGATATTTTGAAAAGGGGTTTATTGCACTAATGTTGCAGTCAAATACTCATACTAATACGTTAATACAGTATTAGCCAAATTCTCCTAGGCGCAGGCTTCTTTATCGGCTAAAAATGACAAGCTTTAAGTTAACTTGGGCCCTATAATTGTGTCACTGTCGTAGTACCGTGCCAGAAGAAGAGAAGAATAGAAGGCTAAGCATGCGCAGACGTTACACACAGTGGACGTTGGATCGAGAGCACTCAGCAAATGAACGAACTTCTATTGAGATTAAATCCATGAAAAAACGGGTCGCGAGATTTGATTGAATGTGGACGAAATGCCCACAATTTATCACAAAAAACACGCACTCACTTTTCGGTCGATAGCTCCTCTAAGCGCCTATACTCTAATAAGCGCACACCCCAAGCGCAACAAACTGAGTAACAAATCGTCAGGGCTCTTGTTTTTGCGAATTTCACAAAGGATCGATACACTTCATGTCTCCATAGCTTACAGACGACGTGAGGGCAAAGATTACTTGAATATTCATAATAACCAGAAAATTGCTACACCGTTGCGTGCTAGATAAACATTTGATTTTTGAAGGACCCCTTAAAAATACGCCCTCACTGTTCGGTCTAGTGCTTCTTTAAGGAACCCAAAGCTTGAAAAGAAATGGAAGACAGATTTTGTGTTGCTGTGGAGAAAGTGATATGCAACGGTTGTTCATTACCTGTTTAATAAACTTGTTAAATCCAGTTCCTCGAGCATTAATGCAAATGATTAGTTCAGTGGTCAAGTTAGTTTTTCTTATATGAAAAAGGATTTTAAAAGAAACAAAATGGTGCAGAAAGCATTCAGTAATATTATTCTGTTAAGGAGATATTCGAGTATGAAACTCTGTCCTATTTGTATAAAAATGACTGGTGTAGTAATTCTACACTGGAAGTTTGGCTCCTATATCCTCACATACAGAATCCGCCCCTTGAACGCTACTCCATCCTTGTTTTCTGTGCCTGTGGCATTCTAGTAACCGCAGGAAAGATAAGGTGACATTGACATCCAGGTCTTAGAAAAGTTTTGAATTTTCTATTTCATTTCCACAAAATTTGTGCTCTTAGTGTATGAAATATGTGAAATTTGTTTTACTTGTGCAAATTGTTAGAGAATTAAACCTTTCAAAAACGAAATTGATGCTATATTTCGTATTTTGTGGTAAATCATTTCTAACTTTTGAAATCATGAAGAGCATTCTATCCAAAATCCTTCCTCCCCATCTTAACTGGGTATACCCAATATCACACGAGGGGATATTTTACTTAAATAAAATTATAATATGTATTATGTCTTTTTAGCAAACGAAACTTGGTAAGAACATTTCTTGTTATAACCATGATTAATTAAAATATAATAAGATTCATATTTAAAGAAATATTAACTTAGTTTATGGGGATGAAGATCACGTAAACATTGCTAATGGTACGATCCTAGGAGCACGCGCAAATTCGCAGTAGGCCTACATCATAACAATATAACATGCATGACCGACATTGCCAGCAGCGCTGTGGTAAATCATGGAGCTATTAACTCAGTTAATAGCTCTATCTGTCTATGGGTGAACGGAAATGAAAAAAACCGCACTGTTTGAATAGTTTATCAAAAGTTCCTTCTGTTCTGTGTATTACCATGGAGCTTTAGATAGCAGGTTTCTGATTTTACTACCGATTTACTCTCATTCCCGATTTTTGTTGTGTGAAGGAATTGGTCTGAGAATGTTTTGTTGTAACGTCGTGCATTCCAATGCCGCGTTCTTAACTTAATCGTTAGTGAAAATCCGAAACGAAAAAAAACGAACGTTAAAAAAATTCTTTTAATTTATAGATTAGAGCAATGGCGTATATACAAGAGGAACATCTTAATAAATAATGAGCATTAAATTAAGCAACACCAATATGAAAAGCATTCAGAAGTCATGTCACATCAGAAACAAATAGATCAGGGGAGGAAGTTACACTGGTGGATCGGCAAGATTTTCAAATTCGTATTAATACCGGGCTGCATAAAGCTTACGTAATACCTGAGCTGTGTCCTTGAAATGGGAAAAATCTGCCACTGGCAGATTTAACCCGTCGTGGTTTCAAGGGGCGCTTTCTTCATATGAGCACTTGTTAATATGTTTTAAAGAAAATTTATTCAACTTGTTTGATATTTGAATTATATTTCCTCGAACTTTCTCCAGGTGGTAAATTATATCTAGTAACCTTACGAGATTGTGTTTTGCTACTTTCCTGACATATCCATTAATTTTGAAGCCACAAAATTGCAGAACAAAATATGATTTAAGTCGTTTCTACACAGATCACACCAAACTTTAAAATTGTTTCTTTTGAAGTCCTCTTTCATACTGTGCATGATCCCTGAACCAATCCTTTATGGTATGAACTGTAATTCCAAGTTGCATGCCACATGGTAGTCTAACGGTCTAATTATGATATTTACACTCTTGATATATCAGATATATTACTTTGCTTGTTAACTTGCTTCTTCTGTTCTTAAAGCAAGTTAGTATAAAGAGATGCCTCCTCCATTAAAGTAAGGAGGTGCCAATGCGCCATGGTGTCGATTGATAGATGTCACTTCTTGGTTTGTACCACAACAGGTTTCATTATTTTGATAACTAACTTACGAAGTGGAAGGTCATGATCGTATTAATGTGCTCTCATCCACCATGTTTGTTTAGGATTTGAATGACGTTTACAAATCATTTTGCAGGACCAATGCATGGTGAAATAATGTGAGTCATCCTTGATAAGCCTTTTGTTCCAATTTTTCTGGTTCATTCCACGCAGCTAAAATTTATTCACTCTCTTTTGTAGCAGATCGTATAAAACTTACGATAAATTTATGCAACGATTTCATACTCCATAACATTTATAGAATATGTTACTCATCACCATGCAATCTGGAGAATACAAGACAAAAATCATTACGTCTTATGATGCACTTTCAATTCTCAAATACTGCGTGAGGATGCTTTCGATGGATGAAGACTTCCAAATTCGAAACTTTAAAATCAAAATTCCCATTACCATTAAAAAAATCATATTTCATTGTAAATGCTTAATAATACATATATCCTATACGCAAAAAAAGCAAACATATATATATATATATATATATTTATATATATATATATATATATATATATATATATATATATATATATATATATATATATATATATATATATATATATATATATATATATATATATATATATATATATATATATATATATATATATATATATATATATATATATATATATATATATATATATATATATATATATATATATATATATATATATATATATATATATATATATATATATATATATATATATATATATATATATATATATATATATATATATAAAATATATATATATATATATATATAAATGTATATATATATATATATATATATATATATATATATATATATATAATATATATATATATATATAAATATATATATATATATATATATATATATATAATATATATATATATATAATATACATATATATTCATGTATATTATATATTATATATATGTATATATGTGAGTATATATATATGTGTGTATATATATATATATAATATATATATATATATATATATATACATATATATACATATATACATACATACATACATGCATACATACATATATACACACATACATACATATATAATCCCCAGCTTTGAAAGCCATCCTTAATGTTAGTGTGGACGAGAAAACTCATTATTCTGGTGTGGACGATTTTTTTTACCGACAAATGATTGAATTTCTTTCCGATCTTACATGTTTTTTTAGTATGTTTGTTGCATCAGTTTTCTGATTAGGTTTACATGCTTTCTGCATATACAAGTTGCTCAAATCTATAACGGATATAGCCCTTGACCGATAAAACAGAAGGCAAGGGTTAATTTTCATAAACGACAAATATCTTTGTTATCCTATATATGATAACTGAATTTAAATATTTTTTGACTGAGGTATATATAGCTTCTAAATGCAAAAAGCAACATCTGACTGTCCGGAGTAAATTAATTTATTTACTAAACGTGTAATAATAATTGTATTGAAGTTCAAAGATACACAATGCTTGGAATACATACTTATTGATTTGGAATATATTTTCTCCCTCATGGTAAAATTCAATCACTAAAGCAATTTTTTCATCCCATTTCATTTAGCCCAGTCTGATTCAATAAGGTTTAATAGTAAGTACTGTCTTGCCTGACATCCGTCAACATCACATCACTCGTCCTTATCAGATAAATACTCAAAAAATTGGAATCATATCAAATTTGATCAATCGAAAGTAGCTGACGCATTATCTGTTTAGTTTAATATCTGTTCAAAATGTTTTAAAAATACAACGCTAAGACTGAGGTGTCACAAGAGTGTTTTATCTTCCGAACAGAAGAACTAATCAACTCTCATAATTTTCCGTCATTTTTGTCAACTGCATACTTCCATTCTATACGCACAGTATACTTGCGCTTCTCCCTTTCACTGCGTTCTTAAAGCGTCATTTGTACTAAGCCAAACTAAGGTTTAAATATGTTGCCTAAACTTGCAAGTAGTAAAACTTATAAAACAAGAAAATATTGAATGCACATGGAAATCCTTTACTTGTCTGAAAGATACTTGTCTGAAATGCTGAAAGAAAGAACCGACTTCACCAGTCTAGTCATGTATACGTTCACGTATAATTACTTGTAATTGCCATTTCATTCTTATTAGACACTTTTGTGGGATGACCAATTTATATTATCAGTCAGGTCATCCGGTACACGCTCCCATCCGGTACACGCTCCCATCCGGTACACGCTCCCATTTGGGAGATCTCCCAATCGGGAGATCTCCCAATCGGGAGATCTCCCAATCGGGAGATCTCCCATCTCCCATTCGGGAGATCTCCCATTCTGAAGGTTTCTTGTCATTATAACCCACAATACATCTTTCTAAATTCAAATCTTTGTAAAAAAATACATAACGGTAAAATAGGATTTAAGTCAATTGTAGGAAAAATGCATGCGAAATATTCCAATTTCATTAGAGTAACACAGAACTATGAAATTATTTTCTCCATTTTCACCAGCGCAAATTTGACTTTCATTCGGGAATTTTAAAGTAATCTTTTAAAATTAATTTCGATATTTTTCGAGGAGTAGATTTTATCATTTTATTCACCAGCAAAAGCTCAAATTATACAGAAATAATAATTCCAGTATCATTTCCAAAGTAAACAACTTTAGAATTACAGAATTTGACTAGTAACAAGAAATTAACTGCTGAACTTATAATAGCAACAATCTAAATGGTGGTCACTGTGCATGTCTCGATCTCCCAATCGGGAGATTTCCTGATCGGGAACATGGACTGGACTGGCTATGGTCAAACAATCCTATTAATCTGTTAACAGGTTGGAGAAAGCAATTTTCGTGCCTGTGTGTAGTTAAAACCAATAACGTTTATGGGTATAAAAAGTGATCAATTTGTTTTATGTACTTCTGAAGCGATCAGGCGGTGATGAGAAGTGTTTGACAGGTCAACAGATGAACAGAAGAAAAGTTGTTATTTGTGCTGGATATGCGTTAGTGTTGTGTACTTTCGACATATATTTACATTGATTCAAACTTATGACCAGACTCAGAACAAATCAGTTCACAGGAATGATTTTCTTCGTCGTATACACTTCCATCATCTTAATCATCGATCATTATCATCACCCACCATCAGCAGCAGTCGGCACAACCAAAACTATGTACATCTGAAAACACTCTAAGCAACCAGCCATGACAAGTGAAGAAACATGCAACTTTCTTGTGCCTACTAAATTAAAGTGTGTCATGTATTTCACATATACAGACTTAAATGACTTTCGAAATAACATGGAAAGCGATTATGTTTCTTTGTTCATTTTAAAAATGATCTACTCTTCTTGGCAAGTCTATTTCTTAATACAGTTTCATAGAGCATGGCATTCCTTAATAAACAGATGCAAGAATTATGTCTCATCTCTCTCAGGAAAGAGAGGGAGAGAAAATGACAGGCAGACATCGTTTATTTTTCATGGGCCCAAGGGAGATTTAATGCGTATGTTATTGAAGCCAGAGTTTATTCAAGGTTAAAGAGTTTTTAAATGGTATAACTGTCGACACCATATTTCCAGTCATAAGTTTCCAGACAAGTAGAACGTGTGATATATATTTATGAACATGTTCATATCATGTATAATCTTTCAGTCAATCGATGTATTAAATTCTGTACATAAACCTTCTAGTAGCCTATGTATGTTTGATATTGTACGTGACAAGATTAAACCACTGTATTTTCTAATGTTGCCATTGTTGTAGAAAGTGTGTTGTTTCTTGAAAGTGTGTGCAGTTTTGTTGTTGTGCTAAATTGAATTGCATCACAAATCATTAGTTTGTGCAAATGTAGTTCTGCCAGTATACACTCTAAAAAAGAAATGGTCAAATTTTGACCACAACATGGTCAACTCTGCACCGAGCCATCTTTGGTCAAATTAAACAACAAATTTGGCCACCATATGGTCAAATTTGGCCATAATTATCATATTATGGTTAATTTTGACCACGTTATGGTCGTTTAATTTTGACCAACATTGGTTCGGTGCACAGTTGATCATGTAATGGGCAAATCTGACCATTCCTTTTTAGAGTGTAACATCCCAATATTCATCATATGGAACCTTCATACTGATTTACTTTTTACACACTGTATCACAGTTAGATGGATTTTAGATGGAAAATCTATTTTCTCTACTACATATACCAGATGCACACTTGAAAGATTGTAAGTTAAAGATTTTATATAGCCCCAAAATCTATATGAATAATCATTGGCGTTGTACAAAAATGTCGAAATCAAAGTAAAATTGATTTAAAAGTAACTCTATCATATAGGCTATAAACTATACTTAGCTTACACAAAAGTAAGACGTGAAATATGTAGTAATTACGCTAAAACAAATAAATATTTAAAAGAATTCTTAAAACCGCAAATATAACAAAATTACTGCAAAATAAAAATAAAACGTTGATTCAAAAATCATGAAATCAACTTATTTAATGCAATCTTTGAAATATTATTATTATTTTTAGGAAAAGCTGGTCTGTAAGGAGCTGGTCTGTTTCAGTTCTATTAGTAAGTTATTCTATAAGTACAATATATACTGTATGTATACTGCTAAATCAGATTATAACCAGGCAGAAGAATAATTTTGTGTGTATATTTCTGAATGTGGGTCATCTTTCACAAACAGCATGTGTTTTAATATGGAGCTTAACAAATACAGTACTAGTATCCATTATATAAAGGTATTTCCGTGTATAATATGAATTACGTTAATTTTCATTACCTTGTTGAGGAATTGTTTATCTGTAATCCTTTCTCTGCAAATCACATTAAGCATCCAAACCTTCTACTCTTTGTCCAAAAACAGGGGTTATTTCGATAATCCTCGTCATCATGATGGGTTTTATGAGGTTTTACTTACTTTTAATAGCTTTGACTGAACAAGTTTATCACGAGTTCATACATTAAATGATTGCAAGTTAAGCTCGTGGTTAAAACTTTTGGATTTACAGAATACATGAATCACAAATAAAACAAAACCAATTACTTCATTTGTTCAAACGTTGTAGAAAACAATAAAATGGTTTCATAAATATTTTCATATTTGTTGTGTAAAGTGTAAAAATGTGTAAAGACAAACTCATTTGTTTGTCATATTTCCCGTTGTGAATATGAAATAGTCTGGAGGTATGGAGAGGGCCTAGATTTGGAACAAAAAAAATGGTATCATTCAGTCGCGAACATAGTCAATACAACAGAGCATGAGGGATCTAATATATTAAACGATCTGTACAATATCTTCAAATGCAAATTACATTACCATTTACACTTTTAAAGTTAGTGTTGTAAGTATAGTTACATTAGTGTACACTGTTGCAATTTGTGCTCCGAACAGTGGTTAAAATGCAATCCCTTTTTATATTCTTAATCGGCTGTCTAATCAACAATTGTTATTCTTATTGGTAAAAATGCAACCCCTTTTGATAATCTGAAACGTCCATGAATCAACAATTCAAATTCTTGTTGTTAAAAATGCAAACTTTAAAAAAAAAAAAGAGTATAATATGTTCAAATACAATTTACACAAACATTGATATTTTTCAATATTTGTGTGTTGTGAGTTGTTTAATTTGTGTACACTTGCACTTTTGTGCTCCGAACAGTGGTTAAAATGCAGCCCCTTTTTGGTTCCGATGCTAATAGCATAATGAACCTATGCTGGCGTGTGTATGTATGTATGTATGTATGTATGTATGTATGTATGTATGTATGTATGTATGTATGTATGTATGTATGTACGCACGTATGTATGTATGTATGTATGTATATATGTATGTATGTATGCATGTATGTATGTGTTTGTGTGTGTATGTATGTATGTATGTATGTATGTATGTATGTATGTATGTATGTATGTATGTAACAGCAAGCTTATTGACACGATATTTCACGAACGATACACTGGATTCATAACATAGACCATGATCTGTAGATGTGCCCTATTATTTTTGGTGGCGATGTTATGCATATTAATGAGTAATGGCCTAATGTGAAAATCTTGAAATGTTCATATTATAACAATTACTTGTCTGTTTTGTTTCATATTTGGTATAGTTATGTTGCTAGCTAGTGTGTGTGTGTGTTCATTGTATAAGAAATGTTCAATTTTATTAATAGGCATAGTAGGCAGGGCTTAATATGAATTTGTTGAAAAGAGCTGGTAACACGATATCTAAAGAACGATAAACTAGAATCATGTTATATGTGGTACACAAATAACCCATGGCCCATATATATATATATATATATATATATATATATACATATATATATATATATATATATATATATATATATATATATATATATATATATATATATATATATATATATATATATATATATATATATATATATATATATATATATATATATATATATATATATATATATATATATATATATATAATATATATATATATATATATATATATATATATATATATATATATATATATATATATATATATATATATATATATATATATATGTGTGTGTTCTATTGTTTTTGGTGGTGATGCCATGTATATTGCTTAAACATGTATGTTTTGTTTCATATTTGGTATATTTATGATGTTAGCTAATGTGTACGTGATCAGGGTACAAAAAAAGAATATCAATATGCATAGTGGGCGGGGCTTAATATGATTTTGCTGAAAAAAGCTTGTTAACACGGTTTCTCAAGATTAATACATTGGATTCATATCATATTTGGTACACAGATAGCCAGTGGTCTGTAGATGTGTCCTATTGTTTTGGTGGTAATGTCTTGCATATTAATGAGTGAGAGAGGCTTAATGTAAAAATCATGAAATGTGAAATTTTAGAAACCACATGTCTGTTATGTTTCATATTTGTTATAATTATGATTTTAGCTAGTATGTACGTGTTCATGGTATAAAAAAGACATTGCCTTCATTAACATGCATAGTGGGCGGAGCTTAATATGATTTTGTTGAAAAGAGCTCGTAAACACTATCTAAGCAATGATAAACTGGATTCATGTCATATGTGATACACAGATAGCACATGGTTTGTATATGTAACCTATTGCATTTGGTGGTAATGTCACGCATATCAATGAGTAGGCAGAGCTTAATGTTAAAATCTTCAAATGCTCATATTTTAACAACTACATGTCTGTTTTGATTCATACTTGGTATATTGATATTTTTAGCTTGTGTATACATACTTATGGTATAAAATTGTTGAATAATGGCATGTTGCTTTTTGCTAAGTTGGAAGGGGGGGGAATATAAAATTTAAAAATCAGAAAAAGTGATAATTTATAGCAATCATATGTCTATTAGCATCATTATTTGTCAGTAATTGTGAACATGCTTATCTTGTCAACAGGTCCTATCACTTATATGTGTACCTGTCTGTGTACTTATATGTGTAATATAAGCACACATGCCCTATACTCTTTTATGTACAATTCTTAATACAGTGATGAATGTACAACCGTATGCATGTTTTGCATCATACAAGTCTTATCAATAGGTTCTAATATTTTGATATGCATAGTAGGCATGGCTTATTGAAGTTACCATATTTCATAATATGCAATGCCAGTTAGTATAAAACTAGAAAATCAATCAACAATGAAAGAATTCATCGAAACCACTTGTCCTAGAAAGGGAGTGATTACGTCGGCCATGCAGTCATGTAACTCCCTCTTTCAAGCTCCCTATTTTCGCTAGGAAAGCATAGGCGGTACTTGAGTATATATATATATATATATATATATATATATATATATATATATATATATATATATATATATATATATATATATATATATATATATATATATATATATATATATATATATATATATATATATATATATATATATATATATATATATATATATATATATATATATATATATATATATATATATATATATATATATATATATATATATATATATATATATATATATATATGTATATATATATATATATATATTTACATATAAATTTATATATATATATATATATATTTATATATATATATATATATATATATATATATATATATATATATATATATATATATATATATTATATGTATGTATATATATATATATATATATATATATATATATATATATATATATATATATAGTTATATAGTTATATAGTTATATATATATATATAGTTATATATATAGTTATATATATATAATATATATATATATATATATATAGTTATATATATATAGTTATATATATATAGTTATATACATAGTTATATATATATAGTTATATAAATATAGTTATATCGTCATATATTAAAACCTGACAACTGTATAACACGTCATGCACTGAATTGGAACCCACAGGGCAAACGCAAACAGGGCAGGCCCAAAAATATCTGAAAGCGGAACAGTGCAAAGGAAATAACAAATATGGGCTACAACTAGCAACAGCTGAGAGTGGTGGCCCAAGACAGACATAAATGGAGGAGTTTTATCCGTGGCCTATATTCCAGCAAGGAGTGAGAAGGCTTAAAAAGAATATACATGTTGTTTCTGTTGTCATGTAAATATTGCAAAAATAAAACAAACAAGGAAACAGCTTAACATTAAGTTGGTGTATAACTTTTTATTATCAAAAATATCGAACAAACTCAACAAAGTGATTCGAAATTGAATTGCCGATATTTGAAAGAAAGGTTTCTGCTTGATTATATTCTTCCGCAATAAGGATTTATCCTTTCCTTTCTGGCATCTATACCTTCGAGGTCATGGATTAGATACGGTATTCGGTTATGTGTCGTCAAGTAATAATTCGAAAATACATATTGATGAGAAGGTGATTGCGCAGTTTGCTTTTGTATCCTCTCCCACTTTGTTATTTTTTGGTATATTGATTACATTTCAAATGATACCTGTTTGTTTGTTTTACAGTCAACAATTCAATAAAATAACAGCAAAATTACGTCCTGTTTTTTATTGTTAACAAAAGTATAGGTAATGGGCATATATAGCCTAGATTCCGGGGAAGATGATGATCAGAAAGGGGTCAGCTTCCCACCGACCCGGGCCCTACAAGGGGGTCCGTAAAAATATATACCATTATACCTAGATACCATAGGGGTCCACATGGCCCCACTCGCCACTGATTTACATCAGCCTAACTATGATCTATACAGCTATATTACAAGGGTAATAATATAAATGCTGCGAAGCTTAAATTCCAACCGACGTACAAATTAAATGCCCAAATGGTACAGGCTTTATGGTTAAATCTATACAAAAATGATTTTCAATTTTATATTTAACTGTCTGCAAAACCATTTCAGTTTCAATGTATCTGATATAAATCAGATAATTTAGATTTTTTCAAATGCTTTTGTTAACCAGTAAAATGATTGATATTGAGCATTAATTCTTACAAATCTAGAGCTTTTACCTGTCCTGTTCTACATAGAAAAATCCTTGCCACTGTCCAGGACTGTATCAACAGATGAAGCCAGACTCACTTCCAACTGTATCGTGCAAAAAAGTACACAAATTTCCATGAACTTATTAGCGACACAAAAATCCTAAAGACGCCATAACAATGGCTTTCGTGTATTGCAATTGTAATTTACTGGTGCTATTGAAGGGCCTGCACATCGAACCTTTCAAACAAGAGCCCAATAAATAAGGTTATGTACTCTCAACAATATCCTCTATTGGGTCGTAGTGTCCGATGGATTACTACCGGAGGTTATTCAGCAAATCCCTTAACATGATTTACATTTGATGAAAACTGCAGATGCTTCAACTTGCATCAAAGGCATTGAAATAGATCTTTCTCTAGCGTTGCTTAAGCAATCAACAGGGAATCTATTCATGTTGGGGGAAACATTAACCGCACCATTTTAATTAAAACCTGATGTAAAAGATTAACCGGTGTTTTTTTTGTTGAAAATAAAACAAGCTATTTTGAAAACTGACATGCTGTAAAAGATTACTTTCTAGCATTTTCGGAAACTTAAAACAGCGTATTTGAAAATGGATATGATGTAAAGGCTTCAATGATATACCTTTGGGGAAGATACTTCCAAAATTGATGTCATGTCAAAGACTAATGTTAGTATTTTTGGAAATTTAAAAACAACTTATTAAAAGCAGATTTATTGTGGATGCTTACTTTTAATAACTATGGAAAGTTAAAAGAAAAAACTCTGACATGTGTTGACTTGTCAGGCTGTGGAAAAAAAGGCGAACTAAAACTAGGGGTGTCGGAAATAACTTAGGTAAAGGGGAAAAAATCAAGTGAGGACACGTTTTTGACAGTAATTGAGAGGCCCTTTTCATTTTCAAAAAGGGGCATTTTGTCAGTTTTCAAAAAGGTGGGTGCACGTGCCCCTGGCGCTGGTACCTCCACACATATGGTTTAAGAATAGGCGAGAGTTGGGGGTAACAAGAGAAAACTTGTCCCACTCCCACTTTTTTTCAAAATGTATACTTTTGTATGGTGATGTTTTTTTTATTTTCTATCTTAGCGTGATTTCAGTAATCAAATCGCGCCTGTGGGTTAGAGATTAGGGAGCCAGTACCAATGTTGGTAATAGCGAATAGGTAAAAGGCCTCCTTTTTAAAATTACTGCTTGTTGTCGGGCCCGTGGTAAAAACAGCTTCTATTTTCAAAATAGATTTCTAATGTCAAAATGGACTAGTCTTAAATAAATCCTTCACATTTTGACATTACCAATATCCTATTTTGGTACTTAATAAACTCTTTATTAAAACAGCAAACACAAATTTTGTTTGCTGTTCTGGATTAGAGTTTATTAAGTACCAAAAATTAGTATAATGATAATGTGGAGGCTTTATTCCAGTCCATTTTGACAATAGAAATCCATTTTGGAAATAGAAGCTGTTTAAATGACATGCTTTAATTGTGTCAAATAAATACTAAATTAATGTTACAACCTTTATGTTACTATGTAGGATTTGTGAGTAAATTTATATTTGTTTCCAAGCTTCAAGAATGACCTCAAATAATTTCATATAACTTTCAGAATGGCACCTCATGCCCCCTGTCCGTCCCCAACTTTCCAAAGGGTACTTTTTACCACCTTCGACTCCTTACTCGAGAGCAAGAGGGCATCGAGAGCAAGGGGGCAGTGACTAAAACATTTTGGCTGAATTGAAATTTTTGACTATGCTTTTTGACATGCTTGTCCACTAAACTTAACATTCAACAGTTCAATCTTAGTAGAAATAAAACCGTGAACCGCTTAATGTTTTTAGCAGTCCAGTTAAAAAGTGTTCATGTGGGTTTCAGAAAGAACAATTTGTAGATGCTGTAATACTAATGCGGGTTCATGAGTGTGTGCATATACTGACAGACGGTGTGCATTTAAGAGTGTGATTAGGCTGGGTTATGTGTTTTTTATTGTTTAAAACTACCTAAAACTAACACAATTCGCAAAACTTAACTTGTATAACAGCTTATTAACGGGCCCTTTAGGTATATTGTATTATCCAAGTTTTTCAACAATTCATAATTGTTTTTCTCCAAGTCTGCAAGTGGTTTCAAAATTGTTTAATCTTCAGAAAAATTCATCAAAATATTATAGAGACATTTGTCTGGTAATAATTGCATCAATTTGTTAGTTATTTGTTATTCTTTTATTCAAGCAGCCGCCTCGGCTATCAGCTTCTATCAATAATGATCTCACATTTGCACACTCGTTTTATTAAATGTTATATAGACTTTATTTTTAGGATGAAAATGACAATATGATTCATTATATGTATTGTTTGTTTGTCATAACATAGCATATACTAAAATGTATGTGCACCTTGGCAGCTAACATTCCTGATAGCTTCCCCTTTTTATATTTGCTAAAATGAGTTTGAGAGTTCATGTTTAGTCGATCGACCTCTGTAATGTGTCCTTATGAAAGCGTGTACTTTTCTTAAAATGAGGGATATACCTCTTTGATGTAATCAATGTGCTCTTTGATTTATCATTACACTGCTTAAGTTGACTCGGAGATTTACTGTTAAGTTGCTGTAGTTTGTTAATTTCATGGTCCTCTTGGGTGAAATGGAATAGAATTAGCCTCACAAATTACGGAAATTGGCCACGCCCACCTTAGCAACGCGGTAACTAGGTGGGGCAAACAAACCTTAAATCCACATTCATACATGACCAAACGCATTTACATTTGGATGCTCATGTGGCCTGCCGCAAGCTTTGATACATTTATGGCGCTTCTCCGGATCTTTAGACAAAAAGATAACAAATTTAACTTTGCTAACTGTTCTGGGTAACAGCAATCAGATTTACAAAGCCCGCAGCATGACAGCGGGCCCAAAGCGTAATTTTTGTTCACCATTTTGCTGTCACTCAAGTCTGTGCACAGAAATTTGTTTTGTACAATATATTGCATTAACTGCTAGTTAGTTTTACTGTACCAGTACCGCGTATGATGTTTGCCCCACTGAGTTACGCAGAATTTGTTGCTAGGCAAATTCATGCAGTGATTGGTTGAAAAAGCTGTCAATCATCTAACTCTAACTTAAAGAGATTAATCAAGATGAGATAACGAACAAGCTATGGACATGTAGGAAATAAATAAGACTTGATTCGCCAATCCATGCAGATAGCTAGATTGAGTTTCACTAAAATCACCTCTTACAAAGAAAGTAGTGCAAGTTTATTCCAAATCATTAATGATCAGTTTATATATTTTCTCCTTGTATGTAGCATTCACATTAGTCAGACAACTCTACTAATGATAACTGAATTACAAATAAGTTGCAAATTGGATTAAAAGGAAGTTCTAAAATGACACCGCCACGATTAAAGAAGTCATAGCTGTGATTGAACTCCTGTTTCTGCATGAGCTGTTTTCAGTCAAAACAGAAGTATAGTTTCCACAATCATGCCATGATTATAACAAGTGTAATGCGTATTTCATAAATGATATTCGTCTTATTACCAGTACCTGCGATGCTTGCTTTAACTTATTCCCCAAAAGATGTCAATTGTCACTCTAAAAAGGAATGGTTAAATTTGACCACAACATAGTCAACTCTGCAGATCTGCACCGAACCAACTTTGATCAAAATGAAACGACCAAAACATGGTCAAATTTGACCATGATATGGCAATTATGGACAAATTTGACCATACTGTGGTCAAATTTGTTGTTTAATTTTGACTTAAGTTGGTTCGGTACAGATTTGACCATCTTTTAGTCAAAATTTGACCATTTCTTTTTTTAGAGTGTAGCTTCTTTTTAGCAGTTGAGATTTGTATCATGTCTATCGATTAAGACATATGAATGAAGAGCAAGCAACAAGATCATTTCAGAACAGGAAGGGGTAGAATAAGATAAAATGCTGAAGGGAACGGGAAAGAAGACTGGGGAAGGGTGACGATTGGGAAGAGAAAGAAGAAGAATGAGTGCAAAGTGATCGGGTGCAGTGCAGTTGCTCTCACCTTATGATTTAGCGCATATATCTTCACTTATATGCTTTACTCTTATTGTGTTTATATAGGATGGAAACCATGGGGTGCTTGGTCTCGGTGTGGTGTCAATTGTGGTACTAGTAATCAACATAGAAGACGGACTTGCGTGAAGGACGTTCCGGACGCATGTGAGGGTGAAGCGAAGCAGAGGCGAATTTGCAATGCATTTAAATGCGAGGGTAAGGAAATTACTGTATACCTATGTATACGAATACATAATGAGGTATCAAAACTCAGAAATAAATACTCCTTCTATAATGCAAGAATACACTATATTGATACTTATGTCTATTGCCACTGTAAGCCAAATATAGATCATTGCCTATTCACTGATCAGTTTTCGGATTTTATATTCAAAGCAACCACCTTCTACGTTTCGAGGGATAATTAATGAACATCCAAAGAATAGACTGGTCTGGCCGGTGTAAAAGTAAAATCCCCCCCTCCCACCTAATAAATTTTGGCCCCCGGCCCTTATTTCCTAGGAAATTTGGCCCCCTAGACAATTAATCCGTAGCCATTCAGTAAATTTGGTCCCCTTATAGTAAAAATGATCTGCTAAGAAATTTTGGCCCAAACCCTTCTTTTTTGTGAAATTTGGAGAAAACAACTTGTCACATTTTTGCAAGAAAAAGCCATTTTTCTCCCTTCACACTAAATCTCACTGCCGTGTTGCGTAACGCACGCTTTGTTCTTTCTTTAGCGTATAGCTTATCATTTCTTATCACTTTTTAGCTTATCACTTCAGTACACAAAATTAATTGAAGGAACCGTACAGACACAACAGTAAATTACCTAGTAAAATCAGTCCGGAGGGGACCAAATTCACTAGACAATCCTTAGGGAAATAAGGTCTGGGGGTCCAAATTTACGGGGGCAAAATTTACTGTCACACCGGCCTGGGTGGATTCAGAATAGTTCATCGTGATATCATCTCAAAGTAACCAACCACTCAAAGGCATTAAAAATCAATGCGTCAAAGTTAACTGAACATATATTGCACCATTTACTCACCATCAGATGCTATAGTTTACTTTATATGCACTATAACGATACATTAGTGTGATGTTAAGACCGAAGTAGAGCTTAAAATAAAACAGATTTATCATCTTCGATTGGCTTGTGAACACTTGAAATTGGACCATAAAAAGATTTACTTAAGGTATAATCAAACACAAGATTTCATTTTTCTCTGCTTCATGGCCTGAAACGTATTTAATTAATTTGACAAATATTGACTTTAAAAGATTGAAGTTCGAAATTGGATTTTGATAGCACTTGATCAAATTGCTCACAGTGATAAATGTTTAAGTCGTTTACAGTAAAACAATATGGACAACGAAACCCTGCAGAACGAAGCTCAGAAAGAATATCCATTATCAACAAAGACTTCGTTTGAAGATTTATTTTATTTTGCTGCTTTTCATTTCCAGAAAATCATTTTATTAATTATTTATTAATTTATAACTATCTATTCAATTAATTGATCTTTTTGTATGATCTAAGTTTCTATGGTGAAATTTGAGGCTCTTTTGTAACGAAAAATTGGCAATGGTTGCCCTGTCAGGAGAGAAGCTGAGATAACGTGATGAAGCAAAGTTCGTTTCAGTAAAATCAGTAGATAACAAGCGATAATGTCTTTTGAACTTAATTTAAGTCACTTTATGTTCAATATACACGCACTGTAATCTCTAATCATTATTTTATAACACCATTCGCTGCTTCACCGTTGATGATTTAAAAGTTAGGCTTTTAGAGGGCACACATTCAGGCATTCTTTAGCACATGCAGTATACAACTAATATCGTCAATTTCAATATTGCCTCATGGGCAAATGTGGGTATACTGTATGGCCAGCCTTGTGGGTTAGGGAGGGGAATCGTCGAGGGGGAATGCTGAACCATATGGCATTATATTATCCTAAGGCTAACTGACGAGCTGAAAAGGGTTGATAAGCAGAACGGGTTTAACAAGTGGAATTATAGATCTAAGTTTGTGGCCACTTGCAAATTGCATTTGTGAAACAAAGGCTGACAGTACACTGTTAGCATATCAAATGGCATGAAAGGTCGTTTTACAGCTTTTCGAGGCATCATGTCTGGAATGTTATGCAATATTAAGATGTATGAGTGAACCGACTGTTACCACAGCAGTAAATTTTAGATGTTGTGGTCTTGATGAAGATTCACAAAGCAATCCGGTAGTATGCCCATTAATGGGAACATAAATGGTCCTATTAATGGAAACATTTGCTACATGGAAGCCGCCATTTTGTGATATTTCCCATGATCCTTTGTTATCCTAACGTTAAAACCTTATGCAATGTTACATTTTTTAAATTTGAAATACGTCTGGGAAAAATATCTTTGCTAGGGGAAAACTTTAAACTGATGAAAATACCTTAATTACTGTCATGGCTACAACTTTTCCACTCCCATTTGATATGTTCACCACGTCGTTTTTGAAATATTAGATAAAATAGACAAAAGAGTAGGCTTTTAGGCGCGAAAGGGCCATTTTTAAAATTCAAATGTTTTTCAACACAATGATTTTTAATATTTCAAGTACATCAATTAAAAACTATGACATTTTATTGCAACATCTGAACAATATGGCTGTATGACTTCAATATTGTCGTGTGTTAAAAATCTTCCTATTAATAGGCATGCTTCCGGACTGTAAAGGGCGTAGATTTAATATACCACGTGACCAAAGATTGGGCTTTCTTTGTACTTTACATAATATTGAGGATGAATTCCACTTATTTTTAGAGTCCTTTTTATTAGGAACTTCGTCTACTTTGTTTATCTCGGTACTTCTTTTGTTCACCAACGTACCATTACTTTAATAGTTTGCTTAATACTAGAAATAGTCTTTATTGTATAAAGTAAGTAAGTTTTTAATTCATGCTTTGAAATATCGCGCAGAAATTGTTTATGTTGAAGACTAATATGTTGAAGGCTGTTATTATTTCTGATCATTTTTTCATTTGTACCTTTGTTTTTCTGTACATTGTGCATGTATTATTTTGAAAAAGGCCGGAGGCCTAATCAAAGAAGTAAATAAACTTTTAAACTCGTAAAAACTTTTAAACTCTTAAATTGTTACCACATCTTCTTGACGAGGAACCTTTGCGAAAAGATATCGTAGCACCACGCAACCCTGAAAGAAAACATGTATCGTGATAAATTAATTGAAATAGAATAATTGTATCAATCTTTTAACATGTCTTCCCAGTCATACATAACAATTTTCACATACAGGCCTAAATCCAAAAAATAACCTTAAAAGTTATATTCTCGAAATTCAAAGATTTGTCTAAGTTCTTCTAAAAAATAAAAACTGCATTCGCTCATAAACTTTCGAAAGCTTTCATGCAAATATAAATAATGATTGGAACTAGAAATTGAAAGTTTTCCTCAGGGCTTTGGGATGATTATTAGATGTAGATAAGATCATGTACTTAGCCTTTCCATTCCATTGACTGTCTCAGGTTGATTGTATTCTATTTCTGTCAAATCAGATTTACAATTATAGAGGCTGACGTTTGGAAGTAGAAATATGCGTTATGAAATATGCGTTATTGTAATTAAATAATTCTATATCTAAATGTTTACCCTATATCTACTTACTTAATATTTGCCTTGGTCCCTGTTGAAATCGGTGTCTCTAGGGTACCAATTCTTTACTTTCTTTTAATATTTTCATCCCTGGCAGTAATCTGTTTTTTTCAATTCACTTAATGCGTGTTGGTCACGACTCTGCAAGAGTTATATCAACTTGTATATAGTATAAACTGATAATGCTTTGGGTTAGTATGCAAATTTCCGATGTCGTCTTCAATCATAATTTGATATGAATTGGATAAATATTGTTAATCTTATTACTTTATTTATTGCCTCTTTGGCACAAGTAAAAAGGAATGGAAAGTAGACTTTGTATTTTCCTCCAATGTCGAGTAACTTGAATACTATTTGGATTCATAAACCATAACACCCACCTCTACCGCACCCTCTGCATGACAACAATTAATATGAAAAAACATTAATTTGTCTGCATATGAGGACTTTTAGAAACTCTTGAAGACGGAAATGCATTTAAATGTTTAAAAGCAAGCACCAATTTGAAAAATAACGCAAAATGCAATGTGTGGCAGGATTATTCACATAGACTGTGTATAGTAGTGTATACATTTGTACAAAAAAAAAATTAGGGCTATTTTGAAGTGTGGAAATTCTTATAGGAAAATTGGTGTCTCAGTTCCACAACAATATACTATAGAATATGTTCTGGCGTGATTTTCACAGTTGATACGTCAGCACGCTTATCCTCCTCTTAACTGCACCATGCAGGTATAGTTCCAGTTTTATGTCAACAAATGACAGACTATCTAGGTAACCAAATACAAACAATCAGCAATTAAGGTGCAAACTACGTCCACTCAGACAGAAATGGCAGTAAGTTTCAAATTATTCATTCGAAGAGCTTTTAGTAGAGCACTTATGTGATTGCTGAGTAGTAAGGTAGGTACAAATACTCACTATCGTAGGCCAAACTATTTTGACCTTGCAGTCAGAGACCCAATAATTTACAAAAAGAGAGCATCCAAAATTTCTTAGTTGACATCATCTTTCAATCGGAATCATTAATATGCATAGTGGGCGGGGCTTTATATGATTTTGCTGAAAAAAGCTTGTGAGTACGTTATCTCTAGAACGGTAACCTCTATTCATCTCACATTTGGTACACAAATAGCCCATGATATGTAGATGTGTCCTCTTGTTTTTGGTGTTGATGCCATGCATTTTAATCAGTAGGCGGGGCTTAATTAAAAAATCTTGAGATGCTTATATTTTAACAATCACACGTCTGTTTTGTTTCATATTTGGTACAGTTATCTTGCTAGCTAGTGAGTGTGTTTGTTCATTTTATAAAACGTTCAATTCATTAATATGCATAGTAGGCGGGGCTTAATATGAATTTGCTGAAAAAAGCTGGTAAACACGATATCTAAAGAACGATAAACTAGAATCATGTCATATGTGGTACACAAGTAGCCCATGACCCATATATATGTCCTATTGGTTTTGGTAGTGATATTATGCATATCAATGAGTAGGCGGGGCTTAATATAAAATTCGTCAAATGCTTATATTTAAAAAATGTCATGATTGTTTTGATTCATACTTGATATAATTATATTGTTAGCTATGTATACATATTCATGATATAAAACAGTTGATTATCATTAATATACATATTGGGCTGGACTTTATTGGTTTTGCTGAAAAGAGCTTGTAAATACAGTAACTCAAGGACACTACATTGGATATAGGTCATATGTGGTACACAGATAGGCCTAACCCATTGTCTGCTTGTGTGCCCTAATGTTTTTGGTGGTGATGTCATGTATAATGGTTAAAGTGGGAAGGGGCCTTAATAACAATATAAAAATCTTGTAAAGTGTTGTCAACAGGTTATATTTTATTGATGTATCATGTACATGGTGGGCATGGCTTATGAATATTTGTTATTGAGCATATTTCGTGATATGCAATGCCAGTTAGTATAAATAAACCAAACAATTAAAGAATTCATGGGAACCGTTTTGGTTTTCTGGTTATATATAGCTAATACATGGGCAAGACACTCTCAAAAAGTGGTGTAGAAAGTTTTAAACAAATCATGTGTAACATCCATTTTACACAACGTTGGATCAAAGTTACACAGCTAAAAAAGGGGCGGAGTTTGAAAAAATGTATATGAATACATCTTTTTACAAAGATTTGTATTAATCTGCTTTGCATGAAAAGGTTATTTTTTGCACCAAATTATAAGAGAAACTATATATTTTTAGTCAAATAAAATTGACAAAATCTTAGACCTAAATATATTTTAATATTATATTCGAATTGCAAACTTGTAATGTAATTCAAGAAAAGTGTCTCTGACAACAGTGTAGATGAATACTTAGATATCATTTTCAAATGGGCTTGGAGAGATTCCTAATTGGATATCTTTTGAGCCCCTTTCTTCACAAAATTTTGGCAATATTACACAACTAGTAATTACCTTATTTAAATAACTCACCAGTATTGGTTTTGCTTTACACAACTATTGTGTTAGCTATTAAACACACTTGTGTTGTTTTTACACAGGTTAGTGGTAAGTTTTACACATCAGTGGTGTGACTTTTTTTTTACACAATGCTGTGTTATTTCTACACAACGTTTGCTAGTTGCACTATGTACACAGCTGTTATGTAATATTTTTCACAACTTGAATATTTTTTATAGAAACAAACATATCTAAACATGAGCAGATGGGGTAAAAATGTTTAAAGGGGATTTAGAAGAATTTCGATTGTTATGCAGTACGTAATTTTTGCCCTGTCTGCATGTATAAGGAACAAATTAGCGTAACAAATCCAGCATATATACAGACACACAGCTCGTTAACTATAAATTTGATCATTCTGCCCGTTATTAAATTCTGCCACGTAAGAAAAACACGTACCTATAGTCTACTGCTGTTTATCAAAACAACTTTATTTTCCTTAATAATCATTTTTTGTCATGTTATATATGCATATTTAGAAGTGATAGCTGCATAAAGATCCAATACGTTCTTGTTTTTTAAATATCTATTCGATTAGAACTATAATGCCCACAGCTGAAGTCTGTTTCGCGAAAAAACCTGCTTTTTAGTGGTAAAATGATCAACGCGGATAAAGATAGCAATCTAAATCTTTTAATTCATTATTTTATTTGCTCTTATGTCAAAGACCTAACAGGATTACAATTACTTTTGTGGAAACGAAACTGTGATATTGGCTTTAGTAATGAAATCGAATGGGATATCTCATCCGCTTATGCATGTGTACGTGGAAGGGAATAGTCCACCCTTTAGAAAAGAACGTACACGAAACCTTAATGAATTATGTAATGAATTCCATATTATGGACTTGTCCGCTCTTACTAAAGAGGGCGTTCACTCAAAATGACGTACTCTCCCTAAATGAATTATATTTATTCGCTTAATCATTCCTTGTTTTACACCAATGAAAATCCATCTCGTCATGCAAATTAAATTAAAAATGGTCATAATGTTCTGTATATTTAGATATGAGGGATGTGCTGCATTTGATGAATCTCTCCGACCTTACCAGAGGTGTTCGCCGCCCTACTCATAGACACTCAGCGTTTAGGATATCTTCAGAAGCCCAACTACAGCTTCCTATCTCCTTCATCTACAACGACGTCTTCCCGCAAGAATTCTCAATCCTTATTAGCTTTAAAACACGACAGTCGTCCGTTGTCGAAGGGGTAAATTATGCTATGATGATAACGGATCCCAGTGGAAATCTTAGGATCGGCATTAGTGTGGATGAGTACCCAATTGTGGTGTACACCCATAATAATCAAATCAAGTCCATCGAATTTCCACAATGGCCGCTTAACCCAGGTTGGCATTTCATTTCTTTTGCCATTGGACGGAATGCGGTCACCATGATTGCTGACTGCTCGGAGATCTACAGGGAACTACTGCCTACTGGACACCAAATAGTAGTTGATGTTAATTGTGTTTTATCGATTGGGGAACCTTCAATTGGAGTTAATCACATGAGTGACATTATTTACTCTGTAAGTTTTCTTCATTTTAATTGACAAGTTTTGTTCACTTAACTTCAGAGCATAATTGTGAAAAAAGTTTTCACAAATCTTGTTCATAAGAATATTTACGAGTTTATGCTCTAAGATAATTTTGTCGAAATGTTTAGAGTCGCGACTACTCCGCAAGTATGTCAGCATATAGTGATATCTAAGCCCCCCTATCTTTTTCCTCTTTATCTAAGTAATCTTTTAAGATTTGTGAATAGCAGACATTGGATTAGTCTGAAATTGTCTTTATTTTCTATTCATAGAAATACTTTAAATAGTAGAGCCCTTTCCCTACCTTTTCGAATTTCCAACTATATGGAAACGGTTATTGCAATGAGAGTGAATTAGGTGTCTATCGTGTGTGTTCTACTGCGTATCACAGTTGTATCAATGAAAAATATAAGAAAAGTGATACACTTCTTTGCTTTAAAAAACAACTGTAAGCAGTCTAGTTGTGCCGCACACCTCTATCGCTGAGGAAATGGTGTTCCCTAAATATGCTGGATGCATATACCTGTAACAGCATACAAATTAGTCCTTCTGTTATACATGTCAGTTCAATATATTGAAATATCTGATCGATGTACCTGATCAATTTCTTCATTTCAGGGAGAAATGGAGCAGCTGGTCATCCTGGATGGTGTGCAAGGTGCTACACAACAGTGTCTAAGATCGGAATCGATGGTAACTAATGCTCACTACACTCAATGCATGCATGAACTCAACAATTGCAACCTATTTCTATCATTTAATTCGATACAAGTTATATAGTGGCACATATCCCAAAAGTTTTTTGAAGGTCATCTAATTGTTAAACAAAATAGTCAACAGTAGTGTATCGCCTTCCATTCCACACCATTTGATGTTTAAGAAGCTGCCTTTAATATAATATAATGATGCATTCATCTCAAAATCATAGCAGAATTGCCTAGCCTGAAAATAATATATCTAGCTCATCAAATTCATTTTTGCTTGTTATCTGCAATCATGTAACAGGATCTTTGGCACGGTTTTCGTGGGCGATCGCATAAAAAAAAACATATTTTGTTGTCATTTACAGACGATGTTACTAGACTATTTGCACCCGGAGACAATTGATATACCGTCAGCCCTTCGTCCACCCTCTTGCTCCAATCTCCTCCTCCACCCTCATCCTGTTTCCCAGTGTTCCCCCATCCAGTTACAGCTGTATATGTTTATGATATACAGAAGTATCACATGAGAAACCAAAGAAGCAATATGATTTTATTGACGTTCATGGAACTGCAAATTTTGAGGAAATCCTTTAAAAACATGAATTGGGTCATGATTATACATTTATTTCCCAAATTCGACATCCTTGAGGCTTTCAGGATGTCTGGAAGTGGAACTTTTATAAGTCGTTCACCTAGTAAGGAAAATGATAAATATATATGTTCGTCTGGTTTCCTTTGGTATGTGATGCATGTGCATAATATGATATGGGATTAACCAATCAACATGTAGCCTTAGAAAATAAGAATACAAATTCTTATTTGCCAAAAGTGGAAATGTGCGCCGGTTTTGACTTAGTTCAAACTCAAGGTTTACGTGGGGCTATGTAAATGATTGAATCGAAAGAACCTGAGCTCATCGCCTTTGACAATCAGTTCTTGTTTTCTGAAAAAATTGTTTTTGTCATTTCTTGATTGACAATTCATTTTATTTTTTAATTTTACTCTGGAGTTTTCCTGCAATTCAACACAAGGAAAAATTTTAAATCTTTCAAACAAGATTTTCGCATTTAGCCTGCAGGCTACATCATTGACCAATATACTGGTATTAGATAATCCCTTTCTTTATTTCTTTTAAATGACGTAGGTTGATGCCCGCCGAAATCATTATTGTATTCCATACTATTTAAGGATGTACCTTGTGTAGCACAATTATCTCACTGTTTACAAAGTAGACAAGGTGCAGTTTATTGAACTTTGGTACATGTCACCAGTTTACCGTAATGAAAACGTTTGATCAAAATAAGGGTACTTTTACCGAATTCTGTATATTTTCATTTCATGTTGGATATCAATTAAGGAGGGAATCTCGTTTCATGAAACTTGACCCGATGATATCCGATACAAATAATAACATCACTTCCGCGGCGGTAATTGATTGGCTTGTCGGTGGCTGTGTAAATATTTCGACAAATCAGAAACGTTGGATTGTATTGTATTTTAATCTCCAATGTAAACACGGTATCTGACCATTAAAGGACCCTACCACTGTCGTAGTCGGGTTCACCTTATCCTATTTTGAATCCATTGGTGCCAGTCAGGGATTGAAATTCCACATGTAGTCTTCTTCACCCCATTCGAGTCTCTACAGCCAGAGTCTAAGGCCGGCAAAACGGGACCTTTTTGGAGCTTGAGACCGGGCTTGAATCATTTCAGTAGAGGTCATCCCATTCGAATTCTTTGGATCAGAGCCAGGGACTGGTAAAGGGGGACTCTTGGATCTTACTACTGGAACCTACAAACTCATGATAATGTCCTTCATATACACTGCAAATTCAAGTGTTCAAGAATTGAACGCTATTTGAACACAAAAACTGTAACAGCTTTAGAACGTGTCTTGGTGTTCTAACAAATACACACTAAAGTGTTCTACTTCTGAACACCAAGCGTCCAATTGTGTACACATAGACGTGTTCTATTTGTGAACACATTTACAAGTAAGTGGCATGTAGCAAAAAGAGAACGCATAGACTGTGTTCAAATTGATGTTTGATGAATACTTGGTGTTCACTGACTAGAGCTGTAGTTAAGTGAGATATATACAGGTAAATTACCAATTAATCTTATCCTGAAATGATAGTATTCGTAATTTGTTGTTGCATTGCATCTAAATAAGCATCATTCAAATGTATAAGCAGACGGAACTGGGTAAAGATTGTGTTTAACATTCTCAATTTTAATTTCACAGTCACAGTAGCCTAGCTAAAGACTAAAAACCTTGCCATTAACCCTAAGCCTAACACTAACTCTAACCCGAGCTAGGCCTATAACGTTAGGCTCAGTTAAAATTGAGAATGTTAAACACAATCTGTCCCCAGTTCCGTCTGCTTAAAAACTTGAATGATGCTTATTTAGATACAAAACAATAACAAAATACAAATACTGTAATTTCAGGATAAGATTATTCGGTAATTTACCTGTTATGTATGTCTAAAAAGTTTGTACAAAAAGCTGGAGGGCCATTCTTTGGCTACTCACACACGTAATGTAACAGAGAATTGACCCATGGGGTCTCCCAGGGATCCACTGGGCTACTTTCCGGCCCGTCACACACATAACGTAGCAGAGAATGGCTCTGTGATCACTGCATGCACTGTCGAGTCTGACGACTGATAAAATATGTAATTGTTGTTGAGCTTAGCGAGAGCGCGTTTTGTTTTCGCTGCGAGACATGTGACAATGCATGGCGGGAAATGTGACACTAAATGTGTAACTTGAGAACATGATTATGTTGACGCGTCCACGTTATGGGTACACCAGGCCCGGTTCTGCTACTTAAATCAGCGTAAAAGCTGGTAATTAGAATCGTATCATAGTGATAAGAACACGTTGACGCATGGTGTTCATTAAAGAGTGACGCTAGTGTTAAGATATCAAGCATATATAATATCTGATGTAGAAAATACGTGTGCGCAATTTGAACACATTATTAACAAACAGAACACTGAAAAGACGCGTCAGGCGTCCGGTATATTTGCAGTATATATAGATCTTGTTTAGTTATTTTTCACTCTTTGAGTTTGCCAAAGCATGAGATTGATAAAGCAATTTTTATCTTTCTTAGTTGTCATCTCCACCTCAAAATCTACTTGATGCTTTTCCGGTGCCACCTTCTACAACATCTACCGAACCACCAACAAGCCCTACTATTACAACAGAAGCGATTGTCATAGTGAAGAAGTCCGATGGAGGAAATACGTTTGACAGCCCTATCAGTATTCCAGCGGAAATTAACCCAAATATCATCAATCCTGTCTTAATTCCTTCCGATTTAAAAGCTACAACAAAATCACTGCCACCCTTTCCCCCACCCACAACACCGACACCCCCACCTCCTCCTACAACAACTGCTGCAGTAATCAATTTAGTAACTACGACCCCATCGACAACACAACCTTCAGAAACAATGACTCCCGTGCCGACAACAAGTTCCACACCGCAGGACACAACCGTCACAACGGCAAAAGCTATAACACCAGCACCGCTTTCGACGACTGAAGCCGAGATTGTTGATAACAATCTAATTCCGCTTGTTCAATTGAATCCCAGTTCTCTAACAGCGGGGCCACATGACAAGGGAGGCGGGAACGACAATATTCTTGAAATTATCGCAGAAGACAATTTTGCAAATGCCGCCAAAATGATAATCGTCATAACTGATGAACCCGAAGAAACACGACCAACTCGAAAAGCTGATTTACAGGTAGTTCGACCTACCGAGGTTCCTGGTAGTACATTGACTAAGTTTGAGGAAATAACTGAACAAGATCACAGGACCCAAAACAAAGCACTGGCTGGACGAGCATCTGCATACATAAGCTTTGATGAAGACGGTAAGTGAACTTGGAAAACAATGAAAAGTGGCCTATTAAATTCTCAGTTAGAAATATTTGTCAAAACTATGGTCAGATTGGTTAAATATCCAACTGAATCCTCTTTACGATTCGACACTGTATACACATTTCTTCACAGGTCTCGTTGTAGAATCATCTATGTATTGACTAAGCAATGGCGTATATGTAGATTTACTTATTTTCCCAGTGTGGAAGGGGCGTAAAACCATTTTTCGAATCACGGCTGCGAAAAGCAGAAAAAGGTGCATCACTAATTTTGGGGGGACAACTTTGCTATATTATCTGAATGACAAACATAACCTAAGTGCCTTACAATTCGGCCAGGGAGAAAACGGTCACCGAGGAAGAAAGAAGCACCTCGTGGATCTCATTAAAATTTGATAAACAACTTGAGTTTGTTCTCTTTATTGTTTAACACCTATTTGATCAAATGTAGCTTCACCAAAAACAAATAGAAATATAAGAATGAATATCGCCAAGGGTAGGCCTAATCTACAAATTGTTTTGCCTTTTTAAACATACACACCTTAATCTGTTAATATTAAAGATGCAGTAATACACTTTCTTTGCCAAACAAAACATGGTATTTTTGAAATGGTCGTTCCAGACATACGGTTTGCCGATTTCATTCATTGTTTCTCTCTTGTCTCTGTTTGAGTGCTAGCAGCGTACGATGATTCATGACCAAGCGGCTCAGGCTACCAGTAGGCAGTTCTCATAAAGTTGTAAAAAATCGTTAAAATTCGTCGCTTTCTGATAATTATGTTGAAATAAACCATATGTGAGATTTGTCTTCATTCTTGGTTGATTTCACCCATCGCTGTAGTATCTGAGCAAAGGCAAACATTTTCTTTTGATCTAAATACCCTTGACCTAATATATTATCAACGGTGAGGTAACGAACAGAGCGAGAACTGTTCACTGGCTCGTTGTATGCTTATTATTCATTGAAGCACAGTCATAACTGGTAAACTATGCCAACCTTTAGATTGGTATGTCTTATGATATACTTATTTTCAAATCGATAAAAAGACATGAAAGATTGAAAAAACTTTTAAGGGCTGTGTTTGCAATAGAATAAACAAACGCGAATTGTCAATTTGTTGCAGGTAGTGTGATCGTATGTTGTATCCAAAAGACTTGCAGGATGCAGTGCGATCATTTTGGATTTATTAAAAGTTCTACATAGATTAAAAGTATCTATGTAGAACCAGCATCAATAAGTATCATTTTATAACAATAAATTTCATTAGTATAACCACTAAATAAGAGTTCAATCACTCGACGATATAGTAAATAGTAAAGTGTCAAATTATCAGTATTCTTTGCATTTTGGTGACTTGTCTTATTTATTCTTTATTTTAACAAGTTTTAATGTTGAACGAACTTTATACACTATTCAATATTAATTTCAGATTTCAGGCCTTCAAAGTCGTTAAATTGTGATCAGTTTGAGGAAGATATATTAGCACTGAGTTGAATTAGACAATTCTTCCTCGAAGTTACAGTGTCTAGTGCTCGTTTTATTTACATCATCTTTTATTTACATCATCTATTTTATTTACATCATCTTTCTATTTACATTAGCTTTCTATTAACTTTTTTCTCCTTTTTTGTTCATGAAACATTATGGTTTGAAAATTCAAAATTGGGTGAGATTAGTGAGGAGGCTAGAGGAATTCCCCCTCTTTTATTACAATTCCTCTTAAATAAATTATGAAAATAACGTTATTATTCTACCTGCACTAAAACAGCTGCTCAAAAAGTGTGGAATCGGAACCACATAACCTTTTGTTTTTTTTGGTTATTCACATCATCTTTTTATTTACATCATCTTTCTATTTACATCATCTCTCTATTTACAACATGTTTTTATTTACATCATCTTTCTATTTACATCATCTTTCTATTCACATCATCTTTCTATTTACATCATCTTTCTATTTACATCATCTTTCTATTTACATCATCTTTCTATTTACATTAGCTTTCTATTTACTTTTTCTCCTTTTTTTGTTCCAATATCAGTATCAGGAACCTATGCAGTCGTCTGCACAGATATGTATATGCATGTGTGCGCGCGCGCGCGTGTGTGTCTGCGTCTGTGACGCTTTGCTTGTAAACACGATATCTTCTGACATCTATGCCATTCCATATTTGGCACATAGATGCATCATGATCCATAGATAGTCCTTATTGTTTTTAGTATCGATATCGTACATACTAATCAGTAAGCGGGGAAAAATGTGAAAATCTTCAAATGCTCATACTTTGATAATCATAGGCCTAAATATGTTTTGCATTTTCTTTTGCATATATAAGGTGTTAGGGCTGGTGTAGATGCCCATTTTATCAATATGTTCAAAATCACTAATATGAATTTTGGGCGGGGCATAATGTGGTTTTACTGAAAACAACTTGTTCACACGGTATCTCGTGAACCATACATCAGTGGCATGTCAACTTGGCCTATTGATTAATCATGACTCAAAGATGATATCTATTGTTTTTAGTATCGATATCGTGCATATTAATGAGTGGGTAGGGCTTATTGCAAAAATCTTGAACTTTTCAAATCTTTACAAGTGCATGCCAGTTTTGCTTCTTATGTGGCATGCATATGTCGTTAGATAGTGTGTACATGCTTATCTTGTTAAAATGTCATATTGAATTAATTTGATTAATTTTGAAATTGAATATATACATCTATATCTTGACTCCACCCACAACCTGTAAATTTCTATCAAATTAATCTCTTTTATACTGTTGTGAATTACTACCCTTTCACAAATCTAAGTTCCTTTGTTTATTGTCTGTAATAACATTATTGTTCTCCCAGAACAAACACTAGATGAATTAATAGACGGTGACAAGACTGGTACCTTTGAATTGCATTTGATGTGCATCCCTTCTCAATACTGAACAATCACAACAGTTGCATTGGATGTTTCACGGGTTGGTCATCATAGTGTATAATTATTTGAAAGCTTAAAAGAAACAAATGCTTTAGTCGAGTGGTCATATCATAACATTGCCAAGTTAGATGTCCCCGATTTATTTCCCGGCGGGTCCTCATCCGTCAGCTCTTCACAGGCGGATTATCTCTATATAACGCTAACTGTTGAAGACTAAATGTAAAATACCCAATATATCTATCTACATTTTAGAACTTAAAGTACAAACTTGTCAGTTTAAAACACAGATATTTATAGTGTCTTAGCACCTACCAATAAAAGATTCATTCCAATAGGGGAGAGGGAAAATTTACATCAAAGAGTCATTTGAACAACTGGGGCTCAAAGTAGAGCCAAACTCTTTTCTGTTAAAGAAAGAAAGAAGGGGGTCATGAAACATTATGGTTTGAAAATTCAAAATGGGATGAGATTAGTGAGGAGACTAGAGGGGTTCTCCCTCTTTTATTACAATTCTCCTTAAATAAATTATGAAAATAACGTTATCTGCAGTAAAACAGCTGCTAAAAAAAGTAAGGAATCGGAACCACATAGCCTTTTGGTTTTCTGGTTATTCACATCATCTTTTATTTACATCTTCTTTTTATTTACATCATCTTTCTATTTATATCTTTCTATTTACATCATCTTTTATCTACATCATCTTTTTATTTACATTATCTTTCTAGTTACATCATCTTTTGATTTACATTATCTTTCTATTTACATCATCTTTCTATCTACATCATCTTTTTATTTACATTATCTTTCTAGTTACATCATCTTTCTATTTACATTATCTGTTTTATTTACATCATCTTTCTATTGACGATACCTTTCTATATACATCATCTTTTATTTACATCATCTTTTATCTACATCATCTATTTATTTACATCATCTTTTATATACATCATCTTTTTATCTACATCATCTTTTATCTACATCATCTTTTTATATACATCATCTTTTTATCTACATCTTTTTATCTACATCATCTTTTTATCTACATCATCTTTTTATTTACATCATCTTTCTATTGACACTATCTTTTTATTACTGTATTTACATTACCTTTCTATTTAGATCATTTTTGTATTTTCAATATCTTTTTATTTACAAAATCTTTTTTTATCTAAATCATCTTTTCATTCACATCATCTTTTTATTTGTGTAATCTTTTTATCTACATCTTCTTTTCATTTACGTCATCTTTTATCTACATCATCTTTTTATTTACATTATCTTTCTATTTACATCATCTGTTTTGTTCAGGTGGAGGAGTGGAGTGGTCAGCATGGAGTAGTTGCTCCACCACATGTGGTACTGGCTCACGCTATCGGTTCGGCTTCTGCAAGCCTGGTTCCCAGGTTTTGGATTGTCAACGGGGCAAAGTAGTTGCAGCCCAAACAAGAAGTTGTACTTTATCAAATTGTGGTGGTAAGTCATCTACTGTGAATCATTCTTAATATGTAGTTGTCGTTCTAAAACGTGGAGTGATCCATCAAACAATTAACTTTTAAAGCATCTTTTCAATAACTTAAAAGACCAGTTAATGTGGAGTAAAATATTAAACAAATTTTAACGTTTGTGATTGGTCAAAATGGTCATTGATAGCTTTCATTTTTCTATGTAAAAATAAGATTTTATTGGAAAAATCGTTTTAAATATATTTTTGAAATTCTTGAATTGGTGAATTGTCTTAAAGGTACCTTACAGTGGTCGGATTGGAGCTCGTGCAGCAAGACTTGTGGTTCTGACGCAAGACGAACTC
>JAIGNY010000416.1:350000-687500 GCA_020152595.1 Chiridota heheva | reverse complement strand
ACTAAGATACCGAGAGATAGACGAGGAAGAGAGGCGGGGAGGGGAGATGAGGGAGGGGGGAGGGGAAGGGGCGTGATATAGAGCTGGTTCTTTTTAAGTGTTTGACACAATTTACACATATTTTTTAAAGAGTGACCATAGACCTATATCCATGAACAGAGATGTGAACAATGAAGCATTATATTTTCACATTATGCGTTTTCATGATTTTGTTTTTTGTATATTGTATATTTAATCTCTCTTTGACATGAATTTTGACTTGTATAATATACTTCCTTCCTATGCGTTGTAACGTACTTTTTTTTCCTTCAAATGTTAATTTTGTGAGAGCTTCCGGGGGCTTCGCCCCCGACCCTTAAGCGGGCCCCTGGAACCCACGCCGAAAAGCTTTGGTGTCACCTTGACGAATTTTTTTAATGGATTTACGCCTGTTCAGTGGTCCCCAATATTTTTTCCTTCTGCCGCCGCTGTTTGTGTATCTTTTAAACCGGCTCTCACCATCTCCACATTATACTACAGGCCCCTATAATTCATGTGAAATTGGGAAATTTTACTTGGAAGTTTGTTTTTAACAACTATTTTAACGATAATGGAGCAGTAAAAAAAATATAAAATGTTCCTCCCCGCCCAACCCTGAAAAATTGGTAGTCGAATTATAAATGTAAATTAGCCGTTTGGCCGGAAATTATATCGTTAAAAATCGTTAACTATGACCATCAATTGAAGAAGTGGGAAGTGGCTAAGCTCACACGAAATCACGTCATTGCTAATTCCAATATTACTGCATAAACTGATCAAAATGAATCGAGAATAGCACATAAAACTTGCTGTCGTCTGCAATCAGTCCGGGAGCATGCCTGTTAAAAGGAACATCCATTGCACACGCAGCCATATTGTTCAGATTGTGCGATAATATGCCATAGTTTCTAATTTATGTACTTGAAATATTAAAAATCATTGTGTTGGAAAACATTTTAATTTTCAAAATGGCCTTTTCGCGCCTAAAAGCCTAGCTCTATTGTCTATTATTTCGAAAACGGCAGGGTGACCATATCAAATGAGAGTGGAAAGGTTTTAGCCATGACAGTAATGAAGGTATTTGCATGAGTTTTAAGTTTCCCCAAGCAAAGATATTTTTCCCAGACGTATTCCAAATTTGAAATATGTAACCTTGCATTAGGTTTTAACGTAATACGACTTCCGGGCCTCTGCGGCTCCGGGCCTCATACGACTCTAAGCATGGGATAAAACTCACTCTCTTGTCTGCGGAACTGATTGTTTTATACTTTACTGATTGTATTATATGTAAACTCGGTTGACCCATAAACTATTTCATCAAGTAAGGATGGGCTGATTAATCACAATAAGATACGACTTACTTTGACTTAAGTGATTAAATCGCTCGGTTTATATTCTTTTTATGTGTAATGATCGAAGTGCTTCCTTAAGATAGTTTTATAATAAACAAATATTTAGATTCTTGGTATTGAAATACCTTCATACCCACCAGAAACGATCCCACAAAGAAAATATACAACATCTTTTACAGATATGAATTTCTTTTGAAATATCACGAGTTGTTAAATTTGTAATGGATTGTGGGGAACTTAATCAGGAAATAATTGATTTAAAGTACTCCTTAGACTATAACTACCGGAAAAAGTTATTTATCCAACACGCAACAACTTTGACCATGTATTTGCTGTTGTTTTTGAGTGTATGCCCGGCAGCTCGGTATACTGATATAAGAAATAGAGGTCATGGATATATAGGTGACATTTGACGAGAGTCAAAATGTATTGTTGCCACGTTGGAAGCTCACTGCTAGCATTACTACATGCAGGATAGTATGTCCTATCCCAAGCATTTGCTTTCGTTGAACTAATGAATAAAAAGTTTACATGAAATTAAATTTAGAAATCGTAGCTAACAATAAGTTAAGTTTTCTTCTTCACATCGGTAACATATGTCGGCCATTTGACGGCAGAGGTGTATTGTTTAATTATTCAACACTAATTTGGCATATTTACTGATTAGTACCATGCTAGTTCTAACAGTCTTCTAGAGCGTCAAATAAGCATAGCACACGTCCCAAATTCGGTCTGAAATTATTGAAATTTCTTTACTAAAAGTGCAACTCGAATGAAATTAAAATACTAATGACGTTGAACATGCACAAGAACCACGGGAACTTCGCAGTCAGGTTGCTTCCTGCCAAAGACCATTTGATATTTTAAAGATGGTTTTATATATCTTCTCATTCATTACCATTTCTCGAAGAAAGATTAAGTTCCTTACATGCCTGATATCTTGGATAATTACCACGTACATAAAATTTTATGTCATTTGTTATAAAAATATATGGTTATTTTTTCTCAATTTATAGAGACGTGCCAACCGAATTGCTTAAACGGCGGTCAATGTTTGGGGAACAATTTTTGTCTGTGCCCACCGGGAACATCACCCCCGGACTGTTCAAGTAAGTTTCATTCAGCAAAATTGTAAGTAAAATAAACTGAACTTTTGGTGACGTCACGAAGCCAGTATAGCGAGAGATTATTATCAAGGGTATCATTCTTTTAGCGAATAGTTCCTTGGGGCACTTATGGCGATGGGTTGAGGCTCATAGCTAGTGGGAAAAGGTGGAAATAGTGAATGGGGAAAGGTGGAGATAACCAGTGAGCAGGTGGGGAAGGGTGGAGATGGTCGCGAAACTAGTTGAGCCTCTGAAAAGGGAGGTCTTTGTCAAAACACCTTGCCGGTGTATTTATGTTCACGTCTCCATTTGTCTCCAAATGGAAAGTTCTGCACCGTTCCTTTTTTCTTCTTCTTCAATCTAAGATAGAAAAAAAAAGGAACTTAAGTACAGACTTTTCATACCCCACATAAGGCGGTAGATTACATCTTTTGACGTAATTTGTCAGATTTTTCAAAGTATCACTAGTTGCAAATTTCCTGTGACAGTGCATAGGCGGCGGAACCGCCCAAACACCCCGATCATAGTCTGGGGGAAAATTTGTCCGACAATGGTCCGACCAAGTTCATACAATAATTATTAATGTGATATTAGTCCTATATTAAGTATTTTACATAATGTTCTAATGTATAACTAACGAACACTCTTCGTTTTCGTAAGAATTCGCGATTAATATTTCACGAAAAAATTATTCCAAAATAGCGTCGGTACGCGGTGTTAAGTTGGCTATAGCACGATTATTATTAGTACGGTTAAGTCCTAAAGACGGGCGCGTCTAATGTTGAATCGCTTTAAAGGATTAGTTCAGTGGTCAAGCAAGTCCATTTTACATACAAAAAAAGACTTCAAAAGAAACAAAATGGTGAAGAAAGCATTCAAGAATCTTATTCCGTTAATTTTAAGCGTGAAGTTGGGTATCTTTTTTGTAAAAACGACTGTTGTGATGTCACTGTCTGAGATTTCTCAAATTCTTTATGTATTATATCCTACTTTGTCCTTATGATTTTGTCAATTTGTGGCTTAAAAACCGGATATATCGGAGGAAAGTATATTGTAAGTATAATTATAGTTTACCACATCAAGAAAGTTTGAGGGGAAATAAGCGAAATAGGAAGAAAAAAAGTTGATATATTTTCTTTAAAATACATTAACAATTGTTACGAATATGATGCGGGCGCCAACCTTCCATAATAGACTTACTACATGTACACCAGTCATTTGTACAAAGAAAAGACTGAGTTTTACACTTGGACATCTCCTTAACGGAATAAGATTTTTGAATGATTTCTTCACCATATTGCTTCTTTTAAAGTACTCTTTTATATATGATGAACTTGTTTGACCTCTGAACTAATCCTTTAAGGTGCATGTTTTTTAGATTGACAGGATGAATAAAACAATATACTTTGAAACTCACGGTGGTTTGGGGAAACCAACCTTTAACCATGTTTTGTTTGCATGGGGACTATAAATTTATAGAATAAAATATGGTGGCGTAAAACAAATGCTGGTTTCCTGCATCCTGAACGTTTTGACATGTTTTGTTTGAATAACATATTTCATGGATAATCATCTCAAATAACATTCCTACTTATATGGGCTTAAACAGTAAGAGTGCTGAAGGCAGGGGGAATCAAACGGGTGTTATCCCCTTCCGCCTTTGACATACCCCGTCATGGTCATGCCCTATGAAAACATGGACATAGTGATGTCGTTATATTGAGGCTCGATGCCATGGCTTGTTAAGTGTTGGCATGGGATGACAATCTAGGGGCGGTGGAGGCGGGATTGAAGGAATTCAGCCCGCAATAATTTTAGATAAAAAGTGTTTTTTAAACTTTTTCGTATATTAATTATGTCAAGTTGAGACTTTCTGTTTATTTTTTAACAATAAGCCTATATTTTGAATTCTCCATGCACCGCAACTTGATTTGGTTTGAATCAAAAGATTAAACCCGATAAATACACGGATATAGATCTCAAACTGAACAAAAATGTGATAGATCAAATTAACAGCTATCATCACAAAATACTACTGGATTGCTTGATCATTTTAAAAACTGTTTTTATTATTGATCGATGAATTTCCATATCATCATTCATTCATTGAAGAAAGTAGATACGAAAAAAGAAATAGGCCCTTAGGCGGGATTACAGCGGTGGCAAGGGGAATTTGCCCTCACTACAATTTCTGAATTTACAGATTTTTTGTCCCGCAATTTTCTGTAGCTTAAAATGATTGGGAACATTGCTTAATTTAATCTAATTCTGTAGATATTCTTTTTTACTATATAAATCATTAAAAGTAATTCAAGTATTTATTCCAGGAATAAAAGTAGATTGGGAGTATGAAGAAGATGCAAAAAGCTTTTCATGTTCCAACAAAGGAATGTAAAATAGAAAAAAATATGTCACAAATTAAACCTTGAAAATGTATATTAACAAAAACAGCCATTAAAAAACTGTAAAATCAACCACATTTTGATTAAAAGTTTTGCTGTTTTCGTGGTTTTTAATAAGCTCTGAATTGATTAAGCCATGCATACTGTATATGCCTCTATGCGTCTTTACACAGAGAATTGTTACAATATTTTCAATGAAATATGCATAGTAGGCCAAAGCCATACCGTCATAAAATAATGCCTTATCATATCTTTTTCATTTATGCGCAGTAGCATGCTCATCCGAATGTGCCAATGGAGGAACGTGTACAAGTGGTAATCAGTGTATCTGTCAACCAGGTTATGGAGGACCCACGTGTAATACAGGTAATGTTGTCATCCTTCTTTGCAAGAAAATCGTGTGGTAAACTCCACAGACGCCATAGTTTTGAGATATAGCTGAGGAGGCAGTGAACGAGGTCATTGTCAAGCCCCGAACACATGTTTGAGATTGGGGGAGAAGGTGGGGGTGGCAGGACCAACGTTAGCAATTGTCCTTCATACAAAGAGGTAAAGGCCTATTTGGAAATTATTACTTTGAAAATTATTACTCAGAGATATAGGATACTGTAGGTAGATGGAAACTTTTTCCACTAGACAGATTCTGTTCTCTGTTAAGGATGATTCGTTTGTTAATCAATCCATAATTCAGCCTAAGTTAATTATTCAATGTATTATAAAAACTTCTTTGTTCTTATTTATTCACAGCTATTTGTGATCAGCCTTGTCAAAATGGTGGATCATGCATCGCACCGAACAGTTGTAATTGTCCACAGGGCTTCAGAGGAACATATTGTAGTGAACGTAAGTTTGCTTCTTCTTTTTGTATTCTCCCTAACCTACTCAACCTAAACTCCCAATTTGCCAGCTAGTCTCTCATCATTGCAACTTCTTCACACTTTACAGATCAAGTCAACTTGTGAAATAGGTGTTATATGCATGCAATACTGCACCTGTTAGAGTTATCTAAACTATAAAAATTATGCCGTTCTGCTATGAGATAAAGCTTTTATTAATGAAGCAACTTAAATGCATGCACAAAGCGACTGCAAAAAAATGTTGCTATAGCAAACTTGATAAAGCTTCAACATTCTGCAAATCAATCTTTTTAAGTTCCATAACATTAAGACTTATTTGGGGAGTTTCTAAAGAAGTAAGAATAGCTGCAGGAGTTTTAACTGATGTTGCCTAGTTCCAGGTTAAGGGTTCAATTAGCAAGATTTCTTTGCAATATTTGTGTCAACTTGTTAAAATTCTATTTCAGAATTTTAAAGGTGCTTGTGTGCAATTTCAGTGCCCTCGGTCTACAAATGTTTACTTTGCCCAAAACGTGCTATATTGCAAAAGCTATTAAATAAAGATACCCCCTCACTCATCTATTGTTACCTTCACACCACAAAGCCATATCTTCTACTTTGACTGATGACCCCGTTACCATCAAACACTTGTACTTCAAGTTTTTCAAATGAAAATCTCTTTTATTTATCTACATGATAAATTCATATCAGAAAACTGATCACTGAGAGGGGAAATTGTTTACAAAGACTTTATCCTTGTTTTTTCATTAAAACTTGTTACGTTGTTTAATATTCCATCTTTGATCTTATTGCACAATTCAAAATTCATCACAGACATTTGTCTTTTGTTTGGTTAATCATTCAAAGTTCACACTTGCAAATTCATCTGAACTACTTTTTCAATCTTCTTGAGCAACATCTTTCTTCCTTTTTACTTATTTTGGCAAGTCTCATGCCATTTTGCATAGTTGAAATCAAATTTCATTTTCCATATTTCTTATTTCAAGATATCCACCATGGAAGCACTAACCTTCACTATTTGGCGGTCCAAGTTTGGTACTTTTAGTTAAGCGCCCCAGGCCGGCCAACCCTTACCAGATTCTAATTAAAAAACACCACAGTCTGTTGTTTCTCTCTGTCAAGGAACATATTATTTGACCAATTGATCTCAATGTACATTCATTTACAATAGCCTTCAATTTGAAATTGAAATTCATTTTGCTTTATTGATAAAATGCAACTCATCCCCACCCTCCTCCTCGTAGTTAACTCAAAAATGAGAAAGTTTAAGCAAAGTTGTAAATGAGATTTTGGTTGCATCAGAAAGAAAATCTAAGACCAAAATGTGGAAATAAAGAAATACTGGAAAAAAAGTATAGCTATGACTGAATGCCAGACAGCAAATACACGGCTCCTACACAAGGGGCGGGAGGCCCATACACAAGGGGCCGGGGGCCCTACACAAGGGGCCAGGGGCCCATACACAAGGGGCCAGGGGCCCTACACAAGGGGCCAGGGGCCCCTACACAAGGGGCCGGAGGCCCTACATAAGGGGTTGCAGCCTACACAAGGGGCTGGGGGCCCCTACACAAGGGGCCGGGGGCCATAGCCTCTAACAAATTTTAGAGCAAGAATTTAAACCTGTCTTGTTGTTCCTGGAATATTCCAAGAAAGTGAGTGCAGCTCCTGGGAGGTGTCTGAAATGATTTCTTTCTATATGTCCATGACACCTCCTTCTCAGCTTTTCTTTGTAATCTAATTGTTTATGCAGCGATTTGTGCCGGAGGTTGTGCCAATGGTGGGCATTGTACTCGACGTGGTATCTGTAGGTGTAAGGCAGGTTATCGTGGGAGCCGATGTGATGTGCGTAAGTATTGGCCTCAGATAATGCTGTTTTTGCTCAAATCAAAAGCGCAGCTCTCTAAAACATCTTTCTTTGCATGACTAACACACTCCTCACCATCATGTTATTTTATTTTATTTTCAATGTTACCTCACACAAGCCTTTTTAACAAGCCAGAACAGTCATAGCCATCCATTTTGCTAGGTGTATCCATGGTAGAAAGATTGTGCCTTCCCTCCCAGAAAAATGGTCCATTACATCTCCAAAATGTTGATTGATAACAAACTTGGCTCCCTCCTGTGCCTCGCCTCTTACACGACAGCTCTTCACAATCCTGCCTTTTTTCGCTCCAAATACTTCCAACTCAGTAGACACTACCACGACTATTGCTTCCTTTTCACTGATGGCTCCACACAAGAAGGCTCCTCTGCAACTGCAGCTGCATTCCCGGCCTCACACTTTCTTCACACTATCAATCCCAAAGTCCCCCCCTCCCCCCCCCCCTCCGTTACACAATCGCAAACATAGAGAGGACGTCGTCATCACCCACATCCGTCTTAGTCACTTCTTTCTCACCCACTCATATACTGTACCTCCTATCAGGCTCTCTCAAACCTTTCTGCTTCACCTGCGATACTGAACTTTCGATCAATCACATCCTCTTAACCTGTCCTTTAAACTACAACTCCAGATCTATCCTTCACCTCCCCCTCCACCTTCCGTAATAGCAACTTATTCCACTTGATCTAATCCACACCCACTCTCCCCCTTTTTTTTTTATTCTCACTCTAATATTTATCTTTATTTTTATTTCTTTTCTCCTTATACCTACCCCTCTACTTCTCTCTACTGTAACTTCTCTACAGTACCTCTCTACTCTTAACTCTTGCACCATTAATTGTTAACACCCTCTTGGCTTATTTGACTCTTGACTGTCGCAATGCCGTTAAACATCAATAAACAAACAACAACAAAAGACAATATATATATATATATATATATATATATATATATATATATATATATATATATATATATATATATATATATATATATATATATATATATATATATATATATATATATATATATATATATATATATATATATATATATATATATATATATATATATATATATATATATATATATATATATATATATATATATAAACATATATATGTAAATATATATATATATATATATATATATATATATATATATATATATATATATACATGTATATATATATATATATATATATATATATATATATATATATATATATATACATATACATATATATATATATATATATATATATATATATATATATATATATATATACATATATATATATATATATATATATATATATATATATATATATATATATATATATACATATATATATATAAATATATATATGTATATATACATATACATATATATATATATATATATATATATATATATATATATATATATATATATATATATATATATATATATATATATATTATATTTTTTTTATATATTTGTATATATATATATTTTTTATTTTATTTATTATTATTATTTTTACTATTAGATTCTGAGACAATATGTCAAGTCTGTTTTGTTGTTGATTTTTTAACTTTGTCAATAAATGAAAAAATGATTTTTTCCAGGGGCAAGAGTAGGTTGGATAGGGAAATGCAAAGGATGGGTGTGCAATATCTCCCACCCCTAGCCCATTAGTATGTTTAAAAAGGCCATGTCTTGCACAAAGAATAAATATCACCCTTTTCTCTAATGTTCTTTCTCTTCTCTAATCATTGTATTCTGTATTACACAATTCAACATTACATACAAAATATAAATCACTTGTGTTAAACTTTTGTTTTGTAACTCCCCCCCCCCCTTACCCCCACCCTTAGCCTCCTTATAGTAAAACCCCACTAGTCTCTCAAGTTTGCTTCGTCACAGTTAAGTTAAATTGCACCATTTTTATGGACAAGCTCGTAAAACAGAAAAGTGACCAGAAACGAAGGTTAAATACTTTACTAATAGTCAGTTTCCAAGGGACTTACTCTTTATGGAGCCCTGCATGTCCTTCATATGAAATTGGCCACAGATACTTAAGATAATATCTTTTTTAAAGCCCTGTTGCACTCTACATTTGTAATTTATATTCATATTTATTCTTTAGCTTATTGTCGTTACTCATGTCGCAACGGTGGAAGGTGCACTGGCCCTGATGAATGCATGTGTCTAAAAAGTTACACTGGAAGACTATGTCATAAATGTAAGTTAAATAACTGATCTTGTGATCATCAGAAACAAGTATTGATGGAATGAGTATTAACTCCCATGACCAAGGGGAGGAGGGAGGTTGAAGTAAAGTTTATCAAATGTACAACTTCCATTATAACTAGGACCAAAAACCTTCCATTTTGGATCAAAATAGTGAGATCAACTTCTTAATAAAGTGCTTATAGTAGCTTTAGTCTTTCCCAAAAGTAAAAGCTAAACATGACCCTGCAGACTGAAACAATAGGTTTTGATGATGTCCCCCACCAACAGGTTCATTATCTCACCCCCAGTATAACTTATGTATGTTTTTTCCTAATTTGCAGCCAAATGTCCTAGAGGTTGTTCTCCTGGTTCAACTTGTATCGGTAAAAACTTATGTGTAGCATCGTCTTCATCTTCATCCTCCAGTAGAACAAAAGCAAAGAGGAAACAATCTTCATCAAGGTACATACTTTCATAGCTTTGGTAGGAGGCAAAGATGGGTGGTTGCAACACAAGGTTCAACAGGATATGGTCCTCAATATTGGGGCAAAAAGTGCCTTCACCATGGAGTAAGAAATACCAAGTGGGGGAAAGAAATACCCTTCATAGATTTGTTTTCATTTTCAAAGTGTTGAACCTAATATAATTTAATATACTACTTTTGGTACCAATTCCCTGCCCATCTCCATACAGTGACAGAAAATGCCTTCCTTCCCATGAGGCAAGAAATACCAAGTGGGGCAAGAAGTACCCTTCATAGTTTTTTCTTTTCCTTTTTCAAAGTGTTGAAACTATATACCTTAAATCTTTTAATATCCCCCAGACAATACTAATGCCCTGACCTTCTCCACACAGGGTAAAATGTGCCTTCCTTCCATGGGCGGAAAAGAATTCCTTTATGGATTTTGTTCCTTTTTTTTCAAAGTGTTGAAACTAAATAACTTTATATGCCCCTGGCAATAACAATGCCCTGTCCTTCTGCATTCAGGGTAAAAACATGCTTCCGTTCCACGGGCGGAAAAATGACTCTTTACGGATTGTTTTTCTTTTTCAAAGTGTTGAAACTAAATAACTTGACCCTTGGATATAGAAATATACTTTTGAAATTCTTTTTATTATGAAGGACAAATGTTTTGGCACAGCCAACATTATTCCAACCTCCAGCCATTTCTACTTCAGTATTTTCCATAAGCATGCACACCTGATTCTTCTCACCGTCTATTTTTCATAAAGGGCACTGTTATTGACTCCACACCCTTCCCCCTTTTGAGTGCAAGTGTCCCTGGTGGTAGGTAGGTATTTTTGTCAGAGGTAGAGCGAGGGTTATCAAATAAGAAGTATGAGGTTTTTGCAGGTTGCAACTTCCCTGTTCTCTGCCCTTCACCACTTCTTTTATTCATTCCTAATTAGTTTATTACTCATCCACCTTTTGCAAGATACATCTAAGAACAAAATTATGAAGATTTGGGATATATAATAAATTCATCTTATATGAAAAAGGACAATAAAAGGGTTAAGGACGTATTCAAAATTTGTATTCTCTCAAGGAGGTATCAAGGTCTGTCATTTATGTAGAAATGACTGAAATCAGACTACTTGTTTCACATCGCTCAAAAAAATTGCCTTTTTTGTCTAAAATTTTGTGGTTTACAAATCCAGTGAAGTAAATATAATTTGTTTAATGGAGTTTTGACTGTCCTAATCTCACTTCTTAAAAAAAAACATATATATATATATTAAAAGCAAAGTTGCAAGGAAGAAATAAATATGCAATACAATCTAACGGTTCTGATTGGTTAAAATATTTATACAAATACTGACAAGCCAGTGAATAACTGCCACGGAAGTACTATTTAATTGGTGACCACCTATCAAACAATTTTCTACGGATGATGTACCTGTAACATGATCCAGTGATGTAATTGAGTGATCCAGTGATGTAATTGAGTGATCCAGTGATGTAATTAAGTGATCCAGTGATGTAATTAAGTGATCCAGTGATGTAATTAAGTGATCCAGTGATGTAGTTGAGTGATCCAGTGATGTAATTGAGTGATCCAGTGATGTAATTGAGTGATCCAGTGATGTAATTGAGTGATCCAGTGATGTAATTGAGTGATGTAATTGAGTGATCCAGTGTGATGTGATCCAGTGATGTAATTGAGTGATCCAGTGATGTAATTGAGTGATCCAGTGATGTAATTGAGTGATCCAGTGATGTATTTAAGTGATCCAGTGATGTAATTGAGTGATCCAGTGATGTAATTGAGTGATCCAGTGATGTAATTGAGTGATCCAGTGATGTAATTGAGTGATCCAGTGATGTAATTGAGTGATCCAGTGATGTAATTGAGTGATCCAGTGATGTATTTAAGTGATCCAGTGATGTAATTGAGTGATCCAGTGATGTAATTGAGTGATCCAGTGATGTAATTGGAGTGATCCAGTGATTGTAATTGAGTGATCCAGTGATGTAATTGAGTGATCCAGTGATGTATTTGAGTGATCCAGTGATGTAGTTGAGTGATCCAGTGATGTAATTGAGTGATCCAGTGATGTAATTGAGTGATCCAGTGATGTAATTGAGTGATCCAGTGATGTAGTTGAGTGATCCAGTGATGTAATTGAGTGATCCAGTGATGTAATTGAGTGATCCAGTGATGTAATTGAGTGATCCAGTGATGTAATTGAGTGATGTGATCCAGTGATGATCCAGTGATGTGAGTGATGTAATTAAGTGATCCAGTGATGTAATTGAGTGATCCAGTGATGTAATTGAGTGATCCAGTGATGTAATTGAGTGATCCAGTGATGTAATTGAGTGATCCAATGATGTAATTGAGTGATCCAGTGATGTAATTGAGTGATCCAGTGATGTATTTAAGTGATCCAGTGATGTAATTGAGTGATCCAGTGATGTAATTGAGTGATCCAGTGATGTAATTGAGTGATCCAGTGATGTAATTGAGTGATCCAGTGATGTAATTGAGTGATCCAGTGATGTATTTGAGTGATCCAGTGATGTAATTGAGTGATCCAGTGATGTAATTGAGTGATCCAATGATGTAATTGAGTGATCCAGTGTTGTAATTGAGTGATCCAGTGATGTAATTGAGTGATCCAGTGATGTAATTGAGTGATCCAGTGATGTAGTTGAGTGATCCAGTGATGTAATTGAGTGATCCAGTGATGTAATTGAGTGATCCAGTGATGTAATTGAGTGATCCAGTGATGTAATTGAGTGATCCAGTGATGTAATTGAGTGATGTAATTGAGTGATCCAGTGATGTAATTGAGTGATCCAGTGATGTAATTGAGTGATCCAGTGATGTAATTGAGTGATCCAGTGATGTAATTGAGTGATCCAGTGATGTAATTGAGTGATCCAGTGATGTAATTGAGTGATCCAGTGATGTAATTGAGTGATCCAGTGATGTATTTAAGTGATCCAGTGATGTAATTGAGTGATCCAGTGATGTAATTGAGTGATCCAGTGATGTAATTGATGAATTGGTGATCCAGTGATGTAATTGAGTGATCCAGTGATGTATTTAAGTGATCCAGTGATGTAATTGAGTGATCCAGTGATGTAATTGAGTGATCCAGTGATGTAATTGAGTGATCCAGTGATGTAATTGGAGTGAGTGATCCAGTGATGTAATTGAGTGATCCAGTGATGTAATTGAGTGATCCAGTGATGTAATTGAGTGATCCAGTGATGTAATTGAGTGATCCAGTGATGTAATTGAGTGATCCAGTGTTGTAATTGAGTGATCCAGTGATGTAATTGGAGTGATCCAGTGATGTAATTGGTGAGTGATCCAGTGATGTAATTGAGTGATCCAGTGATGTATTTGAGTAATCTGTGATGTAATTGAATGATCCAGTGATGTAATTGAGTGATCCAGTGATGTAATTGAGTGATCCAGTGATGTAGTTGAGTGATCCAGTGATGTAATTGAGTGATCCAGTGATGTATGTAATTGAGTGATCCAGTGATGTAATTGAGTGATCCAGTGATGTAATTGAGTGATCCAGTGATGTAATTGAGTCCAGTGATGTAATTGAGTGATCCAGTGATGTAATTGAGTGATCCAGTGATGTAATTGAATTGTGATCCAGTGATGTAATTGAGTGATCCAGTGATGTAATTGAGTGATCCAGTGAGTGATCCAGTGATGTAATTGAGTGATCCAGTGATGTAATTGAGTGATCCAATGATGTAATTGAGTGATCCAGTGATGTAATTGAGTGATCCAGTGATGTAATTGAGTGATCCAGTGATGTATTGAGTGATCCAGTGATGTAATTGAGTGATCCAGTGATGTAGTGATGATCCAGTGATGTAATTGAGTGATCCAGTGATGTAATTGAGTGATCCAGTGATGTAATTGAGTGATCCAGTGATGTAATTGAGTGATCCAGTGATGTAATTGAGTGATCCAGTGATGTAATTGAGTGATCCAGTGATGTAATTGAGTGATCCAGTGATGTAATTGAGTGATCCAGTGATGTAATTGGAGTGATCCAGTGATGTAATTGAGTGATCCAGTGATGTAATTGAGTGATCCAGTGATGTAATTGAGTGATCCAGTGATGTAATTGAGTGATCCAGTGATGTAATTGAGTGATCCAGTGATGTAATTGATCCAGTGATCCAGTGATGTAATTGAGTGATCCAGTGATGTAATTGAGTGATCCAGTGATGTAATTGAGTGATGTAATTGAGTGATCCAGTGATGTAATTGAGTGATCCAGTGATGTAATTGAGTGATCCAGTGATGTAATTGAGTGATCCAGTGATGTAATTGAGTGATCCAGTGATGTAATTGAGTGATGTAATTGAGTGATCCAGTGATGTAATTGAGTGATCCAGTGATGTAATTGAGTGATCCAGTGATGTAATTGAGTGATCCAGTGATGTAATTGAGTGATCCAGTGATGTAATTGGTGATCCAGTGATGTAATTGAGTGATCCAGTGATGTAATTGAGTGATCCAGTGATGTAATTGAGTGATCCAGTGATGTAATTGAGTGATCCAGTGATGTAATTGAGTGATCCAGTGATGTAATTGAGTGATCCAGTGATGTAATTGAGTGATCCAGTGATGTAATTGAGTGATCCAGTGATGTAATTGAGTGATCCAGTGATGTAATTGAGTGATCCAGTGATGTAATTGAGTGATCCAGTGATGTAATTGGAGTGATCCAGTGATGTAATTGAGTGATTGATGTAATTGAGTGATCCAGTGATGTAATTGAGTGATCCAGTGATGTAATTGAGTGATCCAGTGATGTAATTGAGTGATCCAGTGAAGTATTTGAGTGATCCAGTGTTGTATTTGAGTGATCCAGTGATGTAGTTGAGTGATCCAGTGATGTAATTGAGTGATCCAGTGCTGTAATTGAGTGATCCAGTGATGTAATTGAGTGATCCAGTGATGTAGTTGAGTGATCCAGTGATGTAATTGAGTGATCCAGTGATGTAATTGAGTGATCCAGTGATGTAATTGAGTGATCCAGTGATGTAATTGAGTGATCCAGTGATGTAATTGAGTGATCCAGTGATGTAATTGAGTGATCCAGTGATGTAATTGAGTGATCCAGTGATGTAATTGAGTGATCCAGTGATGTAATTGAGTGATCCAGTGATGTAATTGAGTGATCCAGTGTTGTAATTGAGTGATCCAGTGATGTAATTGAGAGATTCAGTGATGTAATTGTAATTGAGTGATCCAGTGATGTAATTGAGTGATCCAGTGATGTATTTGAGTAATCTAGTGATGTAATTGAATGATCCAGTAGGTAATTGAGTGATCCAGTGATGTAATTGAGTGATCCAGTGTTGTAATTTAGTGATCCAGTGATGTAATATAGTGATCCAGTGTTGTAATTGAGTGATCCAGTGATGTAATTTGAGTCAAACTTATTGATGTTTCTTTGTGTTTTTTTTCCATCCAATAGAAAAAGCTCTTGGTGCAGATTACAATCATTTCAAGAAGCATACCAGATAAGTTATATTAAGCCAGTGATAAAAAACATCCAATTACAGTGCGGACCACGGGGCACAAGGACTTGCAATTCACAGAGGTAAGAAGGGTTTATGAAGTAAAAAAACATTGCTGATGGCCTAAAATATTTTCTTTCAAATAAAGAGCAAAAAAGGTTATCATCTCAAAATCTGGACCTTTCAGCATATTTTTTGGTCCTTTATACCTTTTGGAGGCTGTCAGAGGTTCCAGTTGTCACATATTCCGGTAGCCACACCATGCCCACATCCTTTGACATTAAATGTGCATGCTTCTTGATGACATAGCAATGATTTATTTCCTGAATTTTTAACCAATGGTTTTTGCAATACCGTAATACCCCCCTTGTGCTTATTACACAATTCTTCAAGGCAAGACAATTCTTCAAACAAATTAGGCTAAAATAATTCTATTTTTTATTTTCGATATGTCATGAATACAGGTTACTCCATTACTTTACCTGACAATATTTTCAAGTTTTGCACATTCTATAAAAGAATAATTTTTTTTGAAATTGAGAAGACCATAGAGATAAGGTAGTATAAGGGAACTTCATAACATTATTTATGGCAAAAGAGGGGGATCTTCCTGCCCCCTTTCCATCCTCAGGGGCTATAACACTCGATTTCTCCAACATCAGAACCAGAAATGTATGTAATATCAATCTCATTGAAAGGAAATTTCAAATCAAATTTATTGCATTGCACATCACATTTTGTATAAATAATAAAAACAAATTTCAATCAAAAACTTAAAAATTGTAATCAGAAACTCACGATAAAATTAAGATATTAAACATTGAAATATAAATATCAAAAATTTCATAAGGAATTTGTATGATATATTTTTTTCATTTTAGACCATTGGTCAATATATTTAAATTTCAGACTAAAGCTATGGATGGATATCAGTATAAAGTGTATTATCTCTACAATTGTTTCTTCTTTTTCAGGCTGGAGTACACTATAGCATACAGAACCAAATTAAGGACGTCTTATCGTTGTGCACCTCATGGTTGACGTAACGTGAAACGCTAACCGCCACATAGTTCGCGTCCGTTGGAGGGCGTAAAGTTTGAAATAAAAACTTTTGAAGAAATACTTTAGCATTGAAAATGTTTGAAAGCTTTCAAATTCATGTAAAAATATGCTGCAACTTTTTGAAAATAAATGTAGGTAGCTTGGTATAGTTTAACTGCAATAATTGTCGGTATTAATGTTTAGTGTTGTACATCAGGGATTGTGAATCTCATCTTGTGGGAGGTCAATAATAATAGAAGTGATCAGTTGTTTATTTTGGAGGTAGAATTAAGGGATGTATTTAAATGGAGAGGGGATATTCTTATTTTATTAAATAATAAATATTTAAGTTGTAATAACTTTGAATTATTCACTGGGAAAAATAAACAAATAATGGTATACAGTGATTTCTAATTTATTCTATCAGATGGGTCTTATGGAATGTTATAGCACAATATTTCGTTGAAATTTTAAAATTTCCAATCAGTCTTGATAATATCTAACAGTGGTTAACATCACACTTGTACTGAATTTCAAAGTAAATCTAAACACTGAAACAAAGAATCTGCCTGCCCTTTTCCTGATTTTAACCCATTAATATTTAGATTTTCCTGAGATAAGTTAAAATATTTTGACAATAAATAAAATTGTCGGATCTTCCCCAAATCAGAGACATGGTCGAAAATGTGGATAATAATAAAAAATGAATGATATGTCCATCAAGATATTAAGGGACAGTGCCAAGGGTAATAATGATAAAAATAAACTGAAATGATATCCAGGAATAATGAATTCAAGAACATGAATGGGAAATAAATTAATCCCAAATACGACGTAATACTAAATAGAATTAATGGTAAAACAAATTAAATGCCTTACTAGATGGATTTCGACTGAACCAGTGTTTGACAAATCTTTCAGTACCTGATTCTGAAGGTGTAGCTTTTATGCTACATAATATCATATTATGAGTATTGTTATAAAATAGGTTAAAGGTTTTAGGGTGATAAATACCCAGACTTTTGCCAGCCCCTACTCATGCATTTAGACTAAGAATGCTGATAATGGATTCATCAACCGTTGTCTAGGGTAATAATGCGTCGTTATTAGAGCCCCTGAGATAAAAGCGGCTCGGATAAGAGAGTCACTTAAAAAATTTGCCCATTTGTAGGCAATCAGGGGAATCGGAAATTATGCGCGATAATGTCAAGTGATTATGGATGTAGCTCCAATGTTTTATTAAACATCCTTCGAGTTCTTTGTTTTGAAACAAGGTATATTCTTAAACTAAAGACTAATGGTATTTCAGATGATGTTGTACTTGGTAGTACGATGAAGGCTTTGTCAGAATAGTTGGTGTTTTCCAATATTTTATCAAAATTTTACACTGCGTAGCCCCAATCATTCCAAAAGTTTGGATTTGACTGAATAAATCATTTATAAAATCTTGTAAGTTCGGAAATGAACAGGATGATTTTATTTTATTTTATGGTACATGTCCTGAGAAGACGGGTGGGGGGGGGCGTCTGCCTTTGTTGAGGATGGTGGTGTTAATATTGTAATTGGTGAGTCGTTGTACAAATAGGATAAGGCTTCGGTTTCAGATGTAACATTATGACGACATGTCATATAAAATATAGCCAGTTTCTTCAAAATAATACTCCAGGTCAGTATATGGCAACAATGTGGTTGCCATGGTGATGAAAGATTTATATTTTGGTAGAGTAGCATTCATATTTTGGTATAGTAGCGTTCATTCATATGCATGAAACACTTTAGTTCATAGATCTATTCAGATTTTGTACTAAGTATCCACTACTGTTATGTATAACCTGTAATGTTTTCTTTTCTTTTATTGAAATGCTAAAGCAATATAATAATGTCAGTACTTGTTTTGCCTGGGCTGTAAGTAAAGCAGCAATAGGTACATTATTCAGTAAAGTTTTTAAAAGAGAAAATTGTGTACTTCTTGTTTATTTTTAAAAGTATTTTCTAGGACCAGAAAATAATATGTAACTATGTATCTCTATGTTATAATTACTTGTTACACAATTATACTAGAGCAGCGACTGTGGATGGATGGGGCAATCGTGCATGGACAATGCAGTATGCAAACGATGGCGATTGGCAAAAAAATGAGGGGAACCCCTGAAACCCCCAGGACCTGGTCAGAAGATACAAATCTATATGTTACATAAATATCTGAGTATTGAAAATAGGCAATTCAAACAATAGTGACTGGCAAATAAGCTTAGAAAAAATTGTTATAAGCTTCAGAAATATTTGGTGAAATCATAAATATGCAAAAATACCTTTATGAATATTCAAAGCTTCCTAGATGTTTTCAAGTTTACTACAAATTATGAAGTAGAATATATTTATTTGTAAATAGTTCAAGTAGTACTGTAAAACAGAAATGAATAGTTTTAATTTCTTACTTTGTTGTGACTTATTATCAAAACAATACTGTGTGTGTATGCTGAAATTCTTGAGTAGACTCTGAACTCCTTTCAAACACGCTCTCCATGTATGATGGGGACAGACAGGAACAATTCTTGTAATCAAATTATCAATATGAAAATAAGTACCATATTATGTGCATGCACACATATCAAACAATGACACAATTACCAACAACAAATTTCTGAAGACAATTTACAATTTTGTTTGTTTGTTTGTTTGATGAGGGCTTAACAGCACCATGACAATGAGAGTCAAATTGTGCCTGAGAGGTTAGATCATTTTAGGGGTAGGAAGGAAACAAAATGGGAAGAATGAGAGAAATACAAGAACTAAAAGTCAGAAAGCTGGTATCAAGAGAGGATGTGCATGGGTGAGAAAAACAAAGTAGAGAGAGAGGGGGGTGGAAGAGGAGAATCAAATATGGTTGTACAGGGAAGCATGATGAAGGAAGGAGATCATTTTATCCGGAGGGTTTTTTCTGGAAGAACTCGGCAATTGAGTTGTGGGGAGCGAGGGAAGCTCTAAGAAGGTTGTAAATGGGGCAAGCAAGGAGAACGTGATGGACTGTGAGGGTGCAATGGCAATTGTTGCAAAGGGGTTAAGGGGAGCCAATAAGGAGGTGGGAGTGAGTGAGGTGGGTGTGACCTATTCTAAGACGGGTAATATGAGCGTTGTCAAAACGAGAGAGGTTGTTGATGGTGGGTTTGATGGGAATGGTGGGCTGCATGACGTGGAGTTTGTTATCAATTTAGGAGTCCCATGAGGTTTGCCAGCAGTCACGAACAAGGGAAGCGATAAGCGGTTTGATGTCAGAAATGTTGTATGAGCAATGTTGAATATTCAAACTACAAGATTTTGCAGTCAATCAAAAAATTAATTTAAAAATCAGATGATTTTCCAGCACATTATTGGGTTCCAAGCATATTGGTTTTTGTGAAGATAATTGTTATTACTGCATATTGCTTGAATAAGGTATTAAGTACTACACCTTAAGTACTACACCTTCAATCAATTTTGAAGGAAGCCTCACAGCATTTTAAAATATGAAAAATATGTAAGAATGCAAGGAGTAATATAACCAAGAATGTGTACAGTGATCTTGATAACAACCTGCACTTCAAATACTTATATTGTCTGATGGATTTCTTTAGTGTAATATTGGTTGAGTGCTTTAGTGTTATATTGGTCAAGGGTATGGTTTAAACAAAAAACGTTCTATCTTAAAAATAATGACCATCAGCATCAGATTCTTCAACTCATAGACAGTGGGGAAAGGGAGTTATTGAAGGATTAGTTCAAGGGTCAAGCCAATCTATCTAATATGAAAGAGGACTTGAAAGGAAACATTAAGGTGAAGAAAGCATTCAAAAATCCTATTCTGTTAAGGAGTTATTGAAGTTTCAAGTTTGGTATCATTTGTCTAGAAACAACTGAAATTAGTTGATGTCAAAGCCTTAGATTCCTCAGTCTTTATGTATTCTATCACATTTTGTCCTGTGATTTTGTGGCTTAAAAACAATGGGATATGTCAAAAAGTAGTAAAACTGAATTTAGGAAGGGTATTTATAATACACCACCTAAAGAAAGATCAAGGAAAAGATAATTTAAATAGTGAAAAAATTAAATGAACTTTCTTTAAAATACAATAACAATTGTTAAGAATGTGAAGATGAATATGCCAACTTTCCATAGTAGACTTACTACACCAGTCATTTCTACACAGATAAGACAGAGATTTAAATTTGAACATCTCCTTAATGATATAAGATTTTTGAATAATTTCTTCACCAATTTGTTTCATTTGAACTTTTCTTTCATATCAGATGGACATGTTTGGCCACTGAAGTTGCACTAATCCTGTAAAAATGCATTTCTAAATAGGGTCACTGTAGATAGAGTATTTACTCTGGTGAGATCAAACATTGCATGTTTCTGAATTCACTATGTTTTAGGATAACTTCATTTCATTTGAAATGTACCACTGTGAAGCTGTTCCATTGCATGCAAATATACTTGGCAGGAACGATATGAATCACCATTGAAGCCCATTTGATTACTTAATTTAAAGGATGAAAACTGGCCTGCAAACTAAAATCTTATCATAAGACTGAGGTATGTGGTTCTTCATGTTGTAGAAATATGGAATTATACAACATCTATTTCTATTTTGAAAATATATTTCATTTCTACAGTGATATTAAAAGAAAGTTAAGATCTAAAACTACAAGATGGAATTTTACCAATCTTAGCCATAACTTGCATAGTTTGAAGTAATTTTTGATAAAAATGATTTTTTTTTTTCTTCTTTAACCCTAGTTTTGAAATGCTGCAGTAGATACTAAGCACAGCAAAACCTTATATTTGTTTTTAAAGTTTTTTTTTTCATTCTTAAGCTTTTTATTTATAAGATTATTTATAATTGTATTCAAATGTGAATAAAATTATTGTTCTGCTTTCTTGGGTAGATTGAATAGATAAACTGCATTTTGTACAGAAATGAACATTTCTAAAAACATTGTATGTTATTCTTCTTGAGTTTTTTTTTTTTCTTCTTCTAGATTTCTCAATGTATTCTTTGTGTCACTCATATTGGTAAAGGAAAGCAAATAGAACATTACCACTAACTCTTGGTTCCCCTCCTGCACCCCTCCCCCATCCCCACCAATATAAACAATAAGAGTGGAGTGGGTGTGCTTAGCTATCAAGCAATCCTCTTTGTTTTCACTTTTCTAATGGTTTTTGTTGTTGGGAAAATAATAATCTGTGCTGATTTTTTCACGTGTTCTGTTCCCCACCCCCTTATATCAATTCTAATCACTTAAATCTAAGGGCTGACCTTCAAAAGCTACAGTTGTAGCCATGTGGAAAAAGTACAAATTTCAAGGGAAGAAAGTACTATCAGACTGAGCATAATAATGAGCAAAATCAAAGATAATGCTTTAAACTTGCCAAGTTTTCATAGGGAAACTTGTTGATGCTTGATAGTGAAACGGGAAGATTTAGAACACTTCTCCCATAAGATGTTTGTTTGATGATGATTTAACGGCACCACAACAACTAAGGTCAAATTGTGCCTGAGAGGTCAGATCATTCTAGAGGTAGAAAGTAAAGGAAACAGGGGGAGAATAAGAGAAATTTAAGGACAAAAGGTCAGAAAGCTGTGATTGTGAGGGGAGGTGCATGGTTGAAACAAAAACAAAGTAGAGAGGGGGTGGAAGAGGAGAATTAAATATGGTCGTAGAGGGAGGCATGAATGATGAAGGAAGGAGATAATTTTATGCGGAGGATTTTTGATTTTTATCTCCCATAAGAACTGTAACCACCAAGTGATCCTAGTCTAGCACTCTCCGTTGTTTCATTCATATAAGATGAAGGATCTCCAAGTTCATCCACAATAATAAATTGTATGCTTTCATTTTACAAAGCTAAACATGCTCAAACAAAGAGAAATATTGATTTGTTTTAAAAGAGCAATTGTTCCAAATGTGAGGCCGTATTCATCAGGAGTCTCTCGAGTATTCCAATGCACATAGTTTGCACGTAATTAAGTCATGTTTAAAGGAGCACTAGATCGAAAAGTGAGGACACTTGTTTTTCTGAATTTCACAGATATATTATCCACAACAGATCGATAAACTTCATGCCTTCATAGTTCACAAACGACAAGAGAACAAAGGTCATTTGAATATTCATATTAACAGAAAATCTATACCCTCTAAAATACGCCCTCACTTTTCGGTCCAGTGCTTCTTTAATTCATTTTTTAGCGACACTTGTAATAAGAAGTAACCACCTGTTACTTCAATGAATTAGTAAATAGTAATTAATGTCACCCATGAATTAGTCAATACAGACGCCCTCATACTAAGACTCATAACTCCTTTAAAACCATTGATACCATTATGGACATTCTTACATTGTTTCTTTTAGAGGTGAGGGAACAATATTTGCTACAATATCAACTTTATAATTAATTTCTCCACAAAGCTTTTCTGTCCCTTCATTTGAAAAGAGTTTTTCACTCAAAAGGATTTATATTCTCAAATGTAGGACTCTCTACATAAATATTAATACTATTATGCAAATTATCCTCAAAGACGTAAGGAGTGCAAAGAATAATATCAACAATTTTGAGCTGCCTTCTCTTTCATACATCACAAATTTTGCATACATTAAAAATTCCACAAGCTTTGATAAGCCACACCCCTGAATCTTCAAGTGCTTTTAATGTGTTATTTAAAGACTTCTGTCCTGATTCTGAAGCTATCTCTGGTGAAAATATAATCTCTACCTGTCCATATATCTTTAAATGCTCCAGCCTCCACACTTTTCATCTTTACTTTCCTCAATTATAATATCTTGTACAGCGATCAGACTTAATTCATAAATGATGTAGCACACCACACCTGTTATCATCAAGATATTGCAAAGAAATCATCACTTATTTGAGGAAGATTTCTGGGAGTTTAGTATCATCTGAATCCAACCATCTTGTCAAGGAAATTGGCAAACTTGGCTGGCTCACTCTTTGGAAATGGTTTGAGTTGTTTAACATCTAATGAATCCAAAGTATCTTTAAGAGTGCTGTGGAGAAAATTGCAAAGACCAATGAAATAAATTACTACCAGTAAAATGACTTTGGCGTGCTACTGTGGAGGAAGGAAATGGTGCAATCCTTCTATTTGAATATTAATGTAAAATTTTGCTGAAGAAGCATGATCAATAGATTTCTTTTCAGTCTATGTGTATGAGCCTCAAAGATTTTGTTTGTTTGTGTAATGAGGGCTTAACAGCACCACGACAGCGAGGGTCAAATTGTGCTTGAGAGGTTAGATCATTCCAGAGGTAGGAATGAAAGAAAACGGAGAGATTGAGAGAAACACAAGAACTAAAAGCCAGAAAGCTAGGATCGAGAGAGGAGGAGCATGGGTGAAAGAACAAAGTAGAGAGGGAGGGGGATGGGAGAGGAGGACTAAGTATCGTTGTAGAGCGAAGCATAATGAAGGAAGGAGATAATTTTATCTAGAGAGTTTTTCTGGAAGAGCTCGGCAACTGACTTGTGGGGAGCGAGTAAAGCTCTGGGAAGGTTGTACAGGGGGCAAGCAAGAAGAACATGATGGACTGTGAGGGTGCAATGGCAAATGTTGCAGAGGGATTGGGAGGAGCCAATAAGGAGGTGGGAGTGAGTGAGGTGGGTGTGACCTATTTTAAGATGGGTAATGTGAATGTTGTCAACATGGGAGAGATTGTGGATGGCGGGTTTGTTCGGAATGGTGGGCTGGATGACGTGGAGTTTGTTATCAATTTGGGGCCCCATGAGGTTTGCCAATGGTCACGAAAGATTTTGTGTTTTAATATGAGCTAAAACTTGTAAAGCTGTAGCTTAAATTGATTGTGCATGAGTCTCCCCCTCTGTTACATATGCTAAGAATAAATTAATATGCACTTTAAATCTCAAAGCTTTTATAGGGTAGTGCATAAGTCAAGGGTCCCCAAACCTTGGCTCCCCTCCCTTGGCTATAAATGCTGAGAAACCAGTAATTGCAGTTGCTAAACACATTCAAAATAACTTCCCCTCTGCTACAGATGCTGAGAAATTAATGTGCACTTGAGGTTTCAAACCTTTCATAAGGTAGAACATAAATCAGGAGGTTTCCTCCCACCTCCACTCAAAATTTATTTACTATGAAACAACAGCCACACCTGACCAAATGTATTGTTCAGAGAGACATAAATAACACTTTTTCTAGAAGAAGGGTTATTTTTAAATAAAACTGTTCCTTTAAGGTTTGAGTTAAAATTCTGCGATCGATTTACAGAAAGAATAAGGGATTGGGAGGACAGCCTACAAACTTGGACAAAACTGTTGGTACAATTCAGCGTTTTCAGAACTAAATATCTTAAAGCATTATGTTTCTTTAATATTTTTTTCTGAGAAATGTAATTCCCTACCCCCTTCCCTCCATTTCAAATTTGGTTTGGTTAATGTTTAACGGCACCGCGATAAAGGGGAAAGGCTGAATGTGGGAGAAAAATTCAGGTGAAAAGAAAGGGGTGTGTAAGGTTAGGTGTAGAAAGGGAGGAGGGGGAGGAGATTATATGGGTGGAAGAGGTTGTCTGAAGTTGATGATGTTTGAGGAAGAGTTGTTTTTGAATAGGTCCGAGATTGAGGAGAGTGAAGAGAGAAGAGATCTGGAGTTCTGGCATAGGGGACAGGTTAAGAAAATATGCTTGATGGAGAGATCGATGTTGCAAGTGGGGCAGAGAGTGGCAGGGGAGATGGATAAGAAATAGAAGTGAGTAAGAGAGGAGTGTCCGAGGTGGATGTGGGTGCCAAGGATGTCTTCCCTGCGGTTGCGACTATGCAGAGGGGTGTTGGTCCCGACTTTGGGTTTGATGGTGTGAAGCTTATTACTGGTTTCCTAATTCCAGGAATTTTGCCAGGTTTTGTTGATGTAGTTGGAGATGGAGAGACAGAGGTCTGATTGTGGAATAGGAAAAGAAGAGATGTTATTTGACAGAGCTTTGATGGCGGCTCTGTCAGCTCTCTTGTTGCCAGAGATGCCGACATTGCTGGGAATCCAGAAAAAGAAAATTTACTTTCCTAGGGAGGAAAGAGTGTGGTGTTTGTTGAGGATTTGTAGAATGAGAGGGTTGGGCCAAAGCAGGTCGAGGATGCCAATGAGGACAGACTTAAAGTCAGAGAAGATGACAAAATGGGGGCGGAAAGAGAGTTCTATGAGGTTTAAGGCTAGAGTTCTTTGAAGTTTAAGGCTAGGAGGATGGCTTTTGCCTCGGCAGAGTAGATAGAGGTGCCGTCGGGTAACCTTGAGGAGAGGGTGAGGCCAGGACAGGCAGTGGCGGCTGCAGAGGAGCCTTCTCATGTGGAGCCATCAGTGAAGAGGAAAGAGTAGTCGTGGAAATGTCTACTGAGTCGACAGTATTTAGAGTGAAAGAAGGTTGGGTTGTGGAGAGCTTTCGTGAAGGAAGAAAGACCAGGGTAAACCTTGGGGGGTGAATAGTCCAGGTGCTTGTAGGTGGGATGGTGTGTCTGGCAATCGAGAAAATGTTGATGTTGGCTTGGAGAAGTGGGAGTGCATCCGTATCCCGAAAGGTGGGGGGATGCGTTTGTTGAGATTGAAGAGGTTGGTGAAGGAAGGAGAGCGGATGGAACGGAAGCAATGGTTTCGTGGATCAGTGAGGATGCGGAGAGCAAGGAGAGGCCGGCCTTCATTCACCGGAGGTCGAAGGCGAGTTCATTGGCTTTGACATGGAGACTGGTGATAGGGGAGGTGTGAGTGGCACCCAAGCAAAGCCTTAGGGCATTGTTCTCAGTTCTCAGGTGTTTCAAGTAGAATTTGCAGGCGAAGATGAAATTTCCATAGGCCAGACTGCATCTGAGGAGGGAGCGGTATAAGGTGAGCAGGGTGAGACGATTTGCTCCCCAGTCAGTACTTGAGGGGATCTTAAGGAGATTGAGGATTTTGTGGCATTTGGTTTTCAGGAAGGTGGGGGAGATAAAAAAGTTTGGAGTCAGAGTGATTTCAAGAAAGCGAGAACTGTCTTTACTGGGGATTAGGGAATCTTTAAGACGGAGATTAGGGCGGAGGAGGAAGGACTTGTTGTTGTTGTTGAAATGGATGAGAACAGTTTTGTCTTTTGAGAAATTTAAACCGTTGGAGTCGCTCCAGTGAGCCAGACTGTCCAGACAGTGTTGTAGGCTATTTTGGAGAGTATGGAAGCATGGGAAGGATGACTATATAGTGAAATTGTCGACATAGAGAGAGATTTTGATGTTGGGCTTGAGAGTTTTGGTAATGCTCTTAATTTTGAGGATAAAGAGAGTGAGGCAGAGGATGCTGCCTTGGGGGTACACCCAGTTGTTGGGTGTGCCTTTGGGAGTGAGTATTTCCAATGCGTACTCTGAAGTGGCGTGAGTGGAGGAAGTTCTGGATGAAGGTACAGTAGGAAGAAGGCCTCTGAGGCTGGAGGAGTGAAGGTCTCTGAGGACACCATACCGCCAAGTGGTGTCGAAGGTCTTTTTAATGTCGATGAAGGTTGAGATGGCGTGATGATTTCAGAACGAAGGCTTCATGGATGAAGGAGTCAAGTTTGAAGATGTGGTCCAGGCAGTTTCAGTTTTTTCTGAAACCATTTTGAGTGGGGGAGAGGATGTAGTTCTTTTCGAGATACCAGCAGAGTTGACCATACATTCCATGACCTTACAGAGGCAGGAAGTAAGAACAATGGGTCGGTAGTTTTTTGGGTTGGATCTTTTTTTTTTAGTTTTGGGGATTGGGGTGATGATGGCCTCTCTCTAGATGTTGGGGAAAGAGTTTGAGGACCACAGGTAAATTGTAAATCTTGAGGAGTATTTCTAGGGAGTTCCTGGGGAAATTTTTGAGTAGATTGTAAGTGGATGCCATCAGGGCCTTGAGAGGAGGACCTGGATTTTTTGAGGGCGGAGGAGAGCTCGAAGTGAGCATTGATGATGTCTCAATATGGAATAATTTACCATAGAAAAGTAGGTTCATGAAAAAAATTACTTTACTAAGTGTCTCAATGAGTTTTGTCCGAGATTGTACAACAATATTTTTGTCTGAAAGCTCTCTTTTGCAGTTGTGGCACTGAGTAAGTAGGAGTAAGAAAATGGGTGTGGTCGAAAAATGGGTATGGTCTATCCTTAGGTGGGGGTAGATATCTTTATCTCTGCAGAGAATATTAATGGGTATTAGGTTGATGGATAAGTGGGTTGTATGTTGTTGAGTCTATTAGTGGGTTAGAGTCACAGTCTGTTTGCCAAGAGGAGAGTATGTGTGGGTGATGAGTGTTTAAAGTCAGAGTGGGTTGTGGAAAGGGGGGAGGGAGGGGTGTTGAGAGCAATGTCTACTTGGTCATTATCCAGGACGCCTATACGGCTAAGAATCCAGAAGAAAATGCTTTTGTTGCTTTTTTTAAAAATCAGCTCCAATCTGAATATCATGAAAAATGCTTCCTACCACCTACCCGCTCTCCCTTCACACCCAAAATAAAAATGAGTATAAAACTACACAACAATAACTGTCAAAACAATACCTAGGTGTTGCATAATAGAGGTGACCATCTCTGTACAGCTGATAAGCAAGCTCCATCTGGTGGTTTCCCATCAAAAGCTCGTTAATGATGACAATCATTGGTTTCCCTGCTTCCAATGTCTCCAAAACACTGCCAGCTCCTGCATGAAAAATAACAGAACAATAAGATTACTTTCAAACTTGATGACATTTGGCTGGGACTACAACTAGGTTGGTAATTGTCTTAGCATCATTTTTAGTGATAGATTGTTTTTTTCCTGATGTGTTTACTGTTACTTGAAATTCTTCCATTTCTAATCAACAATCAAAATCATTTCAAAATGATGAAAATGGCCCAAAGTAATATCATCAGAAATCAGCCAAACATTGGCTTTGTTACAGCTTTTTAAATTCTTGTGTATTGCTGTATTAGTATGCAATTTCTTACAAAAAGTTAAAGATGACATTCAAGATAGTTCCCTATTTTCTGTTCAATTTAAATCCTTTGATTTTTTTAGTCTTCACCTACTTAATTTGAAAGGAAACCAACTGGCTCTGACATGAGGGTTTTTAAAACTTGCCTCCAACATGTAATTCTTTAAAAGCTATCCAGATATTTCTGATATTCCTGTGTGATTTTTCTCACTTTTCAAAATCAGTCATAAGTGAAATTGTTATTACTAAATAATAAGTTGCATGTAAATTTTTTTAATTACCCAAATCAATTATGATGAAATGCAATGTAGATCACAGATTTCATCAACCACTAGAAGACTTTAAGACAAAACTGGTCACAAATTACAATGCATGTCATACCTGCGTGACTAATCACCAATGATGCACCCTGTATGTCTTGAGCTATGGAATCTTTATACCTGAAATATTCCATCTTAAACGTTGGAGTAACAAAAGCTTCTGGCTCAAAGCTTCCTCTACCAATTTGGAGAAGCAGTTTGGAATAGCCTAATTCCTCCAGCTTCTGTTGAGAAAAAGGGGAACAAAGAAAGTGCTCACCACAATGGGGCAAGAAGAGCAACTTGACCTCCATAACATATTTTTTGTTTTCTAGGCATGCATTTAATAGTTCTTGGTAAACCTCTAATACATGACTTAATTTCATTGTTTTTAAATCCTAGATTCATAGATCCTAGCGGCGGACATGCCAGTTGTTGATTAGAAAATGGAATATTGTGGATAGCAAGATGTGGATATTATTATCAATTTACCTAATTACGTTTACTGACATTGGTTCTTAAAACATGTTATGCAATAAGGATCACTTTCTGGGACATTTCAACACCGAGGGTAGGCAAACTTTGATTCTGCAAGGCCAAGAGTAATGTTACTCGCTAATTTCCTGCCTTCGTTAGTCAGTAGGAATACATGGTAAAATCCTAGTATGGCAGTACAACTTCAGCAAAATAAGTTTTTTGTAATACAACTTTATTCCATTATTAAAATAACTGAAAAAGTTAACATTTTTTGATGATTTTATCAATTTAATTTACAAAATTGCAACTAAAAATACTCTTGTTAAATTTTTGTGTTAGAAATGAAATTTTAGTTCAAGGATAAAGAATAATAATGAGAAATAACAATCTAAGATACACATAGTAAGCTTACTTCATTAAACTCTATATAGCAATTTACCGCTATACTAGGATTTTTTTTGAATACATATGGGCTACTACTAGTAGGCTTACTAACGTTAAGGCCTAACTTACGCCTAAAATTTTGAAACTTACGACCAAAAATTGAAGTCTGGCGTAGAAATGAAAAAAACCGTAACGAAAGTTGATTCACTTTATTTGTTTTTTTCTTTTCTTTTTGGAAACGCAAATTATGGTCTATAGCCATGTCGGTTTTATTTCGGGTGAGCCCTAGGCCTATGACTATGAGGCTATATTACACCAAAAACATTTTTTCGTGGAACCAGTAAGTTAACTTAGAAAAAAATTGTGAGGAGTAGCCGATTATCTGTTATCCATTTACCTTGCAAATTGGTTTCGATGAAACTGTTTCAATTAAAGAATCAAAACTGGTTGTTCCTACTGTTACGAAAATGTTCTTTTCTTGCCTTTCACCCATTCTAGTAGGCCTAATACAAATGTAAACACTCAGAAAATCCTTCAAGTTGAACGAATTTATCGACGGCAGCCGTGTAAATAACAGGTAGCAAAGAACTAATTTGCCTTTTTAAAATTTATTGTAAAAGTCTCGAGTTTGGTGTTCTTTTTAGCATAGCATAGCATAGCAAGGTTTAACGTCCCGAAAGCATCCAGTGCTGGTTTTGTACCAGAAATCAGAGACGTCGCCACCCCAAAACTGGCTGCCAGTTGAAAAAGTGAACATGACAGTTGGAAATCCAACCGTTCCTCTTGAGGCACCTTCACGAATCCACCCAATTGGAATCTGATACCGTGACTCCCCCCCCCCCCGCCCATTTATCAGAAGACCCTAGCGACGTCCCTGTCAGAAATGGAGAATTTGGGGGATTTTCACTACGATTATATCTGAAAAGTACCATCTAATATCTCATAAGCCACACTTGAAATGTCAACCATAAAGGTCATTAGTATTAGGCTGCATAGGGAAAATTTGGTTGATTTTGTTATTCTTATTTCAAAATTCTCCCATTCCTGGTCATGAAACTTTTTAATGCTGTTTTTTTTTTTTTGGAGCTGCCATTTTGAATTTAAAATATGCAGAAAATGATGTCATCAACCCAGCAGAAATTATTTTTATTTCTTTATAATCTATTTCAAGTTTTCTAGCTTATGAAATATTATTTTCCTTGTGAATGGGTTAAGAACGTTTTTTTTTTTTTGTACACATGAAATTATCAAAACATGCTGTTCAAACTTTGTTTCACATCATTTTGGAAGAATCTTTAATAGAAGTTCAAAATAAACATATTATAATCTTAAATAGTGCCATCATGCATGCACACGATTTCAATACAAAATTGAACAAAATGGCAGCCTTCATATGTCGAATTCAAACATGAATGATGAATAAGTTGAGATAGGAATACGATTTTTACTTGCTGGGCAAACAAATGACCCAGTATCGAACAAAAATTGTGCCAAAATTGATATGATTATACCTTTATGTTTTTGTTCCTTCACAAAAATACAAAATACTTTTGAAAATGTCATTCTTCTTCTTCTTCTTCTTCTTCTTGACTCTTCTTTTTCTTGATCTCCTTCTTCTTTCTTCTTCTGCTTGATTCTTCATCTTCTTCTTCTTCTTCTTGCTTCTTCTTCTTCTTTTCTATTCTTCTTCTTCTTGATTCTTCTTCATAATTTTTCTTTTTCTTGATTCTTCTTCTTCTAAATTCTTTTTCTTAATTATTCTTCTTCATTCGTCTTTTTTCTTCTTCTTCTTTTTTCTTCATCTTCTTTTTCTTAATTCTTCTTCTTCTTCTTCTTCTTCTTTATTCTTCTTCTTCTTTTTTTTCTTCTTTTCTTCATTCTTCTTCTTCTTCTTCTTCTTCTTCTTCTTTTTTTTTTCTTCTTCTTCTTCTTCTTCTTCTTCTTCTTCTTCTTCTTCTTCTTCTTCTTCCTTCTTCTTCTTTTTTCTTCTTCTTCTTCTTCTTCTTCTTCTTCTTCTTTTTCTTCTTCTTCTTTTTGATTCTTCTTCTTTTGATTCTTCTTCTTCTTCTTCTTCTTTCTTCTTCTTCTTCTGGACTCTTCTGGACTCTTCTTCTTGATTTTATATTTTCTTCATTATTCTTCTTCTTGATTATTCTTCTTCTTTATTTTTCTTCTTAATTATTCTTCTTCATTCTTCTTCTTCTTCTTTTTCTTCATCTTCTTTTTCTTGATTCTTCTTTTCTTCTTCTTCCTCTTCTTGATTCTTCTTCTTATTGATTCTTCATCTTTTTCTTCTTCTTCTTGATACTTCTTGCTTCTTCTTCTTGATTCTTTTTCTTCTTTTTCTTCTTCTTCTCCTTCTTCTTCTTCTTGCTTCTTCTTCTTCTTCTTGATTCTTCTTCTTTTTCTTGCTTCTTCTTCTTGATTCTTTTTCACAATTTTAGTCTTTTATGGCGATGTTTGTGTTTAATTTCTTTAATGAAAACATCATATACGTATTTTTTGAAGAAAAAGATGTTTGATGTCTGAAAGGGCAGGTTTCGTCTGATCATTAGATAGATTCCGATTCATGATCAATACAATTGGCTAACCAAGATCTATGATATATAGAACGTACAGCTTGTAAGCGCTGTACGCGAAATACGTGTACGCGTACATACATATACATCACAGCCATGATGCCACCATGATAGGTCATTCTACTGGCTGTTTTCATTGTTTTATTTGTTATTGTTACTCCCTTGATAAAAAATGGGTTCAAATGGCATATCCTCGACCAATTAGCAATCGCTTTTATGTGATTTATCCTTTTCAATACCTCATCCAGTCATCTTGTGAAAATGAATGCTATCTATTGACAGCGTTACATTTCTTTAGTGCATGTTCTACTTGTTGATAAGTGATGGGAGAGAGTTTTGTGAATTTCGATAGAGCTATTCTCAGGAAAGAGATTTCATATGAAATGTGGTTACAAAAAAAATATTATAGATTTTCAAACGTAACGTTTCTATTATCTCATTGATAATTATTCTACTTAAGATGGAAATGTTGCATAACATTCGTGATCGGTATATATGGACAAAGTTAAACTATAGTTTGCTATTGTTAATCCTTTAATTAACCTTTAATTTGATGTGAATGAACGAATAAACATCGTAACATTTAACATTTTTTGCGCATATTCGACGGTGATCATAATTGATTCCACTGATAAAACTAAGAAACTGTTTTATACGTCGCACTGTTGCGGTGTTTACTTGATAGCGGCGCTCATTCGAAAATACGATAGTGAAGTCGCTTGCTTCTCTGTTTAGTGGTAGAACACCTTTGGCTATGAATTGCTGAGGTACGCACTCAGTCAATCTGTATATTGTAATGAACACATAAACCACATGACTATGCCCCAACATTTCAGTAAAAAAATAATAACAATGAATTACAGGTTTCTGATGAAAAAAAGTTGAAATGATCACTTTTTTTACAATGGTCAAAATGATCTCGAATCAAAAATCGTTTAATGCCATTAAAGGTATATTTGTACATGTATCAACTTCTGTACTACTTGAATGAGTATTGATAAGTTGTAAAATAGCATTTAAAGTTTTTGAGTTATAGCTGATCAAAGTTGATCAGTTGTGATGTATATTATCAGCAGCTCAAAATCTTTATGTAATTCTTTCTTTCCTAGATCCTAGTCACTAAAAAAAGATTATGAAATTTATATGGAATATTTGCAGTGTCATGACCCGTGCATTGAATTCCCGTAATGCACGACGTCTAGTATTTTGGTTTTGTATGCATTTTTAAACAATCTAACACGGAAAGTTTTATAAAAATATTAATGTTTTTGTCATCGTGCTTATACTAACGCGTATTTAATGCACGGTTTAAAAAACTTCACCCTCGCGAATGACCCTTCTAAAGTCAGGTCATTCTACTCGGGCCATTCTATTTGGCCCGAGTTAAATAACCCGATTATAGGAGGGTCATTCGTAAGTGCAAAGCTCTTAAACCGTGCATTAAATACGCATAGAAACACTCCGCCTCAGAATTTGTTGCACCACTTTAAAGAATTGTAGACAATTAAAATGCAAAAGATTTACAAAAGAAAATACCTGTGATACATACCCTGTCAAAATACCCTGTACACACAACTTGCATAAAATATACAAATTGTGCTCAAGATTTAAAAATGCTGTAACCGATCTTGATGAAATATTTTGCCCCTATGGTGGTGGTATTCAACCGTCAAGTAGAGAAGTAGCAGTAATATAATAGTCAGAAGGAAGGCGCAGGGCCGTAGACCTGAAATTATTGGTGGGGGTGGGGGGAGTAGGGGAAGGCAAAACGGTTACGTAACGAATATGATCGGTACAATACATAATGATATGAAATGTTGCCTAACCTATATATCTTACTATTATAGTACACCCCCCCCTTTGCCCCCACCACCACCACATGCCCAATACAGGAGCGTGTCTGGGTTTTGTTTATCTATAGGGGGCTTAATCCCCTATACAACATATTCAAGGTCCCTTACACAGGCTTAAGTTTAAAAAGGCAAGACAGAGGTGTAGGAAGTTGGGGGGCATCTCATTTCCAGTACAATTAACCAGTACAATTTGTATAACCAGTGATAGATTTCGAATTTTAGGAAGAATTTTGAGTTCTTTAACATCTGTGAGATGACCCTTTCTATACCCTTGCTAAGACATTGCCCATCGTCGAAAAGGTAAGAACCTATAAAATAAAATAAATTTGAAGGGGTGGGGGGGGGGTGGGTGGCTTGGCATCTACTTCTCTATCTTAAGGCTTTTGGTTTTTAGATTCAGATATTCAGATCCAAATTTGAATATTTTTGATCCAAAATGAACAATTTGTGGGTCAATATTAATGATATTTGGTCCAAAAATGAGAATAGTTGTTCTAAACTTAAAGATAATTCAGTCTATACGATTATAAAACATTGCCAACATGGTTTCATTTGATATTTTAGTTAGTTGTATTTATGGCTTTGGCAATTGTTTCCCTTTTTAGAGGGGGAACTACGGTATTTTCTGGCGGGGCTAAGCTCCCAATAGGCTCCTTTTCGACACGCCACTGCCCCAATAGCTGATACAAATTTATAAATGAAACAACATGTTAACAAGAAAACATTGTGGTGATTATGATATATACATTTGATTAAGTTGACAATAATCGTCATTTATACTTCAACTTGAGCATCCATCGGCAATTGATGACTACTTTGTTTACACAGTTTGCGTTGACTTTGAATCTAATGTAGATTTTTGTTGCAGATCTCGGTTAATGAACTTTCCAAATGTGCTTTTCCTGGACTGTATATTGCCCACAAATGTATTTGCAATACAAATTAATTCCAAAATGTCTGTCATTTCTTTATGAACATGCACCGTCATAAGATGATTCAATCTGCAGTTACTTGTTGCTGAAAAAATGTATGTCTTTACTATACGGAAAGTGGAAAATGATCTCTCACTTAAAGCATTTGTAGCAGGCATAACAAAAAATAGCTTTGCCACAATAACGACGTCTGACAAAGTAAGCAGCGAGGACCATCTCAAGATTTAAAAAAAATCTCAAATTTGTTTTTATATAAAACTGACTTGGGCTTAACTCCAGTGACTTGACTGTTTCCGTTAATACAGTTAGTTGAGTTTGTAAATAATCAACATTTACATCGTCATTGTATTCTCTGGTGACCAATACCAGCTCTGTCTCGCACGGTTACCCTGGATAGATTTGAATAATAATGGCTGAAGTTCTTTGTATCTTTTAAAATCCGGTTGTCCAAACCTGTTCTTGATGCACTGAGTTATCAGTGGTGTCAAATGCCATGAAATACAATGTACGATAGTGTTCTTTGGCATCGGTTGGGTAGTGATATCAGGGAGTTGAAATTTCGGCCTAATCTGTCCATATATCTCATAAAAAATTGATTTAAAAATTGTGGTTTTGACGCCAAATTAGGCTTCCAGAATAAAAGAACACTTCCAGAATAAAAGAACAAGTCAAAAAGCTTAGAGGCAAAATTTGCCTTCGATCAATAACCGAGAATCTAGTTTATTCTTTTACGTTTTCTGCTGACGTTCTGCGTTGTACGATTTGATTGTTTGCGTGCGCTTTGCCTACCAAAATTTAGTTTGTTTACAAAATTGCCGCCGGATGACGTCATTTTACGTTTGGTGGGCTGAACGAGTTCCACTTCCGAGTACAAGTTCGTGTGCAAGTTAGAAACTGTGGAAGGGACTTGGAACTATATTTAACATCTTAAAGGTAACGTTAGGCTTTAATGATAGTCAGAGAGAAAGGTGAGGTATTTTTGTATTGCAGAGGTTACTTTCGTGGAACTTGGGGGAGCCATTTAGGCCTATTCTACATTGCAATTGCATTAGCTGACCCAATGTGCGAAAATATTGCATCAGGCCTATGAAGTATGATCATTCGCCTAAACTTGTGAGAGCCAGCCCATTGGCATGTGGGCAGTTCCAGAAAATATGTGTACGGGGAAAATCAGGGGCCCGTGAACTGGAATTGGGATTCAGGGGTGGGTCCATGAACTGGGTTTTGGGGAGGGGGTTCACGAATTGGGATTCGGTGGGAGGGTGATTGGGATTCGGTGGGAGTGGGGTATTTGGATTTGGGGGTGGGGGAATTGGGGGCTAGTGAATTGGGGGCTCGTGAATTGGGGGCTCGTGAATTGGGATTTAGGCGGGTCCATGAACTGGAAATTTGGATTCCAGGGGATCCGTGAATTTGGATTCTGGGGTCCATGAACTGGGATTCTGGGAGGAGTTCGTGAACTGGGATTGGGAATCTGGAGGGGGTTCGTGAACTGGGATTGGGTTTTCGGTGGGGAGTGGGGGGGGGTTCAACAGGATTAAGATTCCTGGGGTCCGTGAAGTGGGATTCGGGGGTCTGTGAATTGGAATTCGGGAGGGGGTTTCAACGGGATTGGGATTCCAGGGGAAAGTTCAGCTGGAATGGGAATCCGGAGGGGGAAGGGGGGTTCATTGGGATTCCAGGGGGTCTAGCAGGAATGAGATTTGGGGTGGGGGGAAGGGGTATCTGGAGGAGATGTCACCGACCTCCCTTGCACACATATTTTCTGGAACTGCCCATTATGCAAAACCCGAACACTAACTTTATATTTAAACTTTTGATGCTTGAAGGCTGTCAGTTTCTCTCTTGTGCTTTCTTTTGTAATGTTGTGTTTGGTATTTGTGTATTGGTATTGCCATTATTTTCATCTTGCCAGTGTCTACAGTTTAGTAGGGGACATGGTCGCTAAGTATTAGGCTAAAACATAACAATATTGCAAGCCAGTTTGGAATCCATATACCAAGCAAGATGCCAGGAAAAATGAAAAAGTACAGAAAAGAGCAACCGAGTGGATTCTTTCTATTCAAGATATTCCATCTTGTGACTATTTAAGAATTATTGGCATACAGTACCTTCACTTCACAGTCTTCGGTATCAGAAATGATATGATACAATATGTAGAGTATAAAGTATTTTGATTGAGTTAAGCCTGTTAGGTAATTCTATTGTGTTCCTAATGTGGAGGAATTCTGTATGTTGTATTGTATTGGGACTGCAGTGTCAGGTAACAGGAGAATAGCATAAATAGTTAGTCATTTACTAGTCCTTCCTATTACAAACTATTCAAAACTTGAAAGATATAACCTCAGTAACAAAGCCTTCTAGTGACTTTCTACACCTGATTTTATTAATTATAAAGTGCATGGATTTCATTCTCTTAGTGCAGAAGATGACCTAGAATGCTACTTAGCCAGTTTTGAAAGGTGTTAGAAGTCAAAATATTCCTGAATCAAAATGGACAATCATGAGTCTTTTGACTGGAAGAGCTCAAAAGGCTTTTCATGTTTTAAAAGAAAGCCAAAAAACAGACTATTCTATTGCAAAGGAATCCATACTTGCAGCCTATAAGCTAACACTCGATTCTTATCGAGCAAAGTTTTGTACTCGAGCAAGAATTCAACTGAAGCTTTCCGTCAGTATAAAAACCGCTTAACCTTGTGTTTGTGATGTTGGACTAATCCCACTGATAAATTGTTATCAAAACCAGAATTTGTTTTTGTTATAGAGAAAATAGTGTTGGACCAAAATTATAAATTCCTTCCATGATGAGAGCCTGCAAATGAAGCTGTTAGAGCAAAGGTGGTCTAAACTGAAAAATCTTACAGATTTTAGTGATAATCTTATGGTGGCCTGTGTATCATATAGGAATAGACAGTGTACTGAACCAAGAAGTGTGTAAAGCCAAGGTGCTGAGAATGACACATCTTCACAGCAAAGGGCTCCCACCAGAATGAGACTAATCCCCTCCAAAAAATATGTTAACCACTTGAAGCTATGCTTGTAACCAAGTTGGACATATGAGCTACAAATGTCCAAATGTACAGAATCCTACAGTGAATCTAGTGAAGCTATCTAATAATTTTTACCACGAGGAAATGTTTACTGTTCCATGCCAGAAACAAGCTTGTAATTTACATGTATGTGAAGCCTGTTTGGATAGTGCTTATGTTGAAGTGTCATTAAGTGTAGAAAATGAGTTAGCTTGTGCAAATACTAGTACAGCTAGTTCCCATGGATCACATCAAACCTCTTCAAGAACCTCTTAGGCTGTCACTTCTTGATGGATTACTGGAGACCGTTGCTGGGAAGATGGTATCAAGTATGTCTGTTGCTGGTAGAGAGTAAGATGTAGCGCTTTTCATTGCGGATGTTCCGTGTCCCTTGCTGATAGGAAGAGATTTATTAGTGAAACTTTCTGTGATATTTGACATGAGTAACATTGAATACTAGTCAGATAATATTTCACAAATTAGATTTCCATTGGTGTGGATTGGTGCATGTGCTGATAATATTAAGACTCATAAGCTCACTCAAGTATGTCCTAAAAATAAGTGTGAGGAAAAAACAGCCAAAATCCAATCAGCTTCTAGAAAGATTCAGGGTTATGAGGGTGAAATCAGTCATCTTATGGATGGATATAAGGATGTTTTTGTTGATTCTCACGGGTATTGTAATGTACTTAAGCATCACATTGACTGACACGGGAGGCAAATCCGGCTAAGTAATGCCCATACAAATTATCTCCAAAGAAAAGGGTGCATGTGAAATGTGAAAACAATAAAATGTTAAGTTCAGATATTATTACTCCGTCTGAATCTGAGTGAATAATTTCTGAATCCCTGTTGTTATGGTAGGAAAACCAGATGGGAGCTACAGAGTACTGTAGCTATCGATTACCGTGCCCTCAATACGGTGACAAAAATATCAAACTATCGTATTCCTACCATGGAGTCTATTCTATACTCAATGCATAAGTCGAAGGTATTTCAACTTTGGATTTGAAAGCTGGGTTTTGGAAATCTGCAGTACATCCTGATGACCAATTTAAAACTGCATTTGTCTGTCAAGATGGGGTGTTTAAATCAAAAGGTTGCCATTTGGCTTAAGAAATGCCAGTCAAAATTTCCAAAATATTGTAGATATTGTTCTGAAACCAGTGAATGAGGGTGACAAACAAATTAGTTTTCAATATATCAATGATATTGTGATTCATTCTTTAGATTGAAACTCAACTTGCAAGATTTGAGAAAGGTACTAGGTTGCCTCAAAAATTATGGTCTGAGAATCCTGCAAAGTGTCACTTGCTTTGCAAGGAAGTGAAATACTTGGGATATATTGTTAGTAGTAATGGCATCTAGTTGAATCTTTCAAAATGTCAGGCAGTGAAAAACTTTCCCCCACCCACTGACAAAAAAGAATTAAAAAGATTCTTAGGGTAAGCAGGTTCTAATTTTGTTGTCCCAGTGAACAACCTGAGACAAAAAAAATATCTCTTGGAGTTGGTCCTCTGAACAAATTGGGTAGAAAGAGTTAATAGGAACCTTAATTCGATGCTGTGTTGTTTTATCACCCCTGACCATTCTGACTGGGATACACACATCATGAAGTTCATATTTGCCCTCAATTCTTTCAAGCATGATGCCACAGGATTTTCCCCATGCCAATTGGTTTTGAATCAGAAGATTCAGGGCCAGGAGGGTGGATTGATACTATGCAGGGTGCAGGTCTTTTATATGTGTTGAACTCAACGAAAACAGGGGGAAGAGCATGTGAAAGCTCAATGTTTGCTGTGGCAAGAAGAAACATGCAAAGTTAGGCCAAGAGAAATGAGTTAGGCCCTAATCTTCAACAAAACAAGGGGCAGTCTTGAAGTGAACATCAATGATAAGGTTCTGTTGAAATTCCATCCATGCTCCAATTTTAAAAGAAACTTTTCAGCCAAATTAGCCCCTAAGTGGAGGGGACCATTTATTGTAAGAAGCCAGTTGTCTCCTGTCAATTTTGTTGTTGAGTCAGAGACTGATCAGCAGGTAGCTTGTGTGGATCAGCTGAAATTAATAGTATAAACTTAATTTAAACAGGCGGAAGATGTCGAGTATGAAGTATTTCTATTGAGTTAAGCCTGTTAGGTATTTCTATTGTGTTCTTATTGTGGAGGAATTCTGTGTGTTGTATTGGGCACTGCAGTGTCAGGTAAGAGGTGAATAGCATTAATAGTCAGTCAGTTACTACTAGTCCTTGTGGAGTAAAGTTGTCTTTACTTAAGGTAACAAGACAGCTGCTGCTGCCATCATCCAAGACATCACCCTCAGTAGCAGACTTCCTGACTACTCATCTATCTTTTCAGCTGAGGCTAAGGCCATTCTCCTTGCCCACAACTTTATTGAGTACTCTCCTCTTAGTCACTTTGCCATTTTCTCTGACTCAAAGGCTGTTCTTACTTCATTACTCAATCTTAAATGGGATAATCTCACCTCCTCCTCCGGAAACTCTTTTCTCCCACCCTCTGCAGGAAAAGTGTTCTTTTCTTCTGGATACCCAGCCATGTTGGCATCCCTGGCAATGACGGCTGATACAGCCGCTAAGCTTGCCCTTAACCTCCTCCCTTCCCCTTTTCTTAAAACCCTCTCTGACATCAAACCGCTTATCGCTTCTCTTGTTCGTGACCGCTGGCAAACCTTATGGAACTTCCAAATTGATAACAAACTCCATGTCATCCAGCCCACAATCCCGATCAAATCCACCATCAACAACCTTTCTCGTATCGACAACGTTCATATTACCCGTCTTAGAATTGGTCACACCCACCTCACTCACTCCCACCTCCTTATTGGTTCCCCCCAACTCCTCTGTAACAATTGCCACTGCATCCTCACAATCCAACACGTTCTCCTTGCTTGCCCCCTGTACAATCTTCCCAGAGCTTCCCTCGCTCCCCACAACTCAATTACTGAGTTCTTCCAGAAAAATCCTCCAGATAAAATAATCTCCTTCCTTCAGCATGCATCCCTCTACAACCATATTTAATTCTCCTCTTCCACCCCCTCTCTACTTTGTTTTTGTTTTACCCATGCACCTCCTCTCTCGATCACAGCTTTCTGGCTTTTGTTCTTGAATTTCTCTCATTCTCCCCCTGGTCTCTTTCTTTCCTACCTCTAAAATGATCTGACCTCTCAGGCACAATTTGACCTTCGTTGTCATGGTGCCGTTAAGACCTCATCAAACAAACAAAAAAACAATACTTAGGGTGGATCCATACACAGTATAAAATTCTGCATGATTTGGAAGACATTAATTTTGAGACCTTTTTTGAGCAAGATAAAGATTGCAGGACAAGAGGTCACACATGGAAATAAAAAATAAAAACTAGTAGATGCAGGACAATACAACACCTATCTAATGGTAGGCTATTCTACGTTTGCTTGTTTGCTTTTCGCATCATCAATATTCCAAACAGTTTGAATGATCATGTTGTTAATGCCCCAACAATTAACAGATTTAAGTCAAGGCTAAATGTGTTTTGGAATGATCTCTCGTTAAAGTTCAAGCCTGACTGCCTGTAACTGCAAGCTATTACCCATGTATAAAGTGTTTGTGAAACCTGTCGGCAACTTGCAGGTTGTTAATTCCCCATCAATTAACAGTTTTAAGTCAAAGCTAAATGTTTTTGGAATGATCACACAGTCAAAGTTCAACCCTGACTGCCTGTACAGTAACTGCCATGTATAAAAGGTTTGTGAAACCTGTCTGTAAGTCTGTAATTTGCAAGACTGCAAGCCATGATCTGTATTAGTTTTTAACTTTTAGGCATATGCTAGGCCCAGTTGTACGCTCAGCCAACTGAGCTACCTGCCTCCCTTCTGTAGAAAGAAGGCAACAATTCTCCAAGACTTACTTACCTCAACCTTGGCTATAAATAACCTCTCTTGTAAAGTTTTATACAGTGATGACAAAAGAACATAACACTGGCACCTTCAAGGTTCAACTTTTGCCCAATGTAAACATACAGACATAAACCTAAACTTAATTTAACTTATGTTTGGTGGAATTCAGGAATTTTTCCTAAAAACAGTACAAAAAAGGAAATCCAATTATTTTCAGTTCTGGTGCGATAGCATCACGAACCTATGCGGTCATGATGGCCATGTGTGTGTGTATGTATGTATGTGTGTATGTATGTATGTTTGTGATGCCTTGCTCATAAACACGCTATCTCAAGAACAGGTCTCTGGATTTATGTCATATGTGGTACACAGATAGCCCATGGTCCGTAGATGTGCCCTATTGTATTTGAGGGTGATGTTATGTATATTAATGAGTAGGTGGGGCTTATTGTAAAAATCTAGAAGTGCTCACATTTCTACAATCACATGTTTGTTTTGTTTCATATTTTGTATATTTATGTTGCTGTGTACATGTTCATTGTATAAAAGCGTTGAATTTCATTAATATGCATAGTGGGCAGGGCTTAATATGAATTTGCTAAAAAAAAACCTTGTAAACACGGTATCTCAAGAATGGTAAGGTGGATTTATGTCATATGTGGTACACAGATAGCTCATGGTGCATAAATTTGCCATATTGTTTGTGATGGTGATTTCATGCATATTAATGAGTAGGTGGGGCTTAATTAAAAAATCTTGAAATGTTCATATTTTAACAATCACATGTCTGCTTTGTTTCATATTTGGTACATTCATGGTGTTAGCTAGTGTGTATGTGTTCATTGTGTAAAAACTGCAAATTTCATTAATATGTGTTAGTGGGCAAGGCGTGATAGGATTTTGCGGAAAAGATCTTGTAAACACGGTATCTCAAGAATGGTAAACTGGATTCATGTCATATGTGGTACAGAGCAAGTGTTCACATTAAGTTGCAGGATTACAATATCAAATCTCCTCCCAAAATAATTATAAGGGGGAAAATCTCACAAAAACAAAACTGAACAAAGAAATTTTTGCAGAACTACGTCATATGATACAGTAGTTAGGGTACAAGTTTGGCTATGATCATTTAGGCATAAATTGAATTCTAGAATATGCAAAAATGTTGTAAAAAGTAAAAAAATCTAATTTAGAATGGTTTTCCTTCTCCCTATTATTTTTGGATGGTGATGTCATGCATATTAATGAGTAGGTGGGGCTTAATGTAAAAATATTGAAATGCTCATATTTTATCAATCACTTCTCTGCTTTGTTTCATATTTGGTACAATTATAATGTTAGCCAGGGCCCAGTGTGTACTCATTCATTTTGTAAAAGCATTGATTTTCATTAATATACTTTAGTGTATGGGGCCCCAATATCATTTTGCCAAAAAAGAACTTGTAAACCTGATATCTCCAGAATGATAAACTACATTTAGGTCATGTGTTGTACACAGATAACCCATGGTCTGCAGATGTGCTCTATTGTTTTGGGGTGGGGATGTCATGCATATTTATGAGTAGGCGGGACTTAATGTAAAACTCTTGAAATGCTCATATTTTAACAATTACATGTTTGCTTTTGTTTCATATGTGGTACAATTATGATTATGATGTTAGCTGGTATGCTTGTGTTGATCTGATCAAAACGTTGATTTCATTAAATGTGTAGTGGGTGGGGCTTAATATGGTTTTGTTAAAAAAAAAATTGTAAACACGATATCCCAAGAACAATAAAATGTGATTCATGTCATGTGTGGTACACAAATAGCCCATGGTCTGCAGATGTGCCCTACTGTTTGTGATGGTCGTGCATATTAATGAGTGGGCGGGGCTTAATACATGAGCAACCATATGTCCGCTTTGCATCATACTGGTCAGATAATATTGTTGGTTATTGTGCACATGTTTATGTTATCAACAGATGCCATTGATATGCAAGGTGGGCAGGCGTGGCTTAATGTGTGAAAGTGCTCAAAAATCATTGTAATCACCATATCATGAACGGTATATCAGACTTATGTCATATGTGGTACACATATGTGGGTATGGTCTGTATATACCGTATGTTCGTTGTGGAAGTGATGTCATGAATATTCACGAGTAATCGGAACTTACTGACAATTTCTTTCAATAGAATAAATGATAATTGTTTTCGCATCATACTGGCTATGATATTGTTATTGATTATTGTGCACATGTATGCTAATGTTGTTCGCATTTTTATTGATTTGCATGGTGGGTGTGGCTATGAATAAATATCATGGAACAAATATATCATCAGATGCAATGACATGACAGTTAATACAAAACTTGCAAATCAATCAGCTTATGAACAAAAAAGCATCGGAACCACAAAACCTTTTGGTTCTGGTTGTGAAAAGATATTTATATAAAGGAGATTTGCTTTGAAAGAACTTAGAACAAATGCATTCTAGACTTGAGTAGCAATTAAACGATTTGTTCTGCATGACAATAGAGCTGAGAATTTATAATGAAGTGTCTTGCGAATGAATAGTAAAAAAAACAATAATTCTTTGCTTTAATTGAGTGGAAACATAATAGACTTAATCTGCAAATTAATCTGCAATGAATTTTCATTCTGATTTGGTAGATAGACAGCCCTATCTGGTTTATAAGGAGAAACAAGTTGAGCATGTTTCTATTGGGAGTGTTAGATTTAAGTTATGGCTGGGGAGGGGGCTGTAGTGCAAACGGAGTAAGTGGAGGTTATGATAAAGGTTGGAATGATGAGTTGCTTCAAAGTATATTTGGTAGATGAAGGTGGGTTGGGGTGAATGGGTACATGTAATGGTTGGTGGATGGGTAATGGTAGGTGAATGGGGGGGGGGGTGGTAGGTGAATGGGGCATGTTGGGGAATAGAGGGTGGTAGGGGAATAGAAGATGGTGAGTGAATGGAGAATGGTAGATGAAGAGAGGATGCCAGGTGAAAGGGGATGGTAGGTTCGTGTGGCATGGTGGGTTAATAGAAGTGAGGGGATGGGAGTTACAGAAAAGAATGTTGGGTGGAAGACGGTAGAATGATTGGCAGATGTAGGAATTGGGATGGTGTGGGGGACAGGATAGGATGAAATGTGGGACAGGATGGCATGTGGTACAGGATGGCATGTGGTACAGGATGGCATGTGGTACTGGATGGCATGTGGTACAGGATGGCATGTGGTGCAGGATGGCATGTGGTACAGGATGGCATGTGGTACAGGATGGCATGTGGTACAGGATGGCATGTGGTACAGGATGGCATGTGGTACAGGATGGCATGTGGTACAGGATGGCATGTGGCACAGGATGGCATGTGGGACAGGATGGCATGTGGGACAGGATGGCATGTGGGACAGGATGGCATGTGGGACAGGATGGCATGTGGGACAGGATGGCATGTGGGACAGGATGGCATGTGGGACAGGATGGCATGTGGTACAGGATGGCATGTGGGACAGGATGGCATGTGGGACAGGATGGCATGTGGGACAGGATGGCATGTGGTACAGGATGGCATGTGGGACAGGGTGCCGTGGAATGTGGGACAGGATGGCATGTGGGACAGGATGGCATGTGGGACAGGATGGCATGTGGGACAGGATGGCATGTGGGACAGGATGGCATGTGGGACAGGATGGCATGTGGGACAGGATGGCATGTGGGACAGGATGGCATGTGGGACAGGATGGCATGTGGGACAGGATGGCATGTGGGACAGGATGGCATGTGGGACAGGATGGCATGTGGGACAGGATGGCATGTGGGACAGGATGGCATGTGGGACAGGGTGCCGTGGAATGTGGGACAGGGTGCCGTGGAATGTGGGACAGGGTGCCGTGGAATGTGGGACATGGTGCCGTGGAATGTGGGACATGGTGCCGTGGAATGTGGGACATGGTGGCATGGCATATGAAACAAGGTGGTGTCATGGCATTTATGACAGGCTGAGATGGCATGAATGACAAGGTTGGATGGCATGGCAGACAGAGTGTAATAACATGTGAGACAGGATGGCATGTCATCTAGATTTCAGCATATGGGATAAGATGGAATGGCCTGTAGGATGGGATAGGATGGCATGTGGTACATCAAGGGATGACATGTGAGACAGGGCAGGATGGTACAGTTAAGGGTAGCATGTGGGACAAGGTGGCATGATGTATGGGACAGGAAGGGGTGGGACAGGGTGGCATGGTATATGAGACAGAGTGGCATGGTATATGAGACAGGGTGGCATGGTATATGAGACAGGGTGGCATGGTATATGAGACAGGGTGGCAAGGCACATGGTGGGATGTTATCTTGATGGCATATGGGTCATGTGGTGGGATGGTATCTGGATTTTATGTATGATTACCTGTAGGGAGGGATGTACTGTAGGATTGGACATCATGCAGATCAGAGGGTGGATGGCAGTTGTGACAGTGTGGAAAGCATGTTATCAGTGGCAAGGGGATTTGTATCATTTGCGATGTCTGGTTTACATGTACATATTAATTGAGTAATTTACAATATTCACAATGTGTATTAAAACAAATTCAAGTTTCAGTGTGCTGATTTTCTGGTTAAATTTGAAAGTTTTCATATCGAAAATCAATCATTTTTGAAAACATACTTTGAAGCCCATTGACTTTGCTTAAGTGTGTAACATGATTTCAAATTAAATAAATTTGCAACATAAATTCTTTAACAATCCATTTCCTGCAAAAAATATTCAAAAACTTTCCTTCCTAAGTGCAAAATGAGGAAAGTTTGAAACTATTCTGAAAGTCATGTTAGACTTACAAACAGCTGTTTGTTTTCAGCCTCTTATCATAACTATATATATTCATTCAGATAACTAATTAAAACTTCATTTTGCTAATAATGAAAATAGCTGAAATTTCATTTTTAAGGCACATGAGAGACCTCAAAAAAGGTCTCAAATTTCCCAGATTCTGCACCCATGGGGAAAATTTAAAGTATGGCTATAGTCATATCATTTCTTTCTATAATGACGATGACAGCATCATCTACTGCGCCACCTACAACTCTCACCTTAATCACATCAACGCCATCCAAAATGAAGTCCTCAGGCTCTGCCTGGGTGCCTACAAGACTTTCTCCATCCCTTGCCTCCATATTGATGCCAATGAGCTCCCCTTCCTACTCAGGTGTAAAAAGCTCAGCCTCTCCTATGTCACTAGAACTCTCGCGAACATCTATAATCCTGTCTATAACCTCATCAGGTACCCTACTTCTCCACCCTCTTTGACAGCTTGAAAAGCCTGCCCCTCCCTTTCGGCCTATGCACCAATCCCGATCTCCACCAACTTGACATCAAACCCACTACTCTTGCCACCTTCTCATGGCCTTCTTTTTCCGTGTGGGCCACTCGTATCCCTTTTATTTAGCTGTGTCTCTTTACTTACAACAAGGCCCAAACCTGTTCAACCTCCACAACCAAATCAATCACCATCTCTCCAAGTACACCTCCATCTACATGTACACTGATGCTTCTAAGGAAGATGACAAGACAGCATCTGTTGCTGTTGTCCATGACCGCACTCTGAGAAGCAGAGTCTCCGACAACTCATCCATCTTTTCAGCCAAGGCCATCATACTCACCCTCTATTTCTCCCCTCAACCGCTTTGTCATTTTTTTGGACTCCAAATCTCAGAGGCTCCCTCCCCACCTCCATCCAAAATTTCCTCCACTCCTGCCACTTCCGAGTATGCATCGGTAACAACTACTCCCAAAGGTACACCCAACACTTGGGTGTCCCCCAAGGCAGCATCCTCTCCCCCACTCTCTTTATCCTCAAAATTAGGAGCATCACCAAAACTCTCACCCCCAACATCAAAAGCTCTCTCTATGTCGACAATTTCACTATATACTCATCCTTCCCATGCTTCTATACTTTCCAAAATAACCTACAACACTGTCTGGACAGTCTGGCTCACTGGAGTGACTCCAACGGTTTCAACTTCTCAAAAGACAAAACTGTTCTCATCCATTTCAACAACAACAACTCCTTCTTCCTCCGCCCCAATCTCCGCCTCAAAGATTCCATAATCCCCGTAAAGACAGTTCTCGCTTCCTCAGAATCACTCTCAGCTCCAAACTTTCTTATCTCCCCCTCATCAACACCCTCAAAATAACATCCTCAATCTCCTCATGGTCCTCCCAAGCACTGACTGGGGAGCAAACAGCTCACTCTGCTCACCTTATACCACTCCCTCCTCAGATCCAGGCTGGACTATGGCAATTTCATCTTCGCCTCTGCCCGTAAATTTTATTAAAACACCTGGAGGTCACTGAGAACTCTGCTCTAAGGTTTTGTCTTGACGCCACTCACGCACCCCTATCACCAGTCTCCACGTCGAGGTCAACGAACTCCCCTCCGACCTCCGGTGCACGAAGGTCGGCCTCTCCTTTGCTCTCCGCATCCTCACTGACCATGTAGCCCTTGCTTCCATTCTATCCGTTCTCCCTCCTTCACCAACCTCTTCAATCTCAACAAATGCATCCCCCCCACCTTTCGTGATTCGGATGCACTCCCACTTCTTCAAAGCCAACATCACCATTTTCTTGATCGCCAGATACACCATCCCACCTACACCCACCTAGACTATTCACCCCCTCCCACCCAAGGTATACCTTGGTCTTTCCTCCTTCACGAAAGCTCTTCACAACCCAGCCTTCTTCCACTCCAAATACTGCCAAGTCAGTAGACATTTCCATGACTACTACTTCCTCTTCACCGACGGCTCCACACGGGAAGGCTCCTCTGCAGCCGCCTCCGCCTGTCTCGGCTTCACCCTCTCTCTAAGGCTAACCGACGGCACCTCTATCTACTCTGCCGAGGCGAAAGCCATCCTCCTAGCCTTAAACTTCATAGAACTCTTTTTCCGCACCCATTTTGTCATTTTCTCTGTCTCTAAATCCGTCCTCACTGGCATCCTCAACATACTCTGGCCCAACCCTCTCATTCTACAAATCCCCAACAAACTCCACACACTCTCCTCAGGAAAGAATATTATCTTTTTCTGGATTCCCAGCCATCTCGGCATCCCTGGCAACGAGAGAGCCGACAGAGCCGCCAACAAAGCTCTGTCAAACATTGCCTCTCCTTTTCTTATTCCACACTCAGACCTCTTTCTCTCCATGATCTCCAACTACATAAAAAAAGCCTGGCAAAACTCCTGGAATCACGAAACCAATACCAAACTCCACACCATCAAACCCAAAGTCGGGACCAACACTCCTCTGCACAGTCGCAACCGCAGGGAAGACATCGTTATCACCCACATCCGTCTCAGCCACTCCTCTCTCACTCACTCCCATCTCTTATCCGGCTCCCCTACCCCTCTCTGCCCCACTTGTAACACCGATCTCTCAATCAAGCATATTTTCGTAACCTGTCGCCTATTTCAGAACTCCAGATTTCTTCTCTCCTTACTATCCTCAATCTTGGATCTTTTCAAAAACAATTCTTCTTCAAACATCAACTTCCTTCGCAACAACAACCTCTTCCACCACGTTAAATTCCCCCCTCCCATCCCTTTCTACACCTAACCTTACATACCCCTTTCTTTTCACCAAAAGTTGTTTTCCTGCTTTTCCCCTTATTTCCTTTACAAACCTTCTATCTCCTCACTATCCTAACTCTTACACCATAATTTATTAACACCCTCTTGGCACATTTGACTCTTGACTGTTGCGGTGCCGTTAAACATCAACAAACCAAACCAAATCTGTCCTTGCTTTCTTACACAAACCTTAGATGGAAAAATCCCACTACTCACCTCATTTTTCCTTTCACTCTACCCACTGCTTCATTCTCTTTTCATCTCTGACAAAATCTAATCTTTCGGCACAATTTGACCATCGTTGTCATGGTGATGTTAAACCTTACCAAGCAAACAAACAAACAAACTTTCTAATGTAAATTCTGAAAAGTTCCATTTAAATCTGGTGTTTCTCTCTGGATCTAAATTTAAGCACATGCAGAAGAGACTAAAATGCCATTTAAGGTCATATGTGGATTATTAGGACCCATCCCTTTAGGAAGACATACTTTGCTGTGGTCTGTAAGATTTGCCATCTCAATAACATGAAGCAATGTTTTTCCTTAGAAGAAATGGTCCGTCAATCATTCACAGTTAATGCACATTATTACCTCAGGCATACTCAGTTATTTTTATCACCAGTTTGAAAACAAACTTCTCCCACTAAGACACATAACAAGGATGAGTGATTTCAATCACAAAAGTACCTTGATTATTCAGTTCTGGCGTTGCGTAATCTTATACACACAAATAGCCCTAAGCTACTTGGCTGTGGTGTGCATGGGAATGGCAGATAAACAATCATTGTTTGAAGTGAAAACAATACACTGAAGAGGAAGTCGGGTCGGTAATTGTCATACCTGAATTTTCAGGATTGACTCAGGTGTTGGGTGCGGGTAGGCCCAAAGAGAAACTTTTCAGCATGTACCATATTGTTATGTCTTTCAATTTCACTCGGGGGTTTTGTGAAGTGGTATTTTACACAACAACTAAGAATCAGGAATTTAAAAGTGGCAGCAGCATTTATACTTACCTGTACTTGTCACAAGGGCTAAGACATAAAAGATGCTCCCACCAACTCTCTTGAAAGTGAAAAACTTGTGTATTTGAAAGAGCCCTTTTCTCCTTTTACTCGACACCGTAAATACTATTCTAAAGAAAATCAAGTGTGGTGCATATCCTTCCGCAACAAAACAATATAACAATTGTACTGTTTACATTTTCAGGGTCAAGGATCATCATGGGGTCATTGTATGGCGATCCACCTGGCAAAGGTCATCCGTATCTGAAAGTTATTGAAGAGGAGCTTCATTCCATACCGCCACCCTCAAGGAAAGACCTAAAGCTGAAGTTTGTGCAGTTTTATTGCAGGCATGGTGCAAGGACGCCACTGAAGCTCATTCCCCTTCTTGAACCAGTAAGTCAATGTTGGCATGACGATTTGCCAGAAATAGGTATTATAATGTACATAATCTCCACTGCTCTGCAATAACCGCCACAATCAACTGACAGTCAAACATAGACAGCCCCCTCCTCAGCCACCCAGAGCATTCCTCAATCCCTTTAACGCCATCACTAATTTTTCCACATTAACCCACCTCCGAGAATTCTCTCCTTCGTCACGTCATCTTCTACAACAACATGTCACCTCTTTACCCACCGCACATCACCTTCCAGCGTTTTGCCTGGATCTCTCTAGCACAATTTGGCCATTGGTGTTATGAACCCCATCAACCAGCACTATATGCATGTATGTTTCCTTTGGTATGACTATAACTCTTCAGTATGGAAGGCCATTTTGGTTGGTTGGTAACCAGGGTTTATAAAATATTTATTTGTGGTGTGTTTACATCAAGGTGTCCACAGTTATTGTTCATACCAGTAAAAATAAACCATAGGCATTACAGGTTTTTAACTCTTACAGTAAGATGACATTTGTCGGTCTGTGGCATATCTTTATGTTTTTGATTTTTAATTTTTGATATGAACATATTTCAAAATACAGAATTAGACATTAAAAGTAAGTCCTTGATGTGTCAACTGTTACAAAAGAATAGCATATCAATTCTTTTTGTTTGACTGTATGCCAGAACTAAATAGGTACTGTACAGGACACAATGTAGCAATATGTTTAATTGTAAGTTTAGAACAAGTACGAGATGCATCCACCAAAGAAAGAAGTGATGATTGGATTTGGTACAATTTGGAATATGGCTTAACTAGTGCCCCCTCCCCCTTCAAATTTTGGGTACATGGAAACAGTGGAGAACAGTAATGGAGAGAGAGGGATAATTTAGGGTAATATATGTTGGGACTTGCATGTACTTCCAAGTATTCCAATGGAATGTGTTTAATGTTGAATCTAAGCCCTGAGAGTAAATCCAAACAATCAGTCTTTTGGGCTCTAAGGATACAATCAATTGTTTTCTGTCATTAAAGAAAGTCCAAACAATTGGTTTCTGGCATCAAAGAAAGTCAAAACAATTGGTTTCTGGCATCAGGAAATGTTTGAATTTGAATCTTGCCTCAAAGGAAGTCAAAACAGCAAATGTTTTACCTAAATAGTAGGCCTTAGTGAAAACAAATATTTTACCTCAAGTGAAGAAAGCCAGATAATCTTAATGTTTTGAGAATGCAAGTCAACAAGTTAACTCCCCCTGTTTACTCTCCTTCCTACCTCTGGAATGATCTGACCTCTCAGGCACAATTTGACCCTTGCTGTTGTGGTGTTGTTTAACTCTCATCAAACAAACAAACAATCTACAAGTTAGATAAAATGTTAGATGATATTGGTTGGTCAAAAAATAAAAAAAAATAAAAAAAATCTACCTACTGTGGTGTAGCGGTTATTATACATGTCTACAGACCACGAGGTCCTGGGTTCAAGCCTGGGTTGGGTAGACACGCCAGTGCACCACAACTGCTTATCAAAGGCCGTGGACATTGACTTGGTTGTCGATGTTATGTATGTCCGTACGTCGTACCTGTGTACTCGTCCGGGTCGTATTAAGCGTTTTGTAATAGCAATGTTACTATCATAACTGATTTACGCAGGTGACGACCCCGTCATTGTAATTGTGTGTTCACTCGTCGTCGTCGGGTTGGTCAAAAATTTGTGGGTAGGTTTATTGGGGATGAGGATATGCAACAAAGACATGTACTGAGAATAAAGTGGTATGGTTGTGGTATTTCTCAGGGTGTCAGTGGTATCTGCTGCAGAGTAGAGTTTTTTCTGTAATTGTAATCTTATAGCATAAGCAGTTTATTTGATCTTGCCTAAGTATATTTTTTCTTTCATTTCATATTTTATATCAATTGTTTTCTGATCTGTCTTTTCCCCAAAGATTGAGTGGGATAAAGCTGTAGTTGAGGCTGGTCTGCCGCACACCAAAATTGATTATGAAGTTTGTTCCTTGGATGGGTCTGAACGATCAGATGCTGTTTTAGAGAACTTGTACAGAAAGAAGACACTGAAGGTAGAGTTAACATCTTACAAAAATATCTTTGGACAACATTTTTTAGTTGTTTTTTTTCTTCATTTATTTAAGAGGGTATGTCGTCTAAAAATAATTGCTTGACCCATCATCAATAAATCTGAAGCATACTAGTTACGTCACTTCCGTGGCGGTAATTGCTTACCCATCATCAATAAATCTGAAGCATACTAGTTACGTCACTTCCGTGGCGGTAATTGCTTACCCATCATCAATAAATCTGAAGCATACTAGTTACGTCACTTCCGTGGCGGTAATTGCTTAACCCATCATCAATAAATCTGAAGCATACTAGTTACGTCACTTCCGTGGCGGTAATTGCTTGACCCATCACCAATAAATCTGAAGCATACTAGTTACGTCACTTCCGTGGCGGTAATTGCTTACCCATCACCAATAAATCTGAAGCATACTAGTTACGTCACTTCCGTGGCGGTAATTGCTTACCCATCACCAATAAATCTGAAGCATACTAGTAATGTCACTTCCGTGGCGGTAATTGCTTAACCCATCACCAATAAATCTGAAGCATACTAGTAATGTCACTTCCGTGGCGTAATTGTAACCCATCATCAATAAATCTGAAGCATACTAGTAATGTCACTTCCGTGGCGGTAATTGCTTAACCCATCATCAATAAATCTGAAGCATACTAGTTACGTCACTTCCGTGGCGGTAATTGCTTACCCATCATCAATAAATCTGAAGCATACTAGTAATGTCACTTCCGTGGCGGTAATTGCTTAACCCATCACCAATAAATCTGAAGCATACTAGTAATGTCACTTCCGTGGCGGTAATTGCTTAACCCATCACCAATAAATCTGAAGCATACTAGTAATGTCACTTCCGTGGCGGTAATTGCTTAACCCATCACCAATAAATCTGAAGCATACTAGTAATGTCACTTCCGTGGCGGTAATTGCTTGATCCATCACCAATAAATCTGAAGCATACTAGTAATGTCACTTCCGTGGCGGTAATTGCTTAACCCATCATCAATAAATCTGAAGCATACTAGTAATGTCACTTCCGTGGCGGTAATTGCTTAACCCATCATCAATAAATCTGAAGCATACTAGTTACGTCACTTCCGTGGCGGTAATTGCTTACCCATCATCAATAAATCTGAAGCATACTAGTAATGTCACTTCCGTGGCGGTAATTGCTTACCCATCATCAATAAATCTGAAGCATACTAGTAATGTCACTTCCGTGGCGGTAATTGCTAACCCATCACCAATAAATCTGAAGCATACTAGTAATGTCACTTCCGTGGCGTAATTGCTTAACCCATCATCAATAAATCTGAAGCATACTAGTAATGTCACTTCCGTGGCGGTAATTGCTTAACCCATCACCAATAAATCTGAAGCATACTAGTAATGTCACTTCCGTGGCGGTAATTGCTTAACCCATCATCAATAAATCTGAAGCATACTAGTAATGTCACTTCCGTGGGCAGGTAATTGCTTAACCCATCATCAATAAATCTGAAGCATACTAGTAATGTCACTTCCGTGGCGGTAATTGCTTAACCCATCATCAATAAATCTGAAGCATACTAGTTACGCTCACTTCCGTGGCGTAATTGCTTACCCATCATCAATAAATCTGAAGCATACTAGTAATGTCACTTCCGTGGCGGTAATTGCTTAACCCATCACCAATAAATCTGAAGCATACTAGTAATGTCACTTCCGTAGGTAATTGCTAACCCATCATCAATAAATCTGAAGCATACTAGTAATGTCACTTCCGTGGCGGTAATTGCTTAACCCATCATCAATAAATCTGAAGCATACTAGTTACGCTACTTCCGTGGCGGTAATTGCTTACCCATCATCAATAAATCTGAAGCATACTAGTAATGTCACTTCCGTGGGCGGTAATTGCTTGAACCCATCACCAATAAATCTGAAGCATACTAGTAATGTCACTTCCGTGGCGGTAATTGCTTAACCCATCACCAATAAATCTGAAGCATACTAGTAATGTCACTTCCGGGCGGTAATTGCTTAACCCATCACCAATAAATCTGAAGCATACTAGTAATGTCACTTCCGTGGCGTAATTGCTAACCCATCACCAATAAATCTGAAGCATACTAGTAATGTCACTTCCGTGGCGGTAATTGCTTGATCCATCACCAATAAATCTGAAGCATACTAGTAATGTCACTTCGTGGCGGTAATTGCTTAACCCATCATCAATAAATCTGAAGCATACTAGTTACGTCACTTCCGTGGCGGTAATTGCTTACCCATCATCAATAAATCTGAAGCATACTAGTAATGTCACTTCCGTGGCGTAATTGCTAACCCATCACCAATAAATCTGAAGCATACTAGTAATGTCACTTCCGTGGCGTAATTGCTTAACCCATCACCAATAAATCTGAAGCATACTAGTAATGTCACTTCCGTGGCGGTAATTGCTTAACCCATCACCAATAAATCTGAAGCATACTAGTAATGTCACTTCCGTGGCGGTAATTGCTTGATCCATCACCAATAAATCTGAAGCATACTAGTAATGTCACTTCCGTGGCGGTAATTGCTTGACCCATCACCAATAAATCTGAAGCATACTAGTTACGTCACTTCCGTGGCAGTAATTGCTTGATCCATCACCAATAAATCTGAAGCATACTAGTTACGTCACTTCCGTGGCGGTAATTGCTTGACCCATCACCAATAAATCTAAAGCATACTAGTTACGTCACTTCCGTGGCGGTAATTGCTTGACCCATCATCAATAAATCTGAAGCATACTAGTAATGTCACTTCCGTGGCGGTAATTGCTTACCCATCATCAATAAATCTGAAGCATACTAGTAATGTCACTTCCGTGGCGGTAATTGCTTAACCCATCACCAATAAATCTGAAGCATACTAGTAATGTCACTTCCGTGGCGGTAATTGCTTAACCCATCACCAATAAATCTGAAGCATACTAGTAATGTCACTTCCGTGGCGGTAATTGCTTGACCCATCATCAATAAATCTGAAGCATACTAGTAATGTCACTTCCGTGGCGGTAATTGCTTACCCATCATCAATAAATCTGAAGCATACTAGTAATGTCACTTCCGTGGCGGTAATTGCTTAACCCATCACCAATAAATCTGAAGCATACTAGTAATGTCACTTCCGTGGCGGTAATTGCTTAACCCATCACCAATAAATCTGAAGCATACTAGTAATGTCACTTCCGTGGCGGTAATTGCTTGACCCATCACCAATAAATCTGAAGCATACTAGTAATGTCACTTCCGTGGCGGTAATTGCTTAACCCATCACCAATAAATCTGAAGCATACTAGTTACGTCACTTCCGTGGCGGTAATTGCTTGACCCATCACCAATAAATCTGAAGCATACTAGTTACGCTTAACACTTCCGTGGGCGGTAATTGCTTAACCCATCACCAATAAATCTGAAGCATACTAGTTACGTTCACTTCCGGGCGGTAATTGCTTGACCCATCACCAATAAATCTGAAGCATACTAGTTACGTCACTTCCGTGGCGGTAATTGCTTAACCCATCACCAATAAATCTGAAGCATACTAGTTACGCTCACTTCCGTGGCGTAATTGCTTAACCCATCACCAATAAATCTGAAGCATACTAGTTACGCCACTTCCGGGCGGTAATTGCTTGACCCATCATCAATAAATCTGAAGCATACTAGTTACGCCACTTCCGTGGCGTAATTGCTTAACCCATCACCAATAAATCTGAAGCATACTAGTTACGTCACTTCCGTGGCGGTAATTGCTTAACCCATCATCAATAAATCTGAAGCATACTAGTAATGTCACTTCCGTGGCGGTAATTGATTGACTTGTAAGTGATTGTGAAAATATTTCAATGAATCAAAATCGTTGGATGGTAGTGTATTTGTTTATCTCCACGTTAACACTATATCTGGCCTTTAAGTTGATATTCATAAGTCTAATATACTTCCCAGAACACTCCAAGTTGTGTTTACCACACTCTGTGTGTCAAAGTGCTGGTATAGAAAGTCTTGAAGCTGCAGTCGCAGTTGGGGCTAATTGTTGTATTTGTATACAGAGGTCACAAGAGATGACAGAACATCAAATGAAAGCATACATGCAAATAACTTATAGTAGCTCTGGGGCAGAGTAGAATTAGCACTTGCTTTAACAAAGAAACAGACAAAACATGCCATGAGTTTAGGAGTTACCACAGTTCAAAGATACGAACAAGGTCGGAAAACCTTGCAAATGGCGCAAACCTCATTCGCGGGAATGCCTTTCATCTCAGCAGGAACAAATCAATCATGAAAAGAAAGAAAAAAAGTGAATAAAGTTTCCACAACATGAATAACATGCATTTTGAAGGCTAAAAAGCATGAATTTATCATACCCTACTGTATGACACTATTTATGCTCACGTCACCCTTACCATTCCATAACTATAGGGGAAAATGGTGAAAAAAGATCAATAGCTCTGTGACCTTTGGCCTTTTGACCTCAGGATCTACGGGACAAAAATAAATGTACCAAGGTGTCATGGTACAATATAGGGTTGGTATAGGTCTTGTACTTTTTTAGTATAAAATGTGCAAAAATGTACAAATTAGCATATAATTACCCCTATAATCATGTATTTAATCTCTGACCCTTGACCTCAATCACTGAAATAATTTCTGAAATTTTTCACATTTATTGTACCCTACTGTATGACACCATTCATGCTCATGTCACACATACCATTCCATAACTATGGTAAGAAAAGTCAGACCTTTTGACCCCAGAGTCTATACAGGACACAAATACATGTACCAAGGTGTCATGTACCAAGGTGTCATGGTGTTGGTATAGATAGTATTGGGGTTTAAGAATCCACAAAATTTTGCATAAAAAAACACTTAATTGACTTTGACCTTTTGACCTCCAATTGTTTTAAGGTTTTGTTAGAATGTTAAACCCTACCCACCTATGCAATTTGTAAAGATACCAAGTAATTCCTTCAAAAGATACAGCCATCACCAAAAACTTGTCCCATTTGACCTTTAACCTTTTTACCCCAAAACATTGGAGACGGAAATCCTAGGCCAGGGGTACCCGTCCACCAATTTTGGTTCATGTGTGTATTACGTTTATCGAGATATAAGCGACACAAAATTAATTGTTGCATATGCACACACGGACGGGCGCAAATTTACCAAATTTTGTCCCGTTCCCAAAACTTATGACCCCTAACTCCTAATATGAGGTCATCATATGTAAGCCCCAGCAGCCCCCCTAATATTATGGAGGAGGGGGGTGGTTGTGTAGTGTAGGAGGTACAGGCAGGTCTTTGCCTATAAAGGTGTTTCAGCTGACGTTATCTGGTCTTATGACTTTGTTTACATTGCCGTTCTGTCGGGCAGGAACAATGTTGTCTGATGTACACTTAATTAGACCTACATACGTTTACATGTTGTTATAACATGTATAAGAATATTTTTGTAAGATGATTATGCGAAATCTCCCTGTCCGTTGGTTGCACTAATAGATGTATGCGTGGGAATAAAAAAGACAATTTTTCGATTTCCATCTGATCCTGATTGATGTTTGAATTGGGTTTGTGCTTTACGGCGCGATGGCTTTTATCCTACGGTTCACACTAGGATTTGCAGCAAACACTTTATATCAGGTATAGAGGCTTTGTGTGAGTATAACAAACAATCAGCTGGCGTTAACATTAAAAAGTTGCTCTTCGTATACCTGGTGAATAAATTAAACGTAAGGAAAATATGAAGTAAAATCGGAAGCGAACAAAAAAATTGCAATTAGTAAAATTTGTTGAACTGGTACTTGTCAGTTAGCATGTAGTATGTTTGCTGCATGTGTGATGTGACTGAGCTGTGTGAAGACTGGTGAAACGCAACGATGCCGCTGCCCTGCAAAATGGAGTTAAGTTGAGTTAGAGTCACGTGATGAAATCCCTCTATACAGCAAAGTGACTACAATATCTCATCCCCACATATACAGTATGTATATGTGGGTGATGAGATAATAAGAGATAAAATGTGTGACTCTGACATCACATACAGTGCAAGATCACTTATCAAAACAACTGTTGAAAATTTGAAATGTAATAACTCCTAAACGAAATGAGATTTCAACATTGTTTTTTGACCAATTTATTTCCCATAATATTTTTCATATAAATGCACATGAAATTTCAAAGAAATATTCCTTTAAATTTAAGATAGTGAATACACACTTAAAGTAAGGTGAAACTCTCTTGGTTACTGCTGGGATTTACAGTTATTTCATAAAAGCAAGCACTCCTAAGAAAAACTGAATTTTCCTATTGACCAGTAAAAGGAAATATAGTGCTTATAGCAAAGGTAAGCATCCCCAACTACCCACATTGGAATATACATATTTGTGTTGTAAATTTGATATGATATGATATATGGAATTTATATGGCGCATTTTCTAGTTTAAAGAACTGTTCAAATGCTCTCTACAACTAACAGACTAGTTCTCTGGCTGCCTATGGGCGCACATGAACTTAGTACTTGAAAGGGAAAGTGAATGAACACCGCGTTTTCACGCTTCTCTTCTCGAATAGTATTCAGAGAACAGGCAGGGGTGACTCACTCTCCTGCCGTCGGAAGACAGCTTAATGTCCCCTCTGATGGACGGTGTGCGCCATTCAACCATTGTCACTTTTCTCAACAGCTGAATGAGGAGTAGGAGCTGCAGACGAAATGCTTCCGCTTTGATGTTCGGCGTATCTGTCTGCATAGCTGTGGAAAAATCAAGTTAAACTGAGGCTTGAATCCGGGACCTCCAGCATCTCAGCCGTGTGCTTTTGAGATAAGATGCCCTCTTTTAAGATCAGAAATAAGTACATGATCTTGAGTTTGAAGGAATATTTTGTTTAATAAGTATGAATATTTTGGCCTGACCATAAAAAACATCAATCAGTGATTATATAATCTATTCTGATTGTATTCTTTTTATTCTCCACAGGGCGGAGCATTTTCTGGTCAATTGACACCTCTAGGAATGGAACAGTGCTTTCATGCTGGCAAGAGTCTACGACGTCACTATGTAGATGATTTGGCCTTTGCACCGACAGAGTTTTCATCTAAAAGTATATAGTAAGTACTTTTCTGTATTCTGAATCAAAACATAAGCTTCTTATGGGTGACCTTTCTTTCTGTGACTTTCTTCTTTCTTTGCCAAAGTAGGACATGCAAACTCTCAAGATTGTTTCAGATGAACAAGCTTGGTGGTGCAGTTCCAGAATATTCTAAATATGTCTTCAATAAATTGTTACCTGATTGAATGCAGTTTTCATGAAATCTAGGAAATGCTGGAAACCATGCATGCAGGACTACAGTATATAAAAAACCTTTTTGGGGTACTCTTAAATCAATGATTGTGTCTTTGCATACATAGAGGATTTTAAAATTGATTATTGTGCTGTTGTCTTTATAGTGGATGATCAATTATACACATGTTGATTCTGCTCAAGGAATAAATTCTTTTGAGATGTCTGTTTGTGTATAAATCGTCTGCAGAAACAATATTATTTGAGTTAAATCAATTTGAACTCTCAGCATCAGTTTATAATTTCATTAACGGTATATGGACAGGTGGAGATTTTTGTAGATGAACAAGCATTAAATACTGAGCAGAAGTCTTTAAATGGTCACAGTAGCACTTATAGCTTTAAGAAATGACAAATCAAAGTATGTACACTTTTTCAGCATGTACAAAAGTGATGATGTTTTAGCAGGAATACAGCTACAAAATTTCAATATAATTTTTTTTTTTTTTTCTTCAAAATTTCCAATATCAAACATTCTCCAGTTGCCTTTTACTACTAAGTCTGTTTTAATGTTGTGATAATATCCAATTTCCTATTCACTTCTCTCATTTGAAATATTTGTTTTATAAATCAAGCATTCCTAAGAACTGAATTTTCCCATTGACCAGTGAAAGGAAATATAGTTCTCATGGCAGAGGTAAACACCCCCAACCACCCACATTAGAATATACAGATTTGTGTTGTAAATTTGATATGAGATATGGAATTTATATGGCACATTTTCTTGTTTAAAGGACTATTCAAATGCTCTCTACAACTAACAGACTAGTTCTCCGGCTGCCACACATGAACTTAGCACTTGAAAGGGAAAGTGAATGAGCGCCGCGTTTTCACTCTTTTCTTCTTGAATAGTGTTCAGAGAACCAGGCAGGGGTAACTCTCCTGTCGCAGCTTGATGTCCCCTTCAAAGGATGGTGTGCGCCATTCAACTATTGTCACTTTTCTCAACAGCTGAATGAGGAGTAGGAGCTGCAGACGAAATGCTTCTGTTTTGATGTTCGGCATATCTGTCTGCATAGCAGTGGAAAAATTGAGTTAGACCTGGTTGAACCCAGGACCTCCAGCATCTCAGCCATGCGCTCTGCCAACTGAGCTACCTATTCTCCATATTTCAGCAGTTTACATACTATATATTGTTCAACAACTACTGACCAATCAAAACAAAATTCTCTTATTTATTTCACTGACTAACATACATAACCTTGTGCAAAAAACAAGTGTTTTTTTTGTAGTGTTTTTTTTAAGTCCATAGGAATAGACTATCTGTGATCTTATGACCAACAATTAAAAGAATAATAAAGGTTAATCATCACGTAAACGTAGAGGTAAATATACAATTAAGCTCATATTGTTGCTACCTATCCATATACTTTACAACTCAATTTCTGAGGTCTTCCAGAAAAATCCTCCGGATAAAATGATCTCCTTCCTTCATCATGCCTCCCTCTACAACCATATTTAATTCTCCTCTTCCACCCCCTCTCTACTTTGTTTTTGTTTCAACCATGCACCTCCCCTCACGATCACAACTTTCTGACCTTTTGTCCTTAAATTTCTCTCATTCTCCCCCTGTTTCCTTTACTTCCTACCTCTATAATGATCTGACCTCTCAGGCACAATTTGACCTTAGTTGTTGTGGTGCCGTTAAGCCATCATCAAACAAACAAACATATACCTTTAAGTAGCTCCTGGATCTTACAGACTGTGAAAACTATCAAACTTTTGAAACCAAACAGATAAATCATTGCATCAAGAACTTCATTCTCTTCTGGACCCTTGTCTGTTTTGAAAGGTTTCATAAGCATTTATCATTATAGTATTTATTAGATTAGATTTATTAGATATTACAAAGTTGGTGAATGCAGATATAGAATGTATTACTGTCCGTCCTTCGGGTATGGAAAAGGTAAAGTGGGGTGGATAGAGTGAGTGGGTTGGATTAGGTAATTGGACCGGATAGGTTGGGTTAGGAGTGTGTGGTAGGGTAGGAAGTGACGATGTGGTGTATGATAAGAGAGGATGGAGGAATTGGTGATGAATGGATCATCAAGTGCAAAGTGTATGCTGCAGAGTAATATTAAAATCTTAGTGGGAGGTGGGGGTAATGGTTGATAATAATATGTGTGCAATGCATTATAGCAGTGGCGAGGGGGTTCAGATCATTTTTCATTGCCTTTTTTTGTGGCATTGCCATCAGTTTTTGGATTGCAATCAGTTCTTGGATTGCAATCAGTTCTTAGAAGTAAATAAATTTGTGAAAGGTAAATATTGATTAATGACATGCTGCTGAGGGATAATGATACTATTGGTTAGAGTTGGTTTTTATCATACTTTTTGTGATATTACATCAGGTTTTTTTTCAAGGAATGTCTAGAGTAGATGCCATAGCTTTGCAATAGCTTTAATTTTGAGCAAAATATGAAGAGTAAACTGTTAGCGTAATTTTGTATATCTGGTTTTTCACACAAAACACATTTGTTAGGTTATATCATTTTAATGAACGTATAAATGAAAGTAGCATATGCCTCCAAGAAAATTGACAAATTTTGTAGAATGGTTTTGCTTGTATAAGGAGTATATATATATAGAGATATTGACTATGTTTTTGATATCAACCTTCAAGTTTTGAATTGCTGAGGAAAAATTATATTCTCAAAATACTTTAATTTCCTTCAAAGGTCTCTTTGAAATCTTTGGGTTTGATATCACTGACTTATGAGCAGTTGACGAAAAGGGTGTCTAGAAATATGATCAAAAGACATGGTGGTTGATGGGGTAGGCGAGGCAAAGACAAATTTTCACAGTCATATTCTAGCTTCTGTGGATTGTTCTAATCCTGAGCTCCATTTTGCAATTTCCAAATGAAGAGCACAAAATTTTGAAAAAACATTATCAGCAATTGTTGTGGTCATTACTGCCTTAGATTGTCAAACTTAGAGGCATTAAAATGATCCTTGCAATGCTAAAACTTTTTTTTTTTTTTCACTTCTGTAATTGAATGTGTATCTTGGTCTTGCATTGTATCTTGTTGGTATATTTACTATTCAAGCTTGAGGTTTTTTTGACATATATTAAAATGTGTTATAATTCTCTCCTTTAATTGTAGTTATTTACAGTAGAAAATAGATGATCAGATACAGTATGTATACCCATTCATACTTCAATTTTTTTATATTTACCCCAAAAATTAAACCAGAAAAATGTAAAATAGGCAATTATCAATCCATATGTTGTCATTATGATTTTTACTTGAGTTTTAATCAAGTTAGGTCTAACCTAATATATTGTTACTTCCTGTCCAAAAATTATTAAAAGTCTTATTACAGATGTTAAGCAATTAGTTAGGAACCATCCACAACTCAAAATAGATGAATACATTTCTTGTATCTTCCAGCATCCGGTCAACAAATATTAACAGATGTATTAATTCATCAACGTCATTGATAGCTGGAATGTATGGAGAGTTATTACAGAATCCCAGTCATGGTAAAGCATCATTTATTCTTATTATCTGTATTCTTGTATGATAGAAGACAAAAAAAAAAAACAGGACTGTGTAGAAACAAGTTTGGTTTCTTATTCTATTCAGGGAAGCAGAGTGTCATAGATCACATAAGTTGTTTATTTGCATTGTCTGGTGTAGAAAGTCCACCTTAGATGAGGATTCATAGATCACATAAGTTGTTTATTTGAATTGTCTGGTGTAGAAAGTCTGCCTTAGATGAGGTTTCATAGATCACATAAGTTGTTTATTTGAATTGTCTGGTGTAGAAAGTCTACCTTAGATGAGGTTTCATAAATCGCATAAGTTGTTTATTTGAATTGTCTGGTGTAGAAAGTCTACCTTAGATGAGGTTTCATAGATCGCATAAGTTGTTTATTTGCATTGTCTGGTGTAGAAAAGTCTACCTTAGATGAGGTTTCATAGATCACATAAGTTGTTTATTTGAATTGTCTGGTGTAGAAAGTCTACCTTAGATGAGGTTTCATAAATCGCATAAGTTGTTTATTTGAATTGTCTAGTGTAGAAAGTCTGCCTTAGATGAGGTTTCATAGATCGCATAAGTTGTTTATTTGCATTGTCTGGTGTAGAAAAGTCTACCTTAGATGAGGTTTCATAGATCACATAAGTTGTTTATTTGAATTGTCTGGTGTAGAAAGTCTGCCTTAGATGAGGTTTCATAGATCGCATAAGTTGTTTATTTGCATTGTCTGGTGTAGAAAAGTCTACCTTAGATGAGGTTTCATAGATCACATAAGTTGTTTATTTGAATTGTCTGGTGTAGAAAGTCTACCTTAGATGAGGTTTCATAAATCGCATAAGTTGTTTATTTGAATTGTCTGGTGTAGAAAGTCTACCTTAGATAAGGTTTCATAGATCGCATAAGTTGTTTATTTGAATTGTCTGGTGTAGAAAGTCTGCCTTAGATGAGGTTTCATAGATCGCATAAGTTGTTTATTTGCATTGTCTAGTGTAGAAAGTCTACCTTAGATGAGGTTTCATAGATCACATAAGTTGTTTATTTGAATTGTCTGGTGTAGAAAGTCTGCCTGAGATGAGGTTTCATAGATCACCTAAGTTGTTTATTTGAATTGTCTGGTGTAGAAAGTCTACCTTAAATGAGGTTTCATAGATCGCATAAGTTGTTTAATTGAATTGTCTGGTGTAGAAAGTCTACCGTAGATGAGGTTTCATAGATCGCATAAGTTTATTTGAATTGTCGGGTGTAGAAAGTCTACCTTAGATGAGGTTTCATAGATCGCATAAGTTGTTTATTTAAATTGTCTGGTGTAGAAAGTCTACCTTAAATGAGGTTTCGTAGATTGCATAAGTTGTTTATTTGCATTGTCTGGTGTAGAAAGTCTACATTAGATAAGGTTTCATAGATCGCATAAGTTGTTTATTTGAATTGTCTGGTATAGAAAGTCTACTTTAGATGAGGTTTCATAGATCACATAAGTTGTTTATTTGAATTGTCGGGTGTAGAAAGTCTACCTTAGATGAGGTTTCATAGATCACATAAGTTGTTTATTTGAATTGTCTGGTGTAGAAAGTCTACCTTAAATGAGGTTTCATAGATCGCATAAGTTGTTTATTTGAATTGTCTAGTGTAGAAAGTCTACCTTAGATGAGGTTTCATAGATCACATAAGTTGTTTATTTGAATTGTCTGGTTTAGAAAGTCTGCCTTAGATGAGGTTTCATAGATCGCAAAGGTTGTTTATTTGAATTGTCTGGTGTAGGAAGTCTACTTTAGATGAGGTTTTATAGATCACATAAGTTGTTTATTTGCATTGTCTAGTGTAGAAAGTCTACCTTAGATGAGGTTTCATAGATCACATAAGTTGTTTATTTGAATTGTCTGGTTTAGAAAGTCTGCCTTAGATGAGGTTTTATAGATCACATAAGTTGTTTATTTGAATTGTCTGGTGTAGAAAGTCTGCCTTAGATGAGGTTTCATAGATCACATAAGTTGTTTATTTGAATTGTCTGGTGTAGAAAGTCTACCTTAGATGAGGTTTCATAGATCACATAAATTGTTTATTTGAATTGTCTGGTGTAGAAAGTCTACCTTAGATGAGGTTTCATAGATTGCATAAGTTGTTTATTTGAATTGTCTGGTGTAGAAAGTCTACCTTAGATGAGTGATGCCACACTCTTACGTTCTTTAACGTTGTTGAAGTATTTAATGAAAGTTAATCAACATTTTGTGTCAACATTTCTTCCAATGGGAAAACACATGACTAGGCTCTGTTTGTGTACCCTCTTGACATCTCAACAAAAATATCAATAAGATACAGAGGACAAAGGAGGAATGTGAGGCTGGGATATCACTTCTGTAGATTCTGTCCTGTTTATATCCATACTGGAATAAGATATGTCAACACTTTATCCTCATAGTTCCCTATTAACATTTTGACCTAAAATACAGTATGTGGAGACATCAGCTTTATACCTCTTTGTATTATTTCTGCGGATTATGAAGAACTGTGTGGTCAAAAACATATGAAATCACAATTTCCTGTTTGTGGTCTCATGTAACGTTTGGTCTTCATTTGCTCAGCGCTATTTGGGGAGAATATGATAGAATGAAGACTCTTATATGAGGTACAGCTCTCTTATTTTTTGCCTTTTTGTTTTCTTCTTCAGAAAAGGTCAAAATTCATGTAGATCATGCGTCAGCTGAGGTCCTGTACCCACAGCACCATTACTCCCTCAGGTTGCGCAACCTCTGGGTGGAAATCTCATCCAACCCTGATGCCATACCGGGAAACTCTGGTATCGACAAACAAGTACGGGATCTTGTCGGTATACCTGATGATCATGAAGCTATCGAGATGACTGCAATCAAGGATGATCTTGCTACAAGAGCAGTAAGATAGTTTTGTTTTTATTTCATCGTCATTTGTCAATACTTAGTTTAATCCCCCATCAAACCTTGAAGGCTTGTAGAGCCGGTGGTTTCCATGGTGCTAAGCATACGAGAGTATTTGACTTCCTCTAGACAGACGCCAGTCCTTCACAGGTTAATTTCCCAGCCAACTGGTACTCATTTCACAGCTGAGTGAACTGAAGCAAATGGGATAAAGTGTCATGCTCAAGGACACAGCATTTCGCCCTGGCTGAGATTTGATCCCGGTACCATTTGAGTATGAGACCGATGTCCTAACCACATGCTGCTAAATTTTCCATACCTCACTTTTTCAGACATTTCTGTGATACCTCTGGTATTTCCATAATTCTCTGGCATGACCAAACATCAAATTACATTGCAATTTGTTAGCTCATGTTACCATTTTTTCATGTTATTCGATTATATGCTTCCAAGCAAAGGTTATTTTTTTAGTAGTATAGCGTAGACAGCTGGGTTTACATCCTTCCTGATGTAGAAGTTATGAAACCCATAGCGCATCTGTTGGCTTCATACATGCATACTTTTGATCAGTATAAAATATAATATTAAACATTTGAGAATTCCGAGCTGTGGAGAGCTTCATAGAAACACCTTCAATTGGTAACAATGGTGTAAAATTTTTAGACTTTCTTCTCTCATGGACTTTTTTCTTCAAAATGTGTATCTGCATGGCTGATATTGTATTAGTATTTGAAGGCCACTATTTGAGATTTACTTTTTAGATATGATCAATGTACTGTAGGACTTATTTGTCACCAAACATGGACAGACTTTCCAACTAATTGAAACCAACTTCAACTCTATCTTCAATTTTCATATGTGCCAGATTTGACATCGGTCTAGGGAAAAAATTGCTGCAATATGTGGCAAAAATAGGTCACAATTTCTTCTGGTAGCATGTCATTATTTATGCTTGCATCTTATCGCTCTGAAGGGCTCATAAGGAAATGAGTTGAACAGATAAATATTCATAAGCTTATAAGAGGATATTGTATTTGAACAAAGTGCATTTCATAGTATGGACAGGTAGCAGCAACCAGTATGGACAGGTAGCAGCAACCAGTATGGACAGGTAGCTGCAACCAGTATGGACAGGTAGCAGCAACCAGTATGGACAGGTAGCAGCAACCAGTATGGACAGGTAGCAGCAACCAGTATTGACAGGTAGCAGCAACCAGTATGGACTGGTAGCAGCAACCAGTATGGACAGGTAGCAGCAACCAGTATGGACAGGTAGCAGCAACCAGTATTGACAGGTAGCAGCAACCAGTATGGACTGGTAGCAGCAACCAGTATGGACAGGTAGTAGCAACCAGTTTGGACAGGTAGCAGCAACCAGTATGGACAGGTAGCAGCAACCAGTATGGACAGGTAGCAGCAACCAGTATGGACTGGTAGCAGCAACCAGTGTGGACAGGTAGCAGCAACCAGTATGGACAGGTAGCAGCAACCAGTATGGACTGGTAGCAGCAACCAGTTTGGACAGGTAGCAGCAACCAGTATGGACAAGTAGCAGCAACCAGTATGGACTGGTAGCAGCAACTTCAGCTTAATTGGAAGAAAATGCTATAAACCATGGAAATAGCCAAAATTAAGATTAGTTAGAAATGTACTATTTTACAGCATTATGAATTTTAAGGCTTTATTATAATAAATTATGCAAATTTTATTTAAATTTTGTGACATCACAAATGTTAGTTGAATAGGAGCAGTAGAGTATGACCAAGAGGTTTTCAATATCCATCATATATCCTCAGTCCAAATTAAACAGAAGAAAACAGTCGAATGATCTTCGGTGACAGAAATTTAGGACAGAAACTAAAAGAATTACATTTAAGATTTTGAGCTGACTTCTCTTTCATACTTCACAACTTTTCCATACATTACAAATTCTTCAAACTTTGATCAGATATAAATTGGAAACTGAGGGACTGTTTTGATGTAATTGAAAGGTTACTCTGTTGAAGCTTTTTCTGATGAATATCAGATCACCTGTCCATTGACTTTAAATTTGTCATTGATGCACTGTAATCACATGGTTTTACAAATTGCATTCATTAACCTTTTCTGAAGCTTTTTTTTGTTTCTGATTTTTGTTTTGTGTTATTTCAGGATCACGGTTTTCCCATCCCACCCAAATTAAAACCCATCATGGGAGATATAATGAAGAGAGCAGCAGAGGTGCTACAGTTTGCTGTAGGTGGCCTTGAGGCAGACAAGGATGACATCATACCTCTGACGGCTGGACCAATGGTGAACCTTATGGTGAAGGTCGTGGAAGGAGTATCAAGCAATAAGATGTAAGTCTCATAATTGCCAATGTGTTCAGGAATTCGCTAGTAAACATGACATTTACTGATACCATCTGTCTTCCACACTCTTTTGTATTTTACTTCATACAGATTATTTCAATCTAAATCAGCAAATTTCAGAAAATTGATTTAAATAAACCAAAATCACTTGTCCATAATGAAGCAATCGTACACTGGAGAAATATTATCGACCATTCAATTACTGAGGTATTCTTGTCCATTTGCGCAATTCATGCTGGGACTATGCAGACCTCCGTGGTGTAGTGGTTAAGTGCTTTGTCCTCTCACCAGCATGTCCCAGGTTCATATCCCAGTGAATCTGCAACCAATGAGTTCACAACTGATTATCAAAGGCCGTGGCCGTCTTGATATAATGTAATGTCCAGCACTGGATGCTTGTGGGGACGTTAAACCTTAATTGCTATGCTATGTGTGTGACAAAACTGCTTATGATATGTTCGTTATACATGGAGGATAATAAGCACTCATTGTTGCTTACAACGTTTCCTCTAGCAACTGCAGCTGATGGATTGAATAAAAAGGGAAAATTCCCCCAAGCAGTTGATTGGTCAAAATACTGCAGTAATTACATTCAGCTAAAATTGGTTTGAAAAGGTCTATAAAATGGTCTAAAAGTTAATGAAAAATGCACTTAAAGAATTACGATAGACATTAAAAAACAAAGGATTTACAGAAAAAATACCAAGGTTGCCCTGTACAAAATTTGCATAAAATATGCAAATTGATGCATTAGATATAAAAATGCTGTAAATTGGTCAATGTGTAACCAATTTCTATGAACGTTTTGCTACTATGATGGTTTTTAATAGATTTTAAAGCAATTTAGCTAATTTTGCATCTTTACATTCATATACTTTTAAATAATGGAAATGAATCAATAATACAGACAAACATTTTCTTGTGAATGATTTTTATGGTGCTTACAAGTTGATTTAACCAATTTAAATTTTTGAGCAATGACCTTTAAGCAAAAATAGCATAGTCAATTTCACTTTTTGTCAACCTAGAATGTCATTTGATTAAAATTTAAAGGTAACATGAAGTCTGGCTTGTTCTCTTTTGTTATCATAGAAGTAATATATAAAGCAATTGCCAAAATTTCACATCTTCCAAAGCAATCTAACATATATTTTCCAATTAATTAAAACATTAATTCTAGTCAAAAATAATTTAAATGGGAGCAGCCATTTTGTTCATACCACCCTCGAACAGTGACATGATTAATACAGTTCTTGATAACAAATGAAATATAAAATTAAATCTATTTTAATTTTTCTAGCTGATAAGAAATTACTTGACTTTTGCATAGGTCTACAAATTTGTATTTTTTAAATGATATTACTGCCACAAGCTTTTCAAACTACATATTAAATCATGCTGGATAGATAGTTTTAAGAAGTAATAAAAAGAAATACACCATTGTGTTCTAACACAGGGCAAATGAGGTACAATAAACATAATGGTAGTAATTCAACACAAAATGGCAACTATCTATGTAAACTTTAAACAAGGATAACCTGAGATCAGAATAAGATTTTAGCAGTTTTTGGCATTGTTTCTTTTTTAATTCTCTAGCATATATTGAGTATTTTTGACTTAATCCTTACTCTAGCAAGGGTTTAAAAAATGTAACCAAATTTCATTTTTACATAAATTGTTGACAAATTTCCTTTCATTTTCTTTCATTACAAGTTTGGTTTGAATGGAAGCTACGATATTGATCTTTTCAGTAATGAAAGCAAAATTAGGAAAAATTGGACAAATATATGCAAATAAAGCAATTTTTGCTACATTCGGTCAAAAATGGGCCAATCTTTGCACGAGTATAATTTCTTGTAAATTTGAAAACAAGAGTTTTGTGCTACATGTTTAGATTTGTTATAAAATTTCCATTTCAATGATGCTTTTTTACGGTTTTTAGCTAAAAGGGAAAGATGAGAAAACACTAAAATAATTTTAGCCAAATGACCTCTAAAAATCGCAGCAGAAATGTTACAGTACAGTAGTCTCACCGGAGGCTTGAACCTGGTGTGCTCGTGTGCTAGTACACATTGATAACTGTCACACTATGCAGACATTATTTACTCAGAGGTAAAATTTATTTTTATAGGTTTTGGTCAATAGATGGGGTATGCCTTTATTTATATATTAAATGGAAGGAAATTTCAAGAACTTTCAAATGGCGGTTCAATGTAGCATGGGCGATGTATGGTTTTTATTACACGATTTTTGAAAAAATAGTGTCAAAAATGGCAAAAATTCATGAAATTTTGAAGAAATGTCCCCAGAAATATGGTTGCAGATAGGTATAATAGAAATTCGACCAGAAATAAAACTATCATGTCTTAGGACTTTGATGTTTGATTTTGAAGCAAAAATGAGATCTTGAAGTTTGGTAAGTTTAAAAAAAAAATCTTTAAAAAAACAAATAATTTTCTCTATTTTAACCCATTTTTTCTCAAAAATTTACAAAATATCCCCCCATCAAAAAGTGACTTTTTGAACGAACTATTCCTGCTCTTTCAAATGATACCAGGATTATGTGTATATCATCACGTTGTTGAGCTACCTAAATGATTTTTTTGAAAAAGATGGTTTGAAAAAGGTGGTTTTGAAAACGTGATAGAGTAAGGGTTCATGTCTCCTTGAAAGTACCTAAAAGGTTTTACAGTTAGAAGTATATAATCCTACATAACACATTCTTTTTCTTGAGAAATAAAAACAGAAAAATTCTTGAATGGAGTTTGAATTTGAAAGATATAAAGATAAAAATCAATTTTTATGGAAAGAAAATGGATTAATCCATAAGCAAATGATAATGTTTTGGTGGCTAGAACATATTTTACTGTTTTGAAAAGTTCAAGAAGAATTTTGTTTGGAACAACCTAAATTAACACAAAAGTAGTCAAGAAAGATGAAGACACCAAAACTGATGTTGAACTGCCAGGAAACTACTTTAATATCTTGTTTTCTTCATGACTCATTGAATATTAGAGTTATAACCATTTTGTAGGATAGTAACTGATAGTAAGTTTGATTGTTGAGCAGTGACATCAGTTCTTCACTTTCATATTATTGTTTATGAATTTGTATTTAAAAGTGATTCAAATTTTTAAAGGATTAGTTCAGTGGTCAAGCATGTTCAGGTTATATGAAAGAGGACTTTAAGAGAAACAAACTGGTGAAGGAACTACTTTAATATCTTATAACGTTAAGGAGATATTTAAGTTTAAAGCTCTGTCTTATGTGTGTAGAAATGGTTGGTATAGTAAGTCTATATGGAAGGTTGGCGCCCTTATCCTCACATTCTTAACAATTCTTATTGTATTTAAAAAAAAAGCTTTATTTAACCTTTTTTTTACTATTTGAAATATTTTTCCTCAAACTTTCTTCAGGTTATAAATTATAATTACCCTTACAAGATTATGTTTTTATGTTCTAATGAAAATACATAAATACTTTAAGGAATCTGAGGCTGTGATGTCACAACTATTGTCTGATTACAGTCATTTCTACACAAATTATTCCAAACTTTTAACTTCAACAGAAGAATAAGATTTTTGAATGCTTTCTTCACCATTTTGTTTCCTTTGAAGCCCTCTTTCATATAAGATAGACTTGATGGCTTTACCCCTGAACTAATCCTTTTTTTAATTGAAAAGATGTTTTCAATGTTTGTTCAGGTGCTTACTCTACCAGGGCTTTGAAAAATAGTGAGCCTAATTTATTAATTCAAACAAATTACAATACACCCAACATTCTAGGGACTTGTGCCTGTTCCAGGCCACTTGATTGTAACTGTGAGTGTTGGCTATATATACGCCATGAGAGGTTAACCCTTACTCTACTCTACAATTTTCGTAACTTTTTTTTCATATGCATTTTTGACAACTTTCCTTTAATTTTCTTTCGTTACAAGTTTGGTTGGAATAGAGGCTAAGATATTCATCTTTTGAGTAATGAAAGCCAATTTAGGAAATATTGGACAAAAATATGCAAATTAAGCAATTTTCAGCTAAATTTGGTCAACAAATGGTCAATCTTTGCAGAAGTATAACTTTTTGTCAATATTGAAAACAGAGATTTGTGTTAAATATTTAGATTTTTTATGAAATTTTCTTTTCAATAATACTAATCTATAGATTTTAGAAAGAAAGAAAAGATGAAAAAACATCAAAAATGATTATAGTCAAAAGACCCCTGAAAGCTGCAGCAGAAAAATAATTACACAGTGGTCACGTGAGACTCGAACCTGGAGCGCTCGCGTGCTAGCCGCGTACATTTCCTCCGCACCACGTAGTCATTTAAATTGGAGAGGTGAGATGTAATTCTTATAGGAAAGGTTATAAATAGAGGGGGGTGTGCCTTTATTTATATATCAAATGAAAGGAAATTTCAAGCACTTTCAAATGGCGGTCCAATGAAGCATGTACGATGTACGGTTTGGGTACACAAATTTTTGAGAAAAAACTTGTCAAAAATGGCAGAAATTTTGAAGAAATTTCTCTAGAAGAAAAGATTGCAGGTAGGGATTACAAAAATTAGACCAGAAACCAATACTATCATGTCTTAGGACTTGCGTGTTTGATTTTAAAGCAAAAATATGATCTTGAAGTTATTGTAAGATTTGAAAGAAAAAAAACATTTTTTGTAAATCTTTTAGCAATTTTTGAGTTTCACTTTTTTTCATTGTACTTTCTCTCAAAATTCTGTAATATGACCTCTATAAAATAGTTACATTTTGTGAAAGAATATTCGAATACTTTAAAATGATACCAAGATTACTCCTATAGGACTGTAGTAAAGTCCTGATTTTATTTTTAGAAAAAGGTGTTTTGAAAACGGCAATACTATCGCCGCGTGGTAGAGTGAGGGTTAATTATAGCTACTTTGCTAGATTCTGTTTTAATATTCTCTGACATATCCACATAGACTTTTCAGAAATGTGAGGATGATAATGGGAACTAGTCTGATTTTAGTTATTTCTACACATTTCAAAGCATTTCATAAATGAAATAAGATTTTTGAATGCTTTCTTCACCATTTTGTTTCTGTTTATGTCTTCATGTTATCACCCGCATTTGCCTCAGCCACACCTTTCTCACCCACTCTCACATACTTTCCGGCTCCCCTGCTCCTCTCTGCCCTACATGCAACATCAATCTCTCAATCAAGCATTTCCTCTTAACCGGTCCCTTCTGAACTCCAGATCACACTTCTCCCCCTCCATCTCAATTTCCGATCTTTTCAAGAACAATCCTACCTCCAATTTCATCACCTTTCTTTGCAACAGCAATTTATTCCACCTGATCTGAACTTCCCTTTCCTTCCCTTCTCTGCCTTACCTCCCTTCTCTGCCTTACCTTCCTTTTATTACCTCAACTTCTTTCCCTTTTTCACCTTCTTTCCCTCCCGTCCTCTATCCCACCTCTCTTTCCTCTCTGTCCTTACTCAAGCACCTTAGTTTTAACACCCTCTTGGCACATTTAACTGTGACTGTTGCGGTGCCGTTAAACATCAACAAACCAACCACTGAGGTAATAAGTTTAAGATTTTGGATCCTCCTTTCAGTTCATTGTTAAATTGCGTTCTCTTTCAACAGTTCAGAGAAAGTGCACGTATACTTGTGTCATGACACCTCTCTGACTGCAATGCTTCTGGCTCTTGAAATCTTTGATGATGAATGGCCCCCTCTGTGTGCAAGTATATTCATTGAAGTCTATGAGGATGACAAATCTAATCATTTTGTGAGGTGTATATACAGAGGAAAGGTGATTAAAGACTTGGTTTACTTATTTATCTATTTCATTTCTTTGATTTTATGTCACCGTTTTGTGTTTAAATTCATCATTATGCATAAATCTTTAGTATCTTGAATAAATACAGTGAAAGCACGAACGGCAATAATGAAGTGAAGAATGGGTTTACTGTAATAACTGAATTTGGAAAAAATTAAATCAATAGATAAAATTTCAAAAAGATATCAAGTCTGCTCTGAGCTTGCTATCTGATAATTTAATTTGAATTTAGGATCTCAGAAATACAATAAAGTATACTTTAAATATTATAAAAGCTTTTTGCAAAATTTGAAGATTGTTCTTGTCAGAATTTAGTGATCTCACTGATAAACAATCAAACAACAGATATTGTGGATGCCACCAGTCCCTGAAGTATCCATCACTTGATACCCTCAAAAGCTATTTACATTAAATTTGTCACCTCTTTATAAATACTGGATGTGACACATTACAATATTGAAAATACAATAAACCTTGATGTTGTCACACCGAGGTTGAGAACCACCCTGACATCATAAGAGTGAGCCCTCGCTTGGCTAACCAGACCTGCCAACTAGTACGATTTTGCCGTATTTAATACAGGAAAATGTTGAGAATACGATAGTACGTTTTTTGGCACCAGAATACGTTTTTTTAATTAAATTTTGTTTTTTATGTATTTTTTAAAATATTTTTTTTAATATATTTGTTTTTTTTAATTATACTTTTTACGCTCGGTTGGCGTTCATATCCTCTTAAAGGATTTTTGCCGACTTAACCGATTCAGATTCAGAATACGATTTATAACCATTTGCGGCTGCTGCCAAAAAGTGTAGACTACAAGTTAATTATGCATAAGGCAACCTACCTGCAACAGAGTTCCGATCAAGTTTAAGTACTCCAGTTCTATCAGACTGTTTAACTAGTAAGATCTATTGGCAAGCAGCAGGGATTCCATCCCATCAACGTACATTAAAAAAAAAAGCACTCTAGAAATGCAAAAAGGCAACTGCCGCGTACAATAAGAGAAACTGAAAGTACAGTGGTAAATTTTTTCAGCCACAGTAAACCTTTGTTTTGTACATTTTGTTTGAAGAGTACAGTTTTTTTTATCAAAAATACAACTTTTGTAGTTCCAGAATACAGTTTGGTGATCCGAAAGGTTGGCAGGTCTGTAAGAGTAAGCCCTTGCTTGGCTGACCTTGAGATATGGCTAGAGGAGAATGACGCATTACAAGATTGAAAATACAATAAACTTTTAATGTTGTCACACCCAAAGTGTAACTTGGTCAGTAACAGGAGGCTCATGTTACTGAAGCTTCCCGGCCAGAACCAGCGTGTATGTTATGTCGAGCGTGTATATTATGTCCAGCGTGTATGTTATGTTCAGGGTGTGTGTTATGTCCAGCGTGTGTGTTATGTCCAGCGTGTATGTTATGTCCAGCGTGTATATTACAGTATATCCAGCGTGTATGTTATGTCGAGCGTGTATGTTATGTTCAGCATGTATGTTATGTTCCAGCGTGTATGTTATGTTCCAATTGTGAGCCAAGAACAATACTGTGGTTACTCCCTTGCACAAACTAAACCGCCCATGTTAAGAGGAATTACTACGATAGCCTGTTGAATATTTGGACCTGTTTTGTCACAAAATCCAACGAGTGGAAAGAACTACCCTTAGCTTGACCAGATTACCACTGGCAACATGTCTTAACAATTTATTTTAATCATGTCAGCAGAATTCTAATCCCTGACTTAAGACGCACTCTCCTATTGTTTACCATGGCCCTCGCATACCTATTTACGTAACATCCTACGTAGACTATAGCTGTGCCCGCCAAAAATTTTAAAGAGTAAACAACTTGCTCATTAACTTATCAATAGTTTAAGTTTTGGCTGTCCAGAAATAAGTTGTTGTGACACTAATAATAGTTCCATATGTAGCAAAAGCAGTCCCACATATTCAATACTTTACTGTTACTACCAGCAATTTTGCATCGGAACCTCAATACTGATTTAAGTGCTCACTGCTACTAAATTCTGTAATTGCGGGTAAAGGTTGGTCTCTATAGATTATCCTTCCTGACAAATTTAAGTGTACATGAGTTCTGCTCATTACATGATAGCTCTGTCCATGTTCTGTAAACGATCCATGAAATTTGATCATACACATCTTGAGATAAATGTCTCAAACTGGAGCTATGCACGACAGAGGGAGCTAATATTTAGGCTAATTGATGGTATACTGCCATGCACATGACATTGCCTGGAGATACATAAGTGGGTACATGGCATTAGCCTTCATGATCTGAATCAGCACGTCAAGGTTGTACAGTATTAAACCATAAGTTGAGATATTTCTTGTCGCACAAACTGTGTCAGTAAGAAGTGTAATCATCCAATCAAATTTGAATTATTTACATGTAAAGGTGAATGGGAATTTAGAAAGAAAAAAAAAAGAGATGTTTTGAATTTGGGGTAATCATCTCATTGAAGTTTTAAATTGGGAAGTTTTTAAAACCTGTGGTAGGTTTTAATTTTAAACTGATTAGTGTAAGGAACAGTTCTGTTATCGTTTTGAAAATGTGAATTGAAAGCGGATGACAGAATTCATTTTGAATAACAAGGGTTAGGAATAGGATAGACTGAAAATCTGGAGTAAGAAATTTCTTGGAAAACAACCTTTTGCTTTAGAATCCTGTTTCTGACTGAAGACCAGGTGCAAATTTTCAGGTAGACTTAAAAACAAAATTCACACAGTGTGAGGCTAGTGTCAGAAGTGTCACATTTCTGACCAATCTCCTATCTAGAGACCTGATTCTCGAGATCTCATCTCAATTTTGTGTTTTGCTCCTGGTCTCGGTGTCAGTTTTGCAGGTCTCGGTCTCAGATGAGAAGGTCTCGAGACCTCCAAAATTTAGTGGGAAAATTATATGCAATAATAACTGAGTTTATTGATTTTAAGAAACTGACCATTTACCATCTCTTTTCTTAAGCATGGGCATAGATCCTGGGGAAAGGGGTTATATACCCCACCTTTTTTTAAACCTGGAATACATAGTAATTTTTTACACAGTAAGATTTGAAAAAAATGTCAATTATCACCCCCCTCCTCCCTCTTGTGGAGATGGGTCAAATCCACTGTACCTAAGTACTGGCAGGTTCGTAGTTTAGTTGCTGTCAATCAATATTCAATTCTATATATAAATTATTTTTGATCTGGGAGTTATTGTAACAGTTCTTTGTTCTGATCATTGGGAAAGTGGTCTCTTACTTTTACTGTAGTTCAGGAAATATATTGAAGGAGTAGATGAGCTTGATAGGGCATCAATAACTTAAATCCAGTACTGGCATAGTCGAAAGGCTAAGTATCCCTCTTTAAGCAAACTAGCTCTCCGCACCCTTACTGTGCCAGCATCCAACGCCCCAGTAAAAAGGGTGTCTCAGGAGGGTTGGTCTCGTGAGGGTTGGTCTCGGGACGGTTGGTCTCGGGAGGGTTGGTCTCGGGAGGGTTGGTCACGAGAGGGTTGGTCTCGGGAGGGTTGGTCTCGGGAGGGTTGGTCTCGGGAGGGTTGGTCTCGGGAGGGTTGGTCTCGGGAGGGTTGGTCTCGGGAGGGTTGGTCTCGGGAGGGTTGGTCTCGGGAGGGTTGGTCTCGGGAGGGTTGGTCTCGGGAGGGTTGGTCTCGTGAGGGTTGGTCTCGGGAGGGTTGGTCTCGGGAGGGTTGGTCTCAGGAGGGTTGGTCTCGGGAGGGTTGGTCTCGGGAGGGTTGGTCTCGGGAGGGAGGGTGGTTTCGGGGAGGCTTGGTCTTGGGAGGGTTGGTCTCGGGAGGGTTGGTCTCGGGAGGGTTGGTCTCGGGAGGGTTGGTCTCGGGAGGGTTGGTCTCGTGAGGGTTGGTTTCGGGAGGCTTGGTCTTGGGAGGGTTGGTCTCGGGAGGGTTGGTCTCGTGAGGGTTGGTCTCGGGGGTTGGTCTAGGGAGGGTTGGTCTCGGGAGGGTTGGTCTCGGGAGGGCAAAGTCTCGGTCTCGGAGGGCAAAGTCACGGTCTCAAAGGTGTAGTCTCGGTCTCAGTCTTGGATGCTCAGGTCTTGACTACAATACTGTTCTATACTTAAAAGAATTGTGAACAAAATTTACAAAACAAGATGATGATATAAAGGTTCCATTAAGGGAATTAATATTAAGAAGTAAATACTGTACATGTAGATCCAAGTATAAAATAAAACATTGCTCAAGTTAAACCAAATGTAAATACCTCCCACATTATCAACGTTGGCAATTTATTCTTCTAGTAACACTTGCAATTTTTCTGCCCTATTTACATCTTTTCCTTGATATATCTCTTAAATCTTTCGTTTTTTAAATTTCCATATGTGTTGGTCACATTAGAGTACATTAGTATTTTAGATATTGCAGCATTTAGATTTTATGAACTAAAACTTAAGTCACCAAGTAAACCTAAACTAGGTTAAAAAAGCATGGTAGATTAATTACCCATTGGAGTACTGAGGATGGTCGCACAGAGCTGTTGATAAAAGCTTTTATCCATTGAGGTTCTTGGTGTAGTACATTAGTAACAATTTTATGTTGTAAAATACAAACACCCACACACACATCTAACAAGCATTCATGTTATTGGTGCTTTATCCTCTTAATTCATTGATTTCTGTATTTGTTTATTTATTGTATCTTGTGGCAAATAACTTCAATTGTACAGGATTATTTTGCTTTGTGCAGTGCAGCTGAATATTTTAGCAGATGCTGGCTCTATATTAAGGGAGTTATGATGATAATAATAACAACACATAAATATATATATATATAATAAATATATATATATATATAATATATATATATATATATATGTATATAGATATATGTATATATATATATATATATATATATATATATATATATATATATATATATATATATATATATATATATATGTTTATATATATGTATAAAAATATCTATAGATATATATATATATATATAAGACTTAAATATTAAACCCAATGTTCCCATTTCCCAAATATGTTATATTCATAGTTTGATACACAATCTTGATAGATGATGAAATATGAATAGCATATCATGTACATCTCTATGAAATAATAATTAAGCTAGCTTCAAAGGACTCCATATTTCTCTCCCTCGCCTGACCTTGCTCCTGTTTTTCAAGGATAAATTGATCATAAACCAATACTGTGTGCTTTTATTTGAGTTACACTATATGATAATATTGAAGGCTTTTACTACAGCTAATGCATATTTTGTGATACTTTGACAGTATGGGAGAATTATAAGATCTTGTTGTGTAAGAGAGTATTGGAAAATGCAATGCATATAGTTTGTGTGTATGTTAAATGCGTATTTTTAAAGGCAAAACAATGAAAGTTTTTTTTGTATAATTTCTAAACCGTTACAATACTTTTGAAAATGTAAGAATTTGCAGTTGGATTATTGATCATATAGCTCTGTGTTTGCAAGCATGATGTGAATATATTATGAATTTTAAGATCCTGTAATTGCATTTTAGTAGGCAGACTTACAAGTGAAATTCTAGGTATATAATTATAACTTTAGGAGCATCTCTAAAACTAAAAGTTAAAAAGGCCTTTGTTACAGTCAGCTGAATTATTTTAAAATTAGGGTATTCAACTAATTAATTCAAAAATCTGCATATTTCTTTTAATAAGTAAGATGGAGATTTGAAGAGGCAAACATTTGTAAAAAAGTGAATTTTCAACTGATTCATGAAGGGGCTTTTCCTACTTTTGTGATTTTTGATAGAATGCGACTCAATCTGCCATCACTTACAGTAGGCGTCCCCGGGTCTTCATAAGTTGCAAACATGTGGTTAATCAGCCCCAATCCTGGGTGTATTTTCTTTCAAATGTCTGTCATTGGCAAAAAATCAGTTAATAACATTTGTGGCACAGGCATGATAAAATAAGCTGCTCTTTTCCAGTTATTTGAACATAGAATCATCTGCACATTAAATCATCTGCACAAAGAATCATCTGCACATAAAATCATCTGCACATAAAATCATCTGCACATAGAATCATCTGCACATAAAATCATCTGCACATAGAATCATCTGCACATAGAATTATCTGCACATAGAATCATCTGCACATAGAATCATCTGCACATAAAATCATCTGCACATAGAATCATCTGCACATAGAATCATCTGCACATAGAATCATCTGCACAAAGAATCATCTGCACATAGAATCATCTGCACAAAGAATCATCTGCACATAGAATCATCTGCACATAGAATCATCTGCACATAGAATCATCTGCACATAAAATCATCTGCACATAGAATCATCTGCACATAGAATTATCTGCACATAGAATCATCTGCACATAGAATCATCTGCACATAAAATCATCTGCACATAGAATCATCTGCACATAGAATCATCTGCACATAGAATCATCTGCACAAAGAATCATCTGCACATAGAATCATCTGCACATAAAATCATCTGCACATAGAATCATCTGCACATAGAATCATCTGCACATAGAATCATCTGCACATAGAATTATCTGCACATAGAATCATCTGCACATAGAATCATCTGCACATAGAATCATCTGCACAAAGAATCATCTGCACATAGAATCATCTGCACATAGAATCATCTGCACATAGAATCATCTGCACATAAAATCATCTGCACATAGAATCATCTGCACATAGAATCATCTGCACATAGAATCATCTGCACATAGAATTATCTGCACATAGAATCATCTGCACATAGAATGAAAGCATGAATTTTTGCATAGCCTGTATTGAATTGTTAAAGACAAATTTCATACTAAAACTAAAAATGAAGTTTAAAAAAACAATCTTTGTGCCAGTTGAATGGCTTTGTGTATGATTTCCAACCACTGTTATACAGGCATGTTAGACTTCAGCTATTTAGCTGATTTCCAACCACTGTTATACAGGCATGTAGACTTCAGCTATTTAGCTGATTTCAGCTATTTTCCAAGCTAATTTCACCTATATTCTGCATGATTGACAATATTGAGCTATTTTGATGAGAAATTTGATCAATTTCAGCTACTTTTATAAATCGTCACTCACATGTCTGGTTATAATGAAGCTAGAATGCCTTTATGTGCCCATAATACAGATGTTAGGTGTTTTCTCACAATTTTTTGATAATGATAATTTTTCTCTTCCCATTTTCAGGAACAAAATATATGCAAAAGTACAGATGCATTTCTTTCCATTGAGAAGTTTAAAGAATTACTTTCACCTGTGAACGTCAGCCTGGATGAGTTCTTGGCAAGGTGTAAGAAACTGGATGAGGGTCTTGAATCCTCTTGACATTCTGAAGATTAAAATTAAAGTGAAATTGTAAGTGCATTATCTTTCTCTTTAATTTCTTCAAAACTTCAAAAATTAGATTTTTGGTCACATTGGCAGCTGTAAGGTATTTTAGTAAGGAGGGCAGAACATGGTTGGATGGCAGGAGGGCAAGCAACTGACATCCCTTTCATTATACATATAATTCAATCATATTTATATTCGTTGTTACAAAAACACAATGCTTCACAAATCTTAGGTTTTGCTGATGACATTGATGGTTTAGCCAGCAGCGAACTGAGCTTGCCAACCTAGTAGAACATCTGGACATCACGTCTGCTGCATATGGAATAAAGATCAGTGAGGGGAAAACCAAGCTGATGAATAACAACAGTGAAGGCATCAAGAGGGATAACAAAGTTAAAGGCTCAAAACTTGAATCGGTATCCAGTTTCAATTGTCTCTGATGAAGGCTCCAAACCTGAAGTGCTATCAAGAAGTTTGAACAATTTGAAAAACTTAAAATCAATTTTCTGTAAGGTAAATCTACAATTATTGAGAAGGTGAGGATGAGGGCTCCAACCACCTCCTATACTAGAATTTTCACAACATAAAAAACAAAAAAATCCATCTAAGGAGAACATATAAAGTATGAGAGTGTATAATATCTGATGCCAAAGCAGATCTGTGTATAATATCTGATGCCAAAGCAGATCTGTGTATAATATCTGATGCCAAATCAGATCTGTTAATGCATTCAAAATGAGAACCTCCTTCATACAATAAGACCATTAAATACTTTCTTCACCATTTTCTCCCTTAATGTCCATTGTCATGTCAGCTGCTTCACTGAATTAATTTAATTATTTTTTTTCGTTTGTTCTTCTTTTTCTCATAATCTTGAATTTCCCAATTTGAACAAAACTTGAATGTTTAATGGAATGGAATGTTAAAGGATTGTATTGCTTGTCTGAAAACTAAACCCCACACTTTTCAGTAATTCAAACTGACTTATTGCAAAGAGTAGAATAATTGCAATTACCCCCTCACTTTACAGTGAGCTAAATGGATGGTGCATATTTAGACTAATACATTATGTTTATCACTGGAAGAGAACTACAAGATCTATACTAGCTAGCTATAGGTGTTATGGCACCCCTCACCTATTCATTGGTTTTCAATTATGGTTTTCTCTCCCTCCCTATTTGATTGTTCTGTAACAGAAAATATCCTTTATCAAATTCCTGTCATGTGCAAATATATTTAGAAGATGATAAAGCAAAAGCCCTTTGTATGTGACAGTTTGAAACTCAAAGCATTTGTTTGTGAAAATTTTGGCTAAAGCATGGCCTTTATGCAGTAATGTGGTATGCTAGGAGGTCTGTGCAGAAAAGAAATAAGATAAATAAGACTGCATGAAATGTTCAGCATTATTGGGAATTATATTGTACAGAATGGGAAAAAGCTTTTAAATGACAGTGTGCAAGCAGCATTAGCCAGACTAAATTGTTCTGCAATTAATTTTAAGAATCAAGCAAATAACATCACACATTACAATTTGGTAATAATTGAGCAATCCATAGCTTTATGATTTTTAGGGGATTTGTATCGTTTTAGAGGGGATTTGCATCGTTTCCAACTTTGTCTAGCTTTTCATACTCACACGTTAAGCAATATTGTTTCGCATAATTTTGCTTTAATGTTGTTGTAAATTTTTCATGGTGCTTGACTCTGCTTGACACACATATTTTATTAAATTGGAAGTTGGATTACAATCCAGGATGTAGTTATGGGAATGGGAAGGGGCTGGGGGAGGGTACAGGTTGGAAAGGGGGTTGAATGACATTCTTTCATTGACATTGGCAAGTCAGGGCCTCTCATTTCTTTGTTGTTCAATTGATAGAACTAAAAGAGATGTTATAGTATTAGCTTTGACATGTTTTCTAAACTTTGGGTCAGTTTGTAAATTTGAGCTTTTTTTGTCTTCAGATCTACTTTTTTGTGTTGAGAGCAACATGACTTCTTATCTGTTCTCTCAAACTTTCCATTCTAATTTTACTCTATCACACACTTTTCCACCTAAACATTTGCACCTTTTCATTTTCCAGTATTATTTCTTTGTGGATGGGTGACTGCTTTCAGTAAAAACTTTCCTTTTAATTTTCCCTCCTTTTGTGACCAGGCCTTCACGCCCTTTTCGGTACTTGAACAGTGGTTCTTATATAGTAGTTCCACGACTTGTTTTCCTAGTTGCCTCTGGTCTCCCGGCCCTTGGTATTTTTTTCCAACATGACCAAACACTTTTGCCTTGACCTTGACTCTTTCCCCTTCCCGTGACCTACCTGCTACCTCTATTGACCATTCCTCAGCCCCAGTTTCCAAATTGTAATCACTCAGGCCACCAACAAACCAGACAGTTTCAAAAGAGTTTCCCCCTTTGTCATCCACAAGGCGCTCCACAACCTTGTCGGTGCCCTTCCCAAGGTTTCTAACCTCAGATCCAGCAATCTCCTGGTGCACTGCACCAGGGACACTCAAGCCACCACCCTCCTCACCACCAAAACCCTAGCTAATACTGGTATCGACATAACAGTCACTCTCCACCATCCTTGAACTCCAGCAAAGGCGTCATCAGAACTAGAGACCTTGCCTACTTGACCAATAAAGACCTCGTTAAGGAAGTTGCCAGCCAACATGTCACTGAGGCTTGTTGTCTCGTCCTCAAGAGAGGTGCCGAAACACCCACCAATACCATTTTCCTGACTTTTGCCACTCCAACTCTCCCCTTCCAAATCACTGCCGGCTATCTGAGAATCCCAGTCACCCCCTACACTCCCAAACCCTTAAAGTGCCAGAGGTAAGGCCATGGAAAAAACTCCTGCCTTAGCCAAGCGCGCTGTGGCAACTGTGGAGCCTTGGACCATTACAGTGCCTCTTGCACCAACACCCCACACTGCACCAATTGCAACAGTACTCACCCAGCCTCAACCGGCTGCAAGACTGGTGTAACAAATAACAGTTTTAAATTCTCCATAGACAAGACAGTCTGCATGCACATCTGTCATTTCAAGAACCTCCACCCGAACCTCGTATTCAATGGCAGTCACATCCCTAAAGTTGACCAGACTTAAGTTTCTGGGTTTAATCCTAGACCCCAAGCTCTCCTACAAGCAACACATCACCAACCTGAATCAGAAATACTACAGCTCCCTCAACAGTCTCCGCCTCCTCTCCAACACCACTTGGGGTGCGGACCCCAACTCTCTCATTAAAATCTTCAAGCTCACCATTCGTGCTAAGCTTGATTACGGCAATATTGTCTACTGTGCCGCTCACCAACTCTTACCTCAACCACATCAACACCATCAAAAATGAAGCCCCCAGGCTTTGCCTTGGTGCCTACAGGACCTCCCCATCACCAGCCTTTACATTAAAGCCAATAAGCTCCCTTCCTGCTAAGGTGTAGAAAGCTTATCCTTTCCTGTGCTTGCTTGTAGAGCCCTCACCAAAACCCTGTCTACAACCTAATTAGGTACCCCAGTTTTTCCACCCTGTTTGATAGGACTAAAACCCTATCCCCTCCCTTCAGCTTACGCATCAAACCCGACCTCCACCATCTCAACATCAACCCCACCACTCTTGGCACCTTCTTCTGGCCCACTTTTCCTCCTTGAGCCACCCCCTCCCTTTCATCCACCTGGGCCTCTCCACTCATCACAAAACTCAAACCCACCCCAACCTCTTTATCAACCTCCACAAACAAATCAAAGACCAACTCAAACTGTACCTCCAACTATACTGATGGCTCCAAGGAAGGCAACAAGACAGCTGCTGCTGCCATCATTTAAGACATCACCCTCACTAGCAGGCTTCCCAACTACTCATCCATCTTCTCGGCCAAAACCGTTCTACTCGCCTTCAACTATATTGAGTACTCCGCGCTCAGCCACTTTGCCATCTTCTTAGACTCCAAGTCTGTCTCCTTCTTTACTTAATTTTAAATGGGATAATTTCACATCCCACCTCCTCGTAAACTCCATTTTCCCCTTCTCTGCTGGAAAAGTATTCTTTTCTTCTGGATACCCAGCCATGTTGGCATCCCCGGCAATGACAGAGCTGATTCAGCCGCTAAGCTCACCCTCGACCTCCCCTTACCCCCTTTCCCAAAACCCTTTCTGACATCAAACCACTTATCACTTCCTTTGTTCGTGACCGCTGACAAATCTCATGGGACTCCCAAATTGATAAAAACTTTATGACATCCAGCCCACCATTCTGACCAAACCCACCATCCACAATTTCTCCCGTATCGACAACGTCCACATTACCCGCCTTAGAATAGGTTACACCCACCTCACTCACTCCTTACTGGCTCCCCCACTCCTCTGCAACAATTGCCATTGCCCCCTCACAGCCCACCATGTCCTTCTTGCCTGCCCCTGTACGAGCTTCCCTCACCCCTCACAACTCCATAGCTGAGCTCTTCCAGAAAAACCCTCCAGATAAAATTAGCTCCTCCTTCATTATGCCTCCCTCTACAACCATATTTTGTCCTCCTCTCCCACCCCCTTTACCTACATTTACCCTTTTTTTTCACACCCTTGCATTTCCTTTTTTGATCCCAGCTTCCTGGCTCTTAGCCCCCATACTTCTCTTAGGCTCCTACTATTTTCTTTTCTTCTCTTTCTACCTCTGGAATGATCTAACCTCTGAGGCACAACTTGACCCATATGCTGTCATGGTGCCATTAAGCCCTCATCAAACAAACTTAAAATATATGGCACAACTCAAAATATTTTAAAGCTTGTAGTAAAATGTTATGAAAATTAACAAAGCAAATGAAAATGTAAGTGCATCTTTCAAAGCTCAGGTAATTAAAAATCATCTGCCCCTGCTACCCTATTTCTGTACATACTTCCTTCAATAAGCTCATTCTCTGAATTACTGTAGCTTTGAATAGTCCAGCATACTGTCCTTCTGACAGTTCTTGTTCAAACTAAATTATTGAAGCAAGCGTGTAATATTTAATGATATCAGGTGACCAGCTCTCCATTATTTTTGATGAACATTCATTGTTTTTAGTCCTTTTTCAGATTTTTAGTTTGTTTTAACTTGGTCATACCCCTAGCAATGTTTAGCTGGGTAAGACATTCTTCAAGTCATCATTGAATTTGAAATACAAAATCTTTAAATACAAAATCTTTATTGTATTGCATGAAGCTCTATGGGCATGAATCATCCTTCTCACAACATGGCAAGTTGTAAATTTATTACAATAAATTGGGAAAATTGATCAACAAAAACCTGAAAGATGTACATCAGCCTCTTACAAATTTGAAAGATAGGCCCTAAGTAGAGTTTAACACTTGCTGTTTTATAAGCAATTAAAGTGGACTGTTTTTAGTGTGTTATATGTCCTTGAAGCAATGAGATGATATTTCAATCTGAATTGTTTTTACTCCCATTTTCATCAACTGTAAATTCATTACTTGTGGTAAAGAACTCTGGAAGAATTTTTTTTTTTTTAAAGTTGCGTGTGAAAGTGTACTTGTGATTGTATCCCATTGAAATGGTAGATAGCAAGATATGGTAATATTTCAAGCAAGTAGTTTGTTTTCTCATTAGTTGGTGTGAGTTTGAGCGTGGGTGGTGTAATCTATGGAATGCTGTATGAGGTGTTAGGTTATTTGAATGTACTGCAAAGTGCCTGTATTAGATCAGTTTCATTTTATTTTAATTGCAATATATGGGTCCTCATAAAAGATAATATTGTCAGTTTCATCAACTCTGGAAATCTGACTTCATTTGACAAAGGTCATAGGGTTAGGCAAGAGTTGTTGATTTTGCATTAAGATAACAATACATTTTTTTGGTGAAGACCTTGAATTTTTGAGAGAGGACCAAGAGTTTTGGAGGTTAGAAAAGGTGCATGGCCTTTCAGATTCTGTAACTCAGTACTCAAGTTAGGCTGCCACGCATTATATATTTAAGCAAGAACTAACCTAGATGACTGAGAGCTTTTTCAACCAATCACTGCATAAATTTGCCTAACAACAAAATCTGCGTAACTAATTGGGGCAAAAATCCTACGCAGTCTTGGTACAGTACAGCTAGTTAGCAGTGTGCGCTGATGCAGTCAATGCGATATAATGTGCAAAACAAATTTCTGCACACATCACTGAATAAAACTTGTTGTAAATAATGTACCAAAAATGTTTGGCTCCGGTGTCTGTTACAGTAAAATACCTTCGTAGAAGTGACTTTTGTGCGCTAGGCCTGGTTACGCCTACACGTGTGTACACAGGTTAGAGAAAGAATATAACACAGGCAAGAAAATTTCTTAGGCGTTTTTGTATACGTATATACAGCGCAGGAATTGGATTGGATTGCACTGTTTGAGCGTTGCAATTTTAACGTGTACAACACGGTATGTGTAAGTTCGTGCTACAAGGGTGAGGTATGCCAAATATTGTGCACGCTAATTGCGAGGTGTAATACATTTTATTTGTGCGTGCACATGTACATGTGCCGGCATTACATGTATTGTTCAGAGCGTTTCACGATTTTAAAATATCTTTCTTCCTTCATGAAAGCTCTTCACAACCCAGCCATCTTCCACTCCAAATACTGCCAACTCAGTAGACATTTCCACGACTACTCCTTCCTCTTCACCAAAGTCTCCACACGGGAAAGCTCTTCTGCAGCTGCCGCTGCCTGTGTCTCGGCCTCATCCTCTCCTCAAGGCTACCCGATGGCACCTCTATCTACTCTGCCGAGGTGAAAGCCATCCTCCTAGCCTTAAACTTCATAGAACTCTCTTTCCGCCCCCGTTTTGTCATCTTCTCCGACTCTAAATCCGTCCTCACTGGCATCCTCAACATGCTTTAGCCAATCCCTCTCATTCTACAAATCCTCAACAAACTCCACACTCTCTCCTCCTTAGGAAAGAATATTACCTTCTTCTGGATTCCCAGCCATGTCGGCATCCCTGGCGACGAGAGAGCCGATAGAGCCGCCAACAAAGCTCTGTCAAACATCGCCTCTCCTTTTCCTATTACACACTCAGACCTCCGTCTCTCCATCTCCAACTACATCAAAAAAACCTGGCAAAACTCCTGGAATCATGAAACCAGTAACAAACTCCACACCATCAAACCCAAAGTCGGGACCAACACCCCTCTGCACAGTCGCAACCGCATGGAAGACATCGTTGTCACCCACATCCGCCTCGGCCACTCCTCTCTCACTCACTCCCATTTCTTATTCGGCTCCCCTACCCCTCTCTTATCCGGCTCCCCTACCCCTCTCTTATCCGGCTGCCCCACCCCTCTCTGGCCCACTTGTAACACCAATCTCTCCATCAATCATATCTTCATAACCTGTTCCTTATACCAGAACTCCAGATTTCTTCTCTCCTCACTATCCTCAATCTAGGACCTTTTCGAAAGCAATTCTTCCTCAAACATCAACTTCCTCCGCAAGAACAACCTCTTCCACCACATTCAACTTCCTCCTCCTCCCCACCCCCACCCCTTTCTACACCTAACCTTACTTACCTCCTTTTTTTTCTCTCCTTCTGTATTTCCCTCTTTTCTCCCTTACAAACCTTACTTTCCTCACTATCCTAAATTTTACACCATAATTTATTAACACCCTCTTGGCACATTTGACTCTGACTGTTGCGGTGCCGTTAAACATCAACAAACCAAACCAAATATCTCAAGAAGCATGTGGTGGATTTATGTTATACTTGGTATATGGCTGTGTTGTGGTCTGTAGATTATCCCTATTGATCACTTGCAGTAGGTCTGATCACTTGCAGTGGGTCTGATCACTTGCAGCAGGTCTGATCACTTGCAGCGGGGTCTGATCACTTGCAGCGGGGTCTGATCACTTGCAGCGGGTCTGATCACTTGCAGTGGGTCTGATCACTTGCAGCGGGTCTGATCACTTGCAGCGGGTCTGATCACTTGCAGCGGGTCTGAACACTTGCAGCGGGTCTGATCACTTGCAGCGGGTCTGATCACTTGCAGCGGGTCTGATCACTTGCAGCGGGTCTGATCACTTGCAGCGGGTCTGATCACTTGCAGCGGGTCTGATCACTTGCAGCGGGTCTGATCACTTGCAGCGGGTCTGATCACTTGCAGCGGGTCTGATCACTTGCAGCGGGTCTGATCACCTACAGTGGGTCTGATCACCTGCAGTTGGTCTGATCACCTGCAGTGGGTCTGATCACCTACAGGTGGTCTGATCACTTGCAGTGCGTTTGATCACTTGCAGTGGGTCTGATCACTTGCAGTGGGTCTGATCACTTGCAGGGGTCTGATCACTTGCAGTGGGTCTGATCACTCGCAGCAGGTCTGATCAACTGCAGTAGGTCTGATCACCTGCAGCGGGTCTGATCACCTGCAGCGGGTCTGATCACCTGCAGCGGGTCTGATCACTTGCAGCGGGTCTGATCACTTGCAACGGGTCTGATCACCTACAGTGGGTCTGATCACCTACAGTGGGTCTGATCACCTACAGTTGGTCTGATCACCTGCAGTGGGTCTGATCACCTGCAGTGGGTCTGATCACTTGCAGTGGGTCTGATCACTTGCAGTGGGTCTGATCACTTGCAGTGGGTCTGATCACTTGCAATGGGTCTGATCACTCGCAGCGGGTCTGATCACCTGCAGTAGGTCTGATCACTTGCAGGGGGTCTGATCACTTGCAGCGGGGCTGATTACTTGCAGTGGGTCTGATCACCTGCAGCGGGTCTGATCACTTGCAGCGGGTCTGATCACTTGCAGTAGGTCTGATTACTTGCAGCGGGTCTGATCACTTGCAGTGGGTCTGATCGCGAGCTCGTAATCAAATGAGAACATTTTAATTGTGGTTAATAACTCTTCTGGTATGGTGACATTGCTGAAGAATATTATAGTAAGTTTTCACTGTATATACAGTTGATTGGAGAAAAGCAAGTTTTAAGTTGCATTTGGACAGTAGAATGCACTTCAGAGAGTCCACTTTATTTACAAGTTGATTGGAGAAAAGCAAGTTTTAAGTTGCATCTAGACTGTAGAATGCACTTCAGATTAAGCGTTTTTATCACTAAATGAAATAGGTAAAGTGATCTATGTACTCCGTGGTTAGGTTCATATTTACATGGAAACCCCCTTTTTTTTTCTTTTCCATACAGTATTTGGGTTTATGAATTTACAATAGTAAAGTTACTAGCCAGTAGAAGTGAATCATTAGCCATTAAGTACCACCACTTTGTAGTTGCTCATTGCCAAATACATGTACAACTTTAATTCCTAATTTATATTCGTGTAGCAATTACTGTATAGTACAAGCACATTTGAAAGTTATCATCTTTCCAGGTAAATGGACATGTAGAAACAAAATTTTAGCTAAAATGCATAAAAATCTATTAGAATCCATGAAAGTTATCACTTATCTACGTAGTATATATATAAAAACAATATTATTCTAAAAATAATATTAGAATCCATAAAAGTTATCACTTATCTACATAGTATATATATAAAAACAATATTATTCTAAATCTGTTTTTCATGCAATTTTTGTAAATAAAATAATAAGAAACATTGTTTGGGACATTTTAAACAAAAACTGAAATTTCTTAATGTCTGGACAAAATTTACCAAAAGAAAACAATATGAAAGATCTTTCTGAAATATTTGCAATGAAGCTATTTGATTTGATTTTTTTAAAAAGGTAGTGTTGAAACAGCGATGATATCGCTGTGTGGTAGAGTAATGGTTTAAGGGGTTTATCAAATTGTCACCACTCATTTTTCAGTCTCTCCCATTCTGTCAAATTTATATGAAAATTTGAGAACTGATGTATTACAGGGCAGACAACCTTCTATGTTTTGTTTTTTCCTTAATTGACTAACAAAATTCTTTAAAGTAAATTCTGCTGCAAATTCTCGCCAAACGTTTTTCAGTCTCTACCATTCTGCCAAATTCATTTGAAAATTTGTGATGTGTTACTGGGCAACCTTGGTTGGTATGTTTTTTGTTTTTTCATTAGTTGTCATAATTCTTTTAAGTGGTGCAAAAAATTCTGACCAAAAATGTATGAGTCTTTCCCATACCCCTAATCAAATTCTAGCAGGAACTTTCCGGCATTTTCAAAATTCAATGACTGAGAATGAGGAAAGAAATTTAAAGAATTATGTAAAGACTGAGCTATCCACTCAATCATACATCACAAATTTGGCATAATCTAAAAATAGATCAAATTAACTTTGATCAACCATAAGTCATAAACTAAATGATCTATTTTTAATATTCAAAAAATGGATCTGTTTAGATTTTATACGCGATATAGAAATTGTTTGTTATATGTCCACATACCTGTTTAATTTAATGTGCTAAGACATACCAATGTCAAATCTTCAGCATATGACTGATTCATTTTTCAGAAGTTTACAGACTAGAATTGAATGAGTTTAAAATTCAAAAACATCATTTATGTTGCATTGGGACATTTAAAGATTTTTACACTGGAGTTTTAATCAATATAGTTAAAATAAAATCAATAGGGGTTTAAGTGATTACATGAAAACCACAAAAATGACAAAGTATGTTCTTTCTTTATCCTTGTACTCTACATTATAAACTCTCTAGCTTATGACTGATACAGTAGATGTTTAAGATGTTTACAGGGTAAAATTGAATGAGTTGTTTGAAAATGAGATTGTTAAATTAGTGAGTAATTTATCTTGTTTTAGTAGGTTAATCTGATAAAAACTTGGTTGAAATGGACATAAGTTGAACGTTGCTTGAAGCAGTGCAGAAGTTCCATTTAACACGTGTCAAAAGTGTTCGCTTCGCTCCTGTATTACACACACTCTGCCGTAAATTAAGACTAAATTGTCATTCAAAGGATGTGAGTAATCTCCTTGTAAACTCGGTCAGAAGTTTTAAATTCTAAAAACTTTCAAGAAAATAAATCATATCAAGATCGCTTTCCATTTCCTCCAGAATTTGTCAAAATTCCACCTCTGCCGTGGGATGGATTCATTTCTTATGCATGCTAATAGTGCTTTAACATGGTTTGAGGAAATCCATGTTCTCGGTGCAAAAGATTTATTTTTCAGTGGAAATATGTTTAGTAATTGACAACGACATCAATCAATCTGGAATGCATAATTGGTACGTGCTTGCATTTTCAGCTCAAGTAGGTATTATTCAAGGTATTCTTAATGACTGGATGACTCAGTCATACCTGTTTAAACTGAAATATCAGTAGGTGATGAAATACAAGAGTGTTGACCTGATTTTTGTTGTAAAGTCGTAAAAAAAATCATATTTTTAGCGTAAATTTTAACAAGCTGAGTGCATTATTGTAGTAAGCTGTTGTTGAGTGAAGCATTTTGAATTTGAATTATATAGTGAAGTTTGTCATGGTGCATTAGTGAAGAGTGCATTTTTTCAAATAACTGCTGGAGTCACATTTCACATGTATTTAATATATTTTCTCCTGAAACAAGAGTTATTGGAATGGGTGGTATATTTCATACTTCATATTACAAAGAGAAGATTTTAAAATTTATATTTCCACTTTCAGGATTGATTGCAGCTGTTTTGAGAGTTGTAGTTCAATGTTGAATTTTTTTAGATTAACTAAAAAGATAAGTGCATCTTTGTGAAGTTTAGTTTAATAATTTGTGATTCAAACTTCTCCTGCTAGCCCAATCTCTCTATGCAAGCGTTGATTAGCTGAGAATGATATTCACTTGCACAATAGGTTTGTGGACAATTCAAAATCTCTTGGACATATTTAACTGTTCCCATTCAAAGAACATTGGTGAAGAATCGGAAGCACAATAAACTAACATAAGGAAATTTAGGTTTTCTTGTTGTGATGTCACAAAATTACAATAAAGTTTGCATAATTTATTATAATAAGGCTCTAAAATTTAAAATGCTACAAAGTGGTCAATTTTTTACCAATTTGGATGAATTCTTTTGCTATTTTTATGGGTGGGTTATAGCCTATTTTGGTGGGTATAGCCTATTTTTGTGGGTTATAGCCTATTTTTGTGGGTTATAGCCTATTTTGGTGGGTTATAGCTTGTTTTGGTGGGTTATAGCCTATTTTGGTGGGTTATAGCCTATTTTGGCGGGTTATGGCTTATTTTTTGGGGTTATAGCCTAATTTGTGGGTAATAGCCTATTTTTGTGGGTTATAGCCTATTTTTGTGGGTTATAGCCTATCTTTATGGGTTATAGCCTATTTCTATGGGTTAAAGCCTATTATCGTGGGTTATAGCCTATTTTCATGGGTTATAGCCTATTATTGTGGGAATTGCCCATTTTTGTGGGTTATAGCCTATTTTCGTGGGTTAAAGCCTATTTTTGTGGGTTTATAGCCTATTATTGTTGGTTATTTGCCTATTTTTGTGGATTATAGCCTATTATTGTGGGTTATTGCCTATTTTTGTGGGTTATAGCCTATTTGTGTGGGTTATAGCCTATTTTTGTGGGTTATAGCCTATTTTCGTGGGTTATTGCCTATTTTAGTGGGTTATAGCCTATTTTTGTGGGTTATAGCCTATTTTTGTGGGTTATAGCCTATTTTTGTGGGTTATAGCTTATTTTCGTGGGTTATAGCCTATTTTTGTGGGTTATTGCCTATTTCAGTGAGTTATAGCCTATTTTTGTGGGTTATAGCCTATTTTCGTGGGTTATAACCTATTTTCGTGGGTTATAGCCTATTTGTGTAGGTTATAGCCTATTTTTGTGGGTTATAGCCTAATTTCGTGGGTTGTAGCCTATTTTCGTGGGTTATAGCCTATTTTCGTGGCTTATAGCCTATTTTCTTCCAATTATGCTCAACTTGTTGCTGCCATAGATCTTAAGGCAATGGATCAACAATTAAGACTAGATTTACAAAATTAGATTGAAATTGAAATGTTGGTGTTCTTCAAAAGAAGAACGATTTGAGATAATAGTATATAACTTTGCATCGCATTGTCTTTGACTCTGGTTATTTCCAATAGCTTTTTAGTGAAGGAAACTTATGATGTCACAAAAATTGGGTCTCTACTGTAGGTCATTCATGAAGCAAGATCATGGAATACTTTCCTTCACTTAATGTCTTTTATATTTGTGCTGGGTCTTGTATAATTCAGTTATGTGGCCTGTGACCTTTTTCTTTATGATATTTCATTGCATGTTACCATTGACAGGGAGCTGCAGCATAAACCATTTTCTCTCACCAAAAATGAAATTGTATCACCTGAATATTCAAGTTAAAGCATCTTTTTTGTATGATGAAAAACACTGTAATAATTCAATATTAAACATGATACCATCTTACTTTAATTTTTGTGCAACAGCAAAACCAAACTTAAGGTTAATTGTTTCTAAAATATTATCAATATATTACCTTCAATTACCGATTACATTAGAGACTCAAATTTATCCATTCCTTTTAATTTAATTAAATTGCAATAAAATTCTCAAAGCATATTTCTCTAAACCCTGTAGCTTTCTTTCAAATTTGACCAAGCATAGTATTAATCAGCGCTGAGTTATTGAGAGTCCCAGGGGCCTGTGGGGTGACCCATGCATGTGAGTAAGAGATGACCAATAGACCATTTAGATCAGCTCAGAATGAAGTGATCTGTATGAATTAAAAATTGATGACAGATAATTTAAAGACTTTTTATTCCCAGTGGGATGAAGATGACCTGTTTCAGTAGATGCCTTTCATGGGTTTTTGTTATTCTCCAAATTCAGGTCTGGGGAATGTCCAAGAATTACTGTATACCTTTGTCTCTCTGGTATTCCTTTCTTTGGATTTAAATTTATCAAACTTTTATGTCATATTAAATAAGGGAAATTAAAAGTAAGTTGCATATAAATGCAAATTAATTTTTCAAAAAAGGTGAGATTTTATTGTTAGGATAACATTTTAAAAGAGAAGTAGAAAATGAAAGAGAGTCACCACAGACAAGGATGATCAATTAGTAGGATGATTTAAAATATATATACAAAAGTCTTGTTCCTTTAAAGGATGAAATATACTAAGGAAATAATTTTCTGCTGACCGAGTGATCCATGTTGAATAGGAAATTTATGACAGATAGTTGAAAGAGTTCTTATTCCTGTGGGGATAGGGATGACCAGTGGATGCCTTTTGGGTATTTTTGTCACTCCCCAAATTCAGGTCTGGGTAATGTCCAATAAATGACTTTATCTCTCTGGTAATCCTTGGGATCTTAAGTTATCAAACATTTATGTCATATTAGATGAGAGAATTACTTAAGATTAAGTATGATAATGCAAATTTATTTTTCAGAAGTGAAAGATAAGATTTCATTTTGGCTTAATTCATGGAGCTTAAACGGTTTCAATTTTGGGACAAAATTTGAAAAGAGAAGAACAAAAAAATGAAAGAGAATCGTTTAAGAAAAGGGTGATGAATTAGTAGGATGATTTAAAAGAAAAGCCAAAGATTGTTTCACTCTGAATTATATGTTGTTTGTAAAAATCCATCAGGGAAAACAGTCAGGGTAGGTATCACACTCATCCTTTAATCACTGTATTGAATTGCAATCCCCTTTGGTTGCAATGTTTATCAGTGTTTTCTTTTATTCTTAGTTGCTTTAAAAGATTTTTTTTAATTGCAACACTCAGTACTTCAAATTCAATTGCTTCTTTGTATTCATTAGATAGGTGAACCAGTTGAATTTGAAAATTTGTCGTGCTTGACGGTCCGCAGCAATATTTCAAATCTGTGCTTTAAATGTTACTTTTTTGGTTTACAGCTTGTGCATTGTCTTCCACACACTTGCAAGCAAGCAAACAATCGTGGATATTCCTTACCCCTGAGCTACTAGTGCATTCCTTGGATAATGAACTTCCTACATGTCCCCCTGAGCTACTAGTGCATTCATTGGATAATGAACTTCCTACATGTCCCCCTGAACTACTAGTGCATTCCTTGGATAATGAACTTCCTACACATACCCCTGAGCTACTAATGCATTCATTGGATAATAAAGTTCCTACATGTACCCCTGAGCTACTAATGCATTCATTGGATAATGAACTTCCTACATGTACCCCTGAGCTACTAGTGCATTCCTTGGATAATGAACTTCCTACATGTACCCCTGAGCTACCAGTGCATTCCTTGGATAATGAACTTCCTACATGTACCCCTGAGCTACCAGTGCATTCCTTGGATAATGAACTTCCTACATGTACCCTTGAGCTACTAGTGCATTCATTGGATAATGAACTTCCTACATGTACCCCTGAGCTACAACCCTCACTTATGTGATGATTGGAATGACAGTAATGAAGACCGCCATTATTTTTGTTGTACTAAAATGTGTTGTCCTCAGATGAATGCCTACTGTATCATTGACCACTACAACATGTCCTCAAAGGAATAAGATGACTGAAATATCTGTGTAGGTCCTCGCAAGCATAACAGATATCAGTATTATTGCAATAAAATGTTGTCTTCTTGTATTGCTGATGAGCTCTTCATGCATAAATAGGAACTATTTTGTTTTTCCACAATAAGCCCTCAATCATAGAGTCCTCGAACGCATTGTCATTTGTCAAGGTCCTTGAACTACAGTATATAGTATGACTCCTATGTGTGTGTGTGTGACTCTAGCTCGTAAACTTGATATCTCAAAAACGATACACCGGATTCATGTCATATGTGGTACACAGATAGCCCATGGTCCATAGATGTGCCTTATTGTTTTTGGTGGCGATGTCGTGCATACTAATGAGTAGGCGGGGCTTAATTTAAAAAAAAAAAAATGCTCATATTCTAACAACTGCATGACTGATTTGTTTCAAATTTGGTATACTTATGTTGTTAGCTAGTGTGTACATGTTTATGTTACAAAAATGTTGAAACCCTTGAATATGCATAGTGGGTGGGGCTTAACATGATTTTGTTGAAGAGAGCTCGTAAACACAGTATCTCAAGAAGGATACGTGGGATTCAGGTCATATGTGGTACACAGATTGCCCATGGACAGCAGATGTGCCCTATCATTTTTGGAGGCAATGTCATGCATATTAATGAGTAGCCAAGGCATAAAGTTAAAATCTTAAAATGCTCATATCTTAACACACCACATGTCTGTTTTGTATTATATTTGAACCAATTATGTTGTTAGCAAGTGTATACATCTTCATGGGATAAAAAATGTAAACTTAAAATCCATATTGTGCATTGGAACCTCAAAACCTTTGGTTTTCTCATTTGTTAAATTATTGAAATGGTGTACGTGGCATGCACTTTTAAGAACCTGCTGTGCCCATTTACTCATGAACCTTATACTGTAAGTAAAAGAAAAACATTTTTGGTTTTATAGAAATACATAAGCTTTTTCTTGAATCTCCCTTTATGACATCACATTTCACAAGCGAGGGCACACTGCTGGAATCTTTAAAATGCATTAACTCCTTAAGAGAATGAGATATCAACGTGGTTTTTACACCAATTTGTTTCTTTAACAATCCTTTATTATACTACTTAATGAAAATTTTATGTGAATATTCCTTTTAAGGAAAATTCTACTGATATGATTTGGATTTATTATGATGCAGATTGTGAAGTCAAAGCAAACTAATGAGACAGAAATGTTTGATGTATGTTTGAATGATTCAGAATCAGTGCACATTTTATGTGCTTATAGTATTAGTGTGAATTGCGTTTTATGTGCCTATAGTATAAGTGTGAATTGCGCAATTTTACCCGCCGTGGGTGCTGTTTACATGAGTTGATTGCTTTCTTAAATTTTGTCCCAACTCCTGGCAGACAATTCATCATCAATCTTTGACATTTACAGCAAGTGTTTTTGTGCCTGTTTCACATTAGTTGTTCTGCTTCTTAAAGTTTAAAACAGTCAGACCCGACCTGATAAATAACCAGGTCGGGTCAGATTTTTCCTCTTTGTTTTCTTTATTCTGAAAACCTTAGTTGTTGTGGAAGTTGGTGCTGAATGTCATATTAGCAATGGATGAAGTCCTTATTGTGTGGTTATTTTAATTAAGATAAAGTGGTCTTTGCTACAGTAAGTTTGTGGTTATGATTTGCTGCAACAAATTTTTAAGGAGAAGGACACGTCATGACTTTCTTTCAGAAGTAACATTCTACCCATATTCGGACAGTTTAGCAATATCGCTGCTGTTCTTATACACTTAACCAATACCATCACCTCCAGTGTCCTTTGCATTGGTATATAACACCAACACTGGTGCAGATCAGCATGTTTGAATTCAAACTTTGACCTGAAGGTTTTTTAAAGTAGTGTTCACTTTTGTTTCATTTCAGATAACCCATCATATACACTAACATGACCACCAAGATGGATACCAGGGATCAACGCAATTTGTAGCTCTTTCAACAGAAGAAAATCATGAGGAAAACTGTTTGTTTCTTGATGGGATAGGGTCTCATTTGCATAAGTATGGACAAATCAGAAAAATTGAGGTGAAAAATTAGTTTGCATACCATAGGATTATTTGTGTACAACTGGCCTGAACAGTAAAAGCAAAGTCTTCAGGGTTGAAAGGAAACATATCTTGTATGATGCAGAGACAAAAAGAACTATGAAGACCTATTTTGATATCTTGCTCTTTTCAGGAGATAATGAATTTTAAAGTTGTAAGAAGTTGATATGAAAATGAGTGGTGTAGAAAGCCAAGTGTAGAAGAGTGTCATCCCCACTTTGTGAACAATGTTAATTTATTGTATTGCAAAATAACTTTTTCTCAATCAAAATTATTTTTCAAAATTTCTTCAGCTGGTTAAATCACAGTTACTGTTCAAAAATCATGTAAAATCTCCTGACATTTACAATGGTAATTGTTAATAAACATTTCAGGAAATATTTTACTAAATACTTTTTAAGCTTCTTGAGGAATGTGGAGATGTGATGTGACAAACTAATACGATTTAAGTCATCTCTACACAAATCAGATAGAAGTTCTATCTCTCCTTAACAGATAAGATTTTGAATGCTTTATTCACCATTTTAAGTCCTATTTCCTACAATGAACTTGCTTAACCCCTGAACTAATTCTTTGATATTTCATGTTGGAGAGTAAACAGAAAACACATAGCCTATGATTTGTATAATTCACCTTGCCTTGTTATAGGGCCCTTCCAGTGTATCCACCTTATTATTATCATTATATACCATATATTTTAAGTGCTCATTTCAGAACAAAATTGCCAGCTCACAAGCACTTTACAATGGAAAACAAAATATAACATATACTTATACATAAACTTATTCTTGTACTTATAAATAAACTTATACTTATACAAAAACATATACTTATAACAACAAAAACAGGCAAAAACAGGCACTAAAAACAAAAAGCAAAACAATACTAATGAAAATATTGAGTGTATAAGTGAGTTTTAAGAGCCCTTTTGAAACCTGTGAGATTTTGGATTAAACAGATAGCCATGGGGAGTTTATTCCAGAGGTGTGGTGCAGCCCAGCAGAAAGATCTTTCCCCACTGGATGACAGTATACAAGGGACTTCTAAGTTCATGGTATCTTGAGACCTTAGTACGCGCTTAGGCCTGTATAATGAAAGTAAATCATTGATGTATTTGGGTATTAATTGATGTAATGCCCTGAAAGTCAACAAATTGATTTTAAATTCTATTCGTACTTTTATGGGAAGCCAGTGGAGATCCTTAAGAATGGGAGTAATGTGATAACACTTAGTAGTTCTGCTAAGTATACGAGCTGCCATATTCTGTACCCTTTGTAATTTGCGGCACTGAGTATCAGACAAACCATACAATAGTGCATTGCAGTAATCCAACTTTGAAGTAATTAAGCCATTTATAAGTGAAGCAGTTGCGCTATGAGTGAGATAGCGTCTTATGTGACCAATATTGCGAAGCTGAAAATAGGCTTGCTTGCAAAGGTAGTTTACATATGACTCCATATTCATTGTGGATTCAAAATGAAGTCCAAGGTTTTTTGTCAGTAGACGCAGGTTTGATATCAATTCTATCAACCTCCAATGATAATTGTGAAAGTTTCTGGAGGTTATAGTTTTATCACCATTGAGTTTGAGCATATTATTAGTCATCCAGCTTTTAATGTCAACAAGACAATGTTCAATATTTCTCAAAGCTAATCCCTGGACATAGTCATTACCTGGCTTAAAAGACAAATATAATTGAATATTGTCGGCATAAAAGTGACAATTTAAACCATGATTACATATCATTGACCCCAAGGGTTTGGTATACATTGTGTAAAGTTTGGGGCCTAGAACGGATTCCTGTGGTACACTGTACTGAAGTAACACAGGCTCAGAGAAGTGCCCATTTACAATGATTTAACGATTTGTTAGGTACGACTGGAACCATTTATGAACAACACCTTGTAAAACAACACCTTACCTTGTTATAGGGCCCTTCCAGTGTGCTTTATGCAGTAGGGAAGGTCATGACACTTCAAGCCAGAATGTCTACAAATTGCCATTAAATTGCCCTTTAATGTGAACCTTATCAATTCAACAATGTTGTAGTTTATACAATAAAATTCTTTTGGCTATAGACCATTTCAATTCTGAATGGGCAATTCGGAAAACTCATTTAAATAATGTCACATGGCCAAATTCACATGTTCATAATGCACCAATTGTATACTGGGGGACATAGGCGGAAGGGAGGCAATTCTTCCCCCTCATCTGTTTCCCGAATTTATATCTTTATATCTTTTGTATGGTGATTTTTTGTATTTTGTGATTTCCCCACCCACTTTTGACTTTGCCTTCCCCCACTTTGGTAGGCAAATCCCACCTATGTTGGGGGGAATTTCATCAACCAAACAAATACCTGGGGATTCTTGGACATCTGCACAATTTACACAGGGTATGTGGTCAAGCAAATGAAAAAGTGCGTTCATACATTTATCATATGTGCATTATGATGCGCATTCTTGCTTACAACTTTTTTTTTCAGGAACTGCAGCTAGTTAGTTGATTAGCAATGGGGAAATCCCCCCCTTCCCAGCACTTCATTGGTTTACCTACCCTGACTAAGGTAATCGCGTGTGAAATGGTCTATTACAAGTATAGCAAAAATAACTTCCAACTTATTATTATTACAATTTATATAGTGTATTATGTATTATGTAAATAATCATTGGAGCTGTACAAATAAAATATTACATGAATACATAAGAAAAATAAAAGTTAAGAAAACTAGCCCTAAAATACTTCATGTAATTAAAACATGCAGCAAAGAAATATATAAAGTAATAAGATTTAGTATAAGTACAAATTTAGAAAAACTAAAAGGATTTAAGAACAATACATCTACACCAATAAAACAAAAGGTAAAATAACTTGTATAAGTACTTAAATAAACTATAAACTTAAAATTCTGGTAAGAATTTCTGATATAAGTGATTGTCACTCCCATATACTACCATTCTGTCTGCTTGATGTTGTAAATTTGTTCCAATGTTTTTCAGTCATTTAGATTCTTTTCAGCTCACTATGACATGAATATTAATCAGTTGTCACAAAATTAAGACCAAATACAGTTTTAAGAGATGTAGCGTATGCTTCTCTGACATGAAGCATAAATTGGGTCACTGCCGCGATGCTATCGATTATACAGACTTCAAGGGCTCCGTGTGTATCAACATTGACTCATAGTCTTGTCATCACATACCCACTTTTACAAGCTGCGTAAGATGTGTGTCAAATTCAAATTGCAACACTTCTCTCTCAAGATATCTGCATCTCCCCATGTGATTCAAAATTGATTTTATTCAAGTTCGAGAGAGTATTGTATGTTTCTAAAAATTTTGTGAATGGACCCATGTGACACAAAGACGCATTCTACATTTAAAACATATCCATTAAACTGACCCAATCAATGAAATTCTCATTTTGAATTCACTTTGGGAAACATTAGTGTGGCAACATTTCAGCTCCCTCCTCGCATATCCACAATTGAAGCAGTTTATTTCCACCGTTAAATTGGTCAATTTCCTGTTCAATTCAGTCGTGGTAAAGAGCTAAAATCGTAAGGGGGTACATTGAGGTTCTGAGAGGAAATTTAAGTTTGTGTGACTTGATATGTTCACCAAGCTGTATATCAACTTTAATTGATTTTATCTTGTACTATGCACACAATAATGCATGTGAAGTGTATTCTACGTATCATGCAAGAAGATGCTTTAACAGTATATTTACATTGAGATTGGTTATTATTTATTATATGTTCTAATAACAGTCATATTTTCGAAATGTTTTCTTCATTTTTGAGCATAATTATATTTAAACTTGGGATCAATACCCCACTCTTTTTTGAAATAAGGAATTCTTTGCAAAATTGAGTTTTTGTTGCTATATGATTAGGTGGCTTGATATGTGGGATATTGCATATGGTGGGATGTCATATAGATTTCAGGTGTGATGGCACATGGTGGGATAGGATGGAAGGGCCTGTGGGACAGGGTGGATGGCATGTTGTCGCAGGGATGGATGGCATTTTGGGACAGGATCGCATGGTATGTGGGGAAAGTGTGCCATGGCATGTGGTGAGATGTCATCTTAATTGCAGGTGTGATGGCATATGGGTCATGTGGTGGAATGACGTCTGGATTTCATGTATGATTTCATGTATGATGGGATGGCATGTGGGACCAGGTGGAAGATGTGTTGTTTAGCATCGAGGGGATTTGAGTCGTTTGTGTCTGGTTATATCTAAACTTAGGATCAAAGTCCCGTTCTATTTGTGAAATGTAGAATGCTGTATTGTTAGAAAGTTTCATAAAACGCTAATCCTTTATTTACAACTTCTGTTTTCAAGTATGATATTTTCCATGATGCACCTGACTGAAAGTTTGTCAAACTATTATAAGATGAGAATGGCTGCTATAACATAGTTTGATCACCCATGTGATTAGTGACAAAAGAAGAGTCGGGGGCAAACTGATTGATGTTTAGTTTAATTGATATTGTTCCCAGTTGTCTTTGGGCATGTCGATGCAACATGACTTGAAAACAAATCAAATTGGTTCAGATTTAACTATTTAACAGCTATTTTTCAGGCATCAATATGAATATCTGTGATGTACAATTGGGCAACCTTAGTCTTTTCTTATGTTTACCGTATGCTTTTCTATTATACTTCTATGAAGTGGTGCAGCAAATTCTGACCAAATGTTTGTAGTCTCTACACCCATTCCAATTCCAACAGGAATTAAGACTTTTTCACCATTTTCAATAATAATTGAGACTAAGGATAGAAAATTAATAAACTACATGTATTGAAGACTTTGAGCTATCTGTTTAATACATTAAAATTTTGCATACAATTACAATTTTTACATACATTACAAATTTTGCATACATTACAAATTTTACATACATTACAAATTTTGCATACATTACAAATTTTGTATAGTTACAAATTATGCATACATTACAAATTTTGCATACATTACAAATTCCTGAACCTTCAGAGACCATTTTACCCAAAATTTAAAACTCTTATCAAATAGGATATTCAACTATAAGTGTCTCTAGACTTATAAAAAATCTAGTTCCAGGGGTTATAATCGAGGGAAAAATGGGGATTTGCGGAAAGGAAATTTATTTTATTTATGTGAATTTTTAAAAGATTTTCTTTAGTAAACAAATGTAGTAATTATGTTTTTGTTGTTTTTACACTTTCACACATCTCTGAGAGCATAGTACTTAAATGTAGTCTTATTGTATGGGGAGGCATAATGGTGCTGCTACATTGGCACACAATGTAAAGTGCCCCCAAAAATCCATTGGGCCTACTTTTGGTTCAACTAGTGTGCTAGCCCCCTCCCCCTCTTCTCCCACACCCCTCAAAATTATATGGCCCTATCACTGGTCGTGGAATTGAGCGCAAAAGTATTATTTCACCTATTGTCACATTGAGATATAACGTTATTCAACTACACAAAACTTACCTGCACAGCTACCCCTTCTAGCATTGTATTCATTGGTTGATAAGGACAAGAATTGTTATTGAAGATGAGAAATATGTGACATTGAGGAGGATCTACCATAGCCTTTTTTAACATACTGTGTGGAAAATGTCGGTCATTCCTTTTGATTGGTTCTTCCCTCCCCTTACCCCTAGTGGTGAGTTGTTTTATCCTAGGAAATGACTCAGAAATTTTCAGAAAATTTCCTTCATTTTGGGGAAATTTTCTTCAATTTTTGGTTTCAATGCGATAGCATCAGTAACCTATGCGGTCATAATGGCGTATGTGTGGCGTATACATGAGCAACCATATGGCTGTTTTGCATCATACTTGCTATGATATTTTAAATCATTGTGCACATACTAGTGTTATCAATAGGTATGTCTATTTTATTGATCTGCATCATGCATGGTGGTCGTGGCTTATAAATAAATATCCTGGAACAAATATTTCCTGATATGCAATGACATGACAGGTTATACGAAACTTGCAAATCAATCAGCATATGAAAAAAAGCATCAGAACCACAAAACCTTTTGGTTCTGGTTCTTATTTTTGTGAAATTTGCTTTAAATTTCCTTCATTTTTGATACTTTTTTTTTCTTCAATTTTTTGAAAGTTTTTTTTCAATTTTTGTGGAATTTCTTTCCTTTTTCAAGAAATTTGCTTTCATTTCTGGGAAATTTCCTTCACTTCAAGAAAATTCAATTTCTTTCAATTTTGGGAAACTTCCTTCCTTTTTCAAGAAAATTGCTTTGGGAAATTAATTGTCCTGAAATTGGAAGTTTTCTTAAATTTTTGTGAAATTTCCTTCCCTTTTGGGGAAATTTGCTTCACTTCCGTAAAATTTTCAATTTTCAGTTGGTTCATTTTTATGGAATTTTCTTCCTTTTTGGAAAATTTTCTGGAAACTTGCCAAATTCAAAACAAATTTATGACCTTTACAAATAGTTTTTAGACATAAGAGACACATATGTTTTCTAGGTTTGTTGAGACAAAAATAAACTTTGGCTCTCCCCTGAAATATCTTTATAAATTGTGTGGAGATGATGTATCCCTTCTGCATGTCCCCCCCACTCCAGATTTCTTTTTTAAAAGGCTATGGAGTCAATTCGTGCATGCATTGCTCCCACACCTGTTCATCACCAGCTCTCATTGCCTATCTCATTTCTACATGTTGATCAATTAAGGTTATTGAGCATTGAAAGGTATAGCCAAAACAAATGTTGCTCCATGTTATGAAATGACAATTCAGTATGTCTTTTTTCATACATTACAACTTTTGCGTACATTTGGAATTTTCTAAATTTGATTATCCGTCCATCATAACAGAATGTAAAGCTCTTGCTGGTGAACGTTAGCATTGGTGGTTCCAAGATGGTCCATGGAAGTTAAAAGGCCTTTTACATCGAGTTTGAGATTTGGGATAGATCTACAACAGTCGTAGTTTCTAGAGTTCGTCTCATCAAAAATGGAAATTTCAATAAACGTAATATGAATAGTCAGGCAGCTCAAAATCTTTATGTATTTCTTTAGTTTTTTTAATTAAACGAAGTGACTGAAAATAATGAGAAAATCTAGAATTTGCTCGGGAGTAAAAAAAAATCGGTCAGAATTGACTGCACTTCTTCAACTAATTTTTGAAAAGAAATTAAAAACCAAGGTCGCTCGCTCGTGCATTACAAATTTGTACAAGAATTTACATTTTTGATGCCTGAAAATTCAAAAGAGCTGTAAAATTGTAACTGATTTCTATGAGTAAATTGTGTGATTCCTCTTCTATGGTTTTTGATAGATTTTCAAGCAATATCAACAAAAAGGTCATGTACGCGACAGAAAATTGACCTTAACCATTTCGTGAAGACTTTCTCTCCCAAGTAATCTTTTTAACATAAAATTATTGTTCGGATAAGCCATTCAATAAACTCCCTGAAAGTTTGATAACTGTGTCATCATTGGTTTATGGAACTGAATCAAGCTCAAAGGGGCCTCTGGCCATTCTATGCGCGTGAACGAGGTATCAAGACACCCACCAGAGGTTCAACTTATTCATGGAGGTGACGAAAGATATCGGCGAGAGATTAAAATCCAAAACAAGAAAGTGTCATTTTTAAGGGGGTCCTATCTGTGAGGATTTTGGCACACTCAGCTGAAACGAATTTGATTTTAATAAGCCTGGACGAAACGATTTTCAAAATTCAAGGATTGCTTTCCCCAAACATCCAAATGCAGATATAGATACATAAAAAAAAATATATATATATATATATATATATACATATGTATTTATATATATATATACATATGTATGTATATATATATATATATATATATATATATATATATATATATATATATATATATATATATATATATATATATATATATATATATATATATATATAATTGGCATGCACCGTTAGATTGCAGATAAATTCGTTGATTTCATTAGTTGACGGTAGTAAATTCATGGAAGCCCTGTGTTTCTCGTTATTTTGGTAGCAGAAAATTGCTTAAAATCCAAGAGCAACGCCCTACGTTTCTCGTGATATTGGTAGCAGGAAGTTGTTTCAAATCTAGAGGCGACGCCCTGGTAGGGGTTTAAGGGAGAATCCCCCGAACCCCTGTTTTACGTGATTTTGACTGGTTTATATTGCTTAAAAATGTGTCCAATCCAGGGTCTAAGCCTTGCTTCTCGTAATTTGGATAGCATAAAATGTTGTCAAATCTATGGACGAATCTTTTGGAAGGCTCAAAGCCCTGCATTTCTCGAGATTTTTAGAGCAGAAAATTGCTTACTATTGTCTCAACTCCCAAGGTTGAAGCCCTGTTAGGGGCCCAAGGGGCAAAGCCTCCGGAACTCTTGCGTTTCTTGTGATTTCGATAACAGAAAATTGTGTAAGCTCTTATCAAATCCAGGGCAAAACCCGGCGCTTTTGATAGCCAAAATTTGGGAGTGATTCTGGTAACATAATATTGCTTCAAGATCGTGTCAATTGCACACACTAAACATTCTGGTTCGTACCCCCGGATCGGGAGAACAGTTTTGTTCGGGGGATACTGTTCTCCCGATCAAGTGATCCTTTACAGAAATATCCCACAATGCATCTACCCAAATTCAAAGTTTGTATATGAATAACAAGAATCAAATACATTTCTGGGAACTCAACCACTGTGAAGGGTTTAAATTTTTCTTGACGATTTGAAAAACTGGCATACTCTTTCCACCGTGTGCTTTTAAAATTCACCGTGCGATTTTCGAGAAATTTGAATAAAAGTGGTTACTTCGTATTATGTGTTACCTCTAGGCAGTCGAGTTTTAACAAGATTTTCTAAAGAAAAAAACATTTTTTTTTTCGTTCGGGAATTATTGTTGACTAAAATGGTAACATGGCCGGGGGCCACTTCATACTAAAAATTGTCGGGATGTGCAGCCCACCAACAGAAAAACATACCCACAGTATGACATATTTTTTGGTAACTGCAGTATGAAATTATACAATTTTGATACTCGCAGTATAAAAGAAGTCAATTTTGTTACCTGCAATATGAGTATTCAACAACAAAAATTGTAAAAATGGACCAGCAGTACAAAATCAACACAGTAAAACCTCTTTTTTTTTTTACTGTACTACGAAAATGATGAAAAAAAAAGCAATTTTGTTCACTTAAAAAAAAAAGACATTTTCTTTTTAATGGTAAAAAAAGACACCTGCACTACGAAAATGGTGCACAACAGACACCTGCTCAGGCGGCACACACATATATATATATATATATATATATATATATAAATATATATATATATATATATATATATATATATATATATATATATATATATATATATATATATATATATATATATATATATATATATATATATATAATATATATATATATATATATATATATATATATATATATACACATATATATATATATACACCTATATATATATATATACCCCTCACATATGGAACCCCCCCCCCTCCCTTCTCACCTCCGTACGTAACGTCTTTTTTGTGGTTGTGTTTCGTGGAAACCTCCACCGCCGGTGCAACGGGTTTCACAAAAAAGGATCTAACTTAATAACTCGTGATTTAGCTCAGATAGGATTTAATGTGTAATGTTGACTGACGATCAGAACTAACAAAAGAAAGTCCACTTTGAGTCATTCTTTTATACTATTTAAAATCTGCCCAGACACTGATGAAGTGGACCGTGTAAAACACTTAAATACTCAACCAGACTGTTGCTAGAGAATTGTTGCAAATCCCCAGCAGCGACCAAGACGAGGTGTTCTGTTTTATAACAGAATGATTCAAATTCCTTTTTTCTGATCGCCTTGTACAGATGTATTAACTGGTTACTGAGAAAATTTACTTTAATTTGTATTTCTCGAATTTTCTTTGCTTATTAAACTTAGGATCAATTCACTTAGGAATTTTTTTTTTGATGGCGCGTTTGAATAAACAAATGTAGACAGGTGGAATTGTAGAAAGAGATGCAGACATTTCGGAATTACAGTTTAGCTATATGCAGCCGTTTTGAAAGGGGTAAACTTTTATTAATAATTTACTTGCACTTCCACCGCTTGCAATGTCAAATTATAGGATTAGGCTAGTTCAGGGGTCAAGCAAAACTATCTTACAGTGAAAGAGGACGTTAAAAGGAAACAAAATAGTGAAGAAAGCATTTAAAAATCTAGGAGATATCTAAGTTCAAAGTTTGTTATGATCACTTGTGTAGAAACGACAGAAGGCAGACTAGTTGTGATGTCATAGCCTCAGATTCCTCAGTCTATGTATTGTATCATATTTTGTCTTGCGATTTTGTGGCTTAAAAACCAGAAGATGTCAGAAAAGTAGTAAAACTGAATCTACTTATTTATAATATGCCACCTGAAAGTTGGAGGAAAAATAATTTAAATAGTAAAAAATGTAAGTAAACTTTCTTTAAAATAAAGTAACAATTGTTATAAATATGAGGACGCCAACTTTCCATAGTAGACTTACTACACCAGTCAATTCTACACAGATAAGACAGCTTCAAACTTGAATATCTCCTTAACGGAATAAGAATTGTGAACGCTGTTTTCACCATTTTGTTTCTTTTGAAGTCCTCTTCCGTATAAGATGAACCTCTGACCTGAACTAATCCTTTACAAGAAAAACCAAAATGACATCTTGGGCATGCGCTAACTCGATAATATCCGTACTTTGATGTTTGTATTTGTGTTGTTTATTCAAAGGAATCGGGAAGCAACCCCCAAATACAATGATGAAAACTCCACTTGATGTCATGTCCTGCATGTTGATAGGGAATGTGTTGAATTTCAAGGATGCCATAGGGCTTTTCACTGTGGGCCAATTGATGGCAAAAGTGGCATAGGCAAACAGAGAATCACTAAAGCAGATGGCGCTACAGTGGTGGTGGAGTGTGAACTCTGGGAGAGATATATGATTTATTCTAATAATGGCATAAAAATGGATGTAGATTGGCCCCCAGTACCACAATTTCTAAAAGAAAAAAAGTGGTGGACCAAATGATGTGACTGGTGGGCCAAATGTACCCACAAGTACATATGTCAGTCTTAAAAAGGTCAGGGCCAAGGGGGGGGCATGGCCCCCAATAATTTTCAAAGCAATGGTTTTCAAATAGGCCTTATTTGTGTTAATTTTGTTTTAATTACATCTTGCCCCCATCCCCCTTTACCCACACCCTTTGGCCCTGGCCCAATATCAAACCTGTCGGGGGCCATGAAGGCGATGATAATATTCCAATTACGAGCTGGTAAACCCAAACATCAATGGTGTGACGTCATATAAGCACTCTCATACTGTCATGACGTCTAACTTGAAACCAGAAACTGACCAATCAGACAATACCCTGCTAGCAACATCAAACAGCTCTAAATCTTTTACAATCATTCATCAGCAAACGAAAAAAGAAACGTTTGAAAAATCCAGCTGTCTTTGTTATAGTTGTTATTAGAATAAGACCAGTTCGTTCCTTTATATCACACAAATTGGAGAGTTCGTTGAAGAAATCCTGCTAAATATCCCAAGTTTGGAATACCGACAAAGACCAAAAACTCTTTCATCTTCCCGCCAAAATGGAATGTGTTAATGTTCGCATCATTTTGCAAATCGCGTTTTACCCTTTTACTGATGTTTTGCGGAAATCCGGTGTTATAAAAGATGAAGGAATATAATTTAGACTTTGGAAAGAGTCTGGATTGTGATCATCTGCTTGTGGGAGTAGAAAATTACAGAGTATCACTTGAGGCGTAAGAACACTCATACCAAACGTTCAAAAATGTCTTATATAATGTTAATGATGATTGAAATTACAAAAATCTCATTCAGTCATTATTTCATCTACCAAAAAACACCAGACAAGTGTTTACGGGGAAGCGACGGCCAATATTTTGCAAGAATGCTTCACAAACCTATCAAATGTGTTTTAACAACACGAAATAAAAAACGAGTTAGACGACTCAAAGCTAGAAGAGAACTGACCGTATGTCTGTTTGTGAACTTTTAAGATAACGTATGATAAGAAGGATTGTAACCTATTTTAGCGCAATGCCATGTAATTTAAGGACACCCTCACTTTTTAGTGCTGGCTATGCCACTTGTATGGGGTTGGGACTAATGCATACTTTACAACGAGGGCATTGTCTGTTAGTCTACATTCTTTTCAAGTTTTGTAAACAGCTGATTGCGTGACCCAACTCGCACGTACCTCAGCGCTTTTAAAGCCGGTCTTATTTTTCTTTGAGGGCCTTCATCACACCCTCCTAATTTAAGGTGTCTGGCGCCGCCACTATCGTGAAGTTTCGTTTTTTTTTTTTGTTTTTTTAGTGATGGGGGAACACATGTCCAGTGCTCTCCATTATATCCTCCTACCTACCTGCATATCAGCGTGTTGGCTGTTTCTTCGCTTGCGACGATCATGGGGAAAATTGTTGCCCATGACGTGCCCTCTGATGATTATGGACAGTGGCGTAACTAAGGAGGGCAGGGGGCAGCCGCCCCAGACCCGGCCTTATAAGGGGGTCCGTAAAAGATATACCATAATACCGTTATACCACAGGGGCCCACAGCCCCCGGCCCAGAGGGCACTAGCCACGCCTCTGACTATGGAGCTCAAATTCTGATCTGCAGGATCTGAAACAGTTTAGACACAAGTATGATTTGTCTGTGGATGCCTTTCAGACTCTTCTCTTTCGTTTATCTTCAGTAGCTTTGTGTCTGTTTTCCTCAAAGTTGTTTCTTGCACTTCATGTTGGTATGGATTTCTCCATGCCTCTCTATATTTGCTTAACCTTAAATATTTTTCATTGTATTCTAAAAAGTACAAAATACAAATAAGAAAATCTTCCTCTGTTTTGTGTGATCTTTCGTGTAATGTGTCCAAAAGTCTTGTAGTCTTAGTATATAAAGTTTCTACAGACAATTGTTTTTCACATGGATTAAGTTTAATTGATGAGTCTCCGTGTCATTTCTAGTGTCAGCTTCTTGGCTGTTAAACGGACGTAAATGCAACGGTCACGATTACTTCAATCAGGTGCCGAGGGTGAAGATTTTTAACAATCCGAAATAAGCATCAGGCACGCTTTAAATAAATCTTTTTGTTTCAGTATTGGATGAATAAAAGAAGTGTAACTTAAAACTGTTAAAGGATTGACAAGCAGGCGCAAGTATATCGCTTTGTAAGATTTAACAATATATTCAATGGATGAAGAAACAGATTTTTGTATGTCGTTGATTACTAACAAAAATCGCTGTTGGCAGGAATCCTGATGCCCCGAGGGGGCAAAAGCAAAGGGTCTTCAGCTATTTTTAGTCCAATTTATACCGTTTTCGTCATTGCCAAGCATAGGTTTTTGCCGATTTTGCCCCTGTAGTTACGTTTAATGGTGATTTTACTTTTTCAGTCCCCCAAATATAATAAGGTACATTCTGGGGCCTCTAAGACCAGGGCTATCTTCCTCCACCCTCTACCCCCACAGCGGAAATAGATGATAGTTGGAGCTTTTTTGTTAATGTTGAATGTTTTCTGGGTACCAATTGTGTCGGATAAAATTGAAATAAATTCGCAATAAAAAGAAGCCCTCGAGTTCAATTGGAGTCAATTCCGTATCATCCGCTGCGGTTTCGTGATTGCCTATCGTCAAATGAAAAGAATTGATTTCATTTTCATTTGGTTGCGAAGATAACATTTTGTTAATTCATTGTCACTCTATGGCCAAATGGGCTTCTCAGCAAAAGTCGTCCATAATCGCTCGTTTCGTGTAGTTTCAGACTGAATTGTAATTGTTTATTTTAGTGACACAATTGTGCTCTATATCTGATAGCCAATGACACCTAGCTGCAAGTAATTTTAAAAGTTATTGTATGAGTTCTATAGAATGTCTCAACATTTTCAAATCAGTAACAAGTTTCGTATCTTAATCTGTCAGTCTGAATGCAGACTGTTGTTATGGGTGACTGTTGAGGCATGGGGTTTATGTATAAGGAAAGGATGGTAGAATTGGTGGGTCTACCTTCTGTGGTGTAGTAGTTATTATACATGTCTACAGACCACGAGGCCCTGGGTGTAAGCCTGGGTTGGGTAGACACGCCAGTGCACCACAACTGGGTTATAAAAGGCCGTAGACATTGACTTGATTGTCGATGTTATGTCTGTCCGTACGTCGTACCTGTGTTCTCGTCCGGGTCGTATTAAGCGTTTCGTGATAGCAGTGTTACTATCATAACCGAATACGCAGGCGACGACCCCGTTATTGTAATTGTGTGTTCACCCGTTGTCGTCGTCGTCGTCGAATTGGTGGACGAATTACGGACCAACTGCTCGGACGGATATATATTTTCTCAACACAGGAGAGGTATAAAGCTTCGCTCGGCCTCCCGGGGCTCCATATCATCGGTGCAGACCTTAAGTGTCACCAGGGACGCCTGCACGCGATAAAGGTAAGGGGCGAAACTCAAGAAAAGGCACTTTTTGTAACGATACTTTAGTCCTAACATGGTGATAAACAATCGGGTATGCATGCACCTGAAAGTGATAAGACAGTGACAATTGGTATATCGAAACAGTAATTTTTCAGAGATTTTTGAATATCACAACAGTTATTTTTATTGGCAGGGGCAAAAATAACGCTTAAAAAAAAAAGAAAAATCCAAAAGAACACTTCTTGCCTCCTTGCCCCGTGAGGTAAAGGGTATGGTGATCGTCCCCGTTGCCTCCGTAGTGCAGGCGTCTTTGGGTGTTATCGTAATTCTTGGGACTGTAAATGTCTGTGCTTTAATTGTCTTGTTTTCTTGTCGACTTTTTCTTGGATCTTTGCCAATCTTATATATAGAACTATCTATTCTATGTGAACTGCAAGGGCAAGATTAGCTAAATTACATAAAAATGAGCAAAACCAAGAAAATAGCAAACACTTCTATCACAATCGGTTATAAAATTTCTTTGTGTTTGAATCATGTACATACTAATTACGTAAAACAGTTAAGCCGATTGATCTTCACTATATCTTCAGAGAAAATCATAGGTGATTAAGATATTCTTAGCATTTGTATAAAGACTGAAATTAAGGATAAAAACAACTTAAAGAATAACATAAAAAATTTAAAATGTCTTTCTGTTCATACATCGACACACACACACAAAAACGAATTTAAAAACCTGAATCATATTGCCACATGCTCGTCTCAACTCACGCGTTAGTTAAACCAAGAAATTGCAACCTAAATTTATAAGAGAGATTTCAAATAAGTTGAACTTAAAGAACTGAAAATTGTGAACCTAATTGGAACTAACCACCCACTCAGGCAAACCATTACACTCATTAACAACTCTTTGCAAAAAGCTAAAACACCAAATATCTATCCTTCAGAAGTCTTTGGTCAACTTAAAGCTGTTACCACGTGTCACATGAGGATTAGATGAAACATGCAAGAAATAAGAGGAAATCAAAGCATCACTACCAGATAGGAATTTAAAAACCTGAATCATATTGCCACATGCTCGTCTCAACTCACGCGTTAGTTAAACCAAGAATTCGCAACCTAAATTCATAAGAGAGATTCCTTACTTCGGGAATAAGTCTAGTGGCTCTTCGCTGAACCTGCTCCAAAATAAACTTATCCTTCTTATAAAAGAGACTTCAAACCTGAATGGCATACTCAAGGTGAGGCCTGACTATGCTGCTTATACAAATTAAGAACAACCTCTCTACCAAGATAACAAACATTTCTTCTAATCAAACCTACCGGGCTGACTCGCAAGGCATATTTATATCTATTTTCAGATCTTCGAATTGATTAATTAAATCATCATTTCCGTAACAATGTTGTCTCTCGCACGTTGCAAAACGTATATTTTGTAAACAGATCAAATGTTCAGCTTTAAACCTTACCTGTAACATTTATGAAAACTGATATAGAGAGGAAAAGTTATATTTCAAACAATATATTTTTATCATTACAAATATAATATATATATATATATATATATATATGTATATATATATATATATATATATATATATATATATATATATATATATATATATATATATATATATATATATATATATATATATATATATATATATATATATATATATATATATATATATATATATATATATATATATATGTATATATATATATATATATATATATATATATATATATATATATATATATATATATATATATATATATATGTATATATATATGTAAATATATATATATATATATATATATATATATATATATATATATATATATATATATATATATATATATATATATATATATATATATATATATATATATATATATATATATATATATATATATATATATATATATATATATATATATATATATATATATATATATATATATATATATATAAAATATAAGTTCCGCGCATTGGCCATATATAAACAAAAATAAAATATGTAAATGACAATATATATAGCCAATAGATTATTTTAAAAACCAAATATTATGAAAACTCCTGTTTATATTCAGTGGTATAATTAAATGACGCTAGAAGATATATATAGCGATGATAGCTATACGTTATATATATCAATATGCCAAAATCGTACGCGTAAAATAGTAGGCGCAAAAGGGGAAAATATAAAAAATATAAAAATGGCGCCAAAATGCGCTGAGGCACAAAAAATATAACTAATGAGACGAAGTGGAAGTATAATACATTTTCCCTAAAAACAGAAAAATATATAGATAATATAAGATATATATTTATTAAGTCCATGGATGTGGCTCTTAGTTTTAATCATAAATTGTAATTCAAACAACTTTCTATATTATATACATATATATATATATAGTTACCCTATAGATACCATGTTCAAATGTTCCTACTATGTCTAGGCATACTATTATATATATATATATATATATATATATATATATATATATATATATATATATATATATATATATATATATATATATATATATATATATATATATATATATATATATATATATATATATATATATATATATATATATATATATATATATATATATATATATATATATATATATATATATATATACATATATATATACATATATATATATATATATATATGTTTATATTTATACATATATATATATATATATATATATATATATATATATATATATATATATATATATATATTTATATATATATATATATATGTATATATATATATATATATATATATAGATATATATATATATATATATATGTTTATATATATATATATATATATATATATATATATATATATATATATATATATATATATATATATATATATATATATATTTATATATATATATATATATATATAATAATATATTAGAACCAATGATTTTATTCCTTTCAAAACATTTCATTGCAAATTATTACATTTCAGTTTAAACTTCTCAGTTGTATGTTCCCGACAAATGTCATACACCTGTCTCTCTTTTTGAACATGTCTTTCCAAATTAAGCTGATTGATGATAGAAAATACTGAAAGCGACAAGTGAATTGTTTTCCTTTTTCTTGTTCGTTGCCCCCTTGAGTCAAAACTTAAACCACTCCAGAGAGATGGGAAGAAAATGAAAATTACCTATCCTATACGCCCCTCGGGACACTATAAGCAACAACTGCTTAAATCAATGACGAGGCGACTGGTCCGAACAAACTTCGTCAATAGTAATGAACTCGACCAATAATGAGTCATCTGCCATTAATTAATAGGTGGGCTTTCCCAGTTTTATATCTTATGCTGTAAAAATCAATCATTTAAAGGTATTTCTTGAAGAAAATAATTTTCCGCTGTCTTCATGCGAAGTGGCTGGTATAAGTTGCGGCGCAGAAAGGACGTCTCCAAATACAGGTCTAAATTACCTATTGCGAATCGTGTGTCGAATTAGCCCATGGTTATGCAACATAAATCAAAATATAAAAACAAACAAATACTTCAATATTGTCATGTTTAAACATTTGATAGAATTATTCAGTCTTAATCACAAACAAGACAAAGACGCGTTAACTAAAAGAGTGACTCATTGTTATAGGTTTTCAAGATTTCTTCAATCTTTATGTCACTTGTACCAAAATACTGGAGGGGGTTCAGTTCTACTGTTCTACGATGGGAAACTGTACACCAGAAATTGAGAACAGTCCGGTAATTTCCGGAATGTGTCTAGATTAGGAATGTGGCATATAAAAATGTAAAACATAAAAAACGTCATGGAATACCTGCAACACCTGTCTTGTCCCGCGGTGACGTTTTAAGTTGTTTTAAGCGGGAATTAAACATACAGTGTACGGAGAACATCTTTCACCCTACAGGAGTGGTGGAAATTTTTTAATGGAAGTTATTGATCATTAAGTCCGAAAAGCTTATTCATAAGTTACTGTTTAATTATAATGGCTAGCAAAATATATATATACAAATGTAAAAACTGTTTTGATTACTTAGCAAACACAATGATAAAACTGTCCGTGCAACCCCAGGCGTATATAAGGTTGAAATAAGTTTAGAAGCAACATTAAAATTCGCACATGCGCAATTTCCCATTAATTCAATTAAAGGGGTAAATGGCATGATTATGAAAGCGTAGACATGAGCTGTTATGAAGGAGACTAGGGAGGGGAGGGTTGAAAAGAACAAAGTTTTCAGATATCTAAACATCGCAACACATATTTACATGAATTTCCTATTGATCAAATTCTCTATCACATTACAATTTTGGGATGAATTTTTTCACTCTTTTGCATTTTACTGTTTGAGAAAGTGAATTTTATTCAATTTTTTACAGCAGGAGGCTCTCAGGATCATGATCGACAGTTTCAAATTTTGTCGAATTCTGATCTATATTTCTATTTCTTCCAAATCATGAATCATATCATTCTCCGATTGTTCAAAATATAATGTATTTGCCGATACAATGAACAAAACCATTTTCCGAATTAAGTTTAAGCTTCAATGCATTCAGATGTATATTGGTTTTGTTTATGAAAAGCTGTAGCCATCCACTGTTAATAATTCTTATATCAGAGAAAGGATCAGGATTGTTAATACAAAAGTTAAGGTTTATACCAAATTTGTATATAACCTACTATTTTGAAAAGGGTTAATTCGTGAGAAAATGTTCTGTTTTTCATCATTTATCTGTCCTGACTCATGAAGCTTGTCAACAAGGAGTCATCTTCGAATTCTATATTTAGTTGAATAGTCAGAAAAGAAACGTAATTATTTGGTGATGGGTGTTAACTATGGCGATCTTCTTCCTGGATTAAGACTTATCCACGGTGGATGGCTAGTTTCTCATAAAGAAAAGCAACTTACAATATTGTGTTAAGCATAAAGTATTTATTTTTTTTTGTATATAGAGAAATTGACTAGTTTTTGAGTATTTGGTACAAGAAGGTTTGATTTAGTCAAGATGTGTAGGTAAAATGTCATGGGTATATTGCAAAATGGAATCTTAAAACATTCCTATTCGCATGATGGTCAAAATATTGAATATACACAAATTCTTATTAGCTTATTTCGTGAAAAGATCATGTAAAGTTTAGTACTTCCATATCTAGAAAGATTGATCATATAGCACTGTTATAGGCCCCCCTAATAGTGAAATTCTTATCGTCGACAAAAGTGACATAAAAAACATTTTTGTATTTGCCATTTATTGGAGTATTGTTGCGTAGTAAATTATAAGGACATTTTCATATTTTTAGACATCTAGAGACATCAGTCACAAATTTATTCAAAATGATGTTGGCATAATGACGTTCAGTTCTAATTTTTTGATTGGTTGAAATTTCAATCAATTGGAAAACACGTCTCTTTCGATCATATTTGGCACTATATTATGAATACGGCAACATCTCTCAATATAGCGAGGATGTGGACGAATGGATAAAGCGCTGGGTTTCGCCTCCCACTACACGAGCAGTTTATTTTTGTTCCAATCGTAACGAGTTCGAATCTTGTCAAGGCAAAAAATGTATGTCTTTTAAACTAAGATTAAACTGCACATTGTGCAAAACTGAACATCATGAAATTACATTAAAAATGCTTTAACGTTGTTGAGTTGAGGTGGGCGAAACATCGCGGGCGAAGCGCAAGTTTTTCTCCGTGTGGGGTCGTTCTTAAACCATACGTGTATCAATGGGTGTTTGCGCAGGGTATAGGTATAGGTTAATGTCAGGCTTGCGCACCCTTTGTGGCATTCACCTCCTTCTATTATAAGCGCGCAACTTGCGTGGATTCAGCGCTATATATAAGAACACAGTATTGTTATCATATTTTTTTTTGTACACCACCAATCAGCCAATGATGCGGCGAGCTAAAATGTACCGGTTATTTCAAATTTCCATAACTGATATAGGGTGGATTCATAGGTGTAGGAACCGGGGCCAGGGGAGCGTGCCCCTTCACTTTTCCGAAAAATGACAAAAGTGCTCCTTTTGAAAATGAAAAGTGCCCCTCAATTACAGCGGCGCTTTCAGCCTTTCGATGCCACGGGACAAACTGAAATTATCGGAAAATTGCTGTACTCAGAGCTCAGAGGCGTTATAAGAATGGTGGGATTGGGGCTGATTTCACCTTCCTGGTTTGGAGGTAAAATTATCAATTAAAAATAGAGGAAACTTGTGATAAAAGTATTGGAAAATTTAGTACATTTTTGGATAATTTTGTACAAATTATTAGAATTTCTGTGTAATTTAAATAAAAGTTTCTGCAAAATTTCCTGAAAATGAAAAATCATTCGTGAAAATGGAAAAGAAAATCAGAAAACGGAAGAAAACTGCCCAAATGAAAGGAAATGCAAAAAATTGAAAAAAATTGCCCGGAAATTGATAAAATTACCCGAAACCAAAAAAACTGCCCGAAAATTGGAGACAATTGCCCGAAAATGCCCGATATTTAACCTTATTCATTTTTTTCAGTTTATTTTGCTAATATGTGTATAGCATATTGTATACTGGTATATCCTGCTACTTTCATTTTGCATTCGGAATTTCGTCAGGGGGGAAAGTTGCCCCCTAACCTCTCACTGAATACAAAACTGCTCAATTAAAGTAAAAAAGATGCAAGAACTGGTGGAATATGCGAACCGTAAAAAATAAAAAAAAAAATGTAGGCCCTATTACAAGTCACCGTTTCAAATAAAGTGCCAACTTTTACTTTTTTATTTTGTGCTCACTAATTCTTTCTACAGACTGGGGTACATTATGTATATGACTTTGGAAGTTCCTCTAAGAGGTCGTGCCCCTCCCCTCCCCCCCCACACACACACACACAGTTCTCGAACGCTTTTTACACCCCTGGGTGGAATTATTTTGACAACGTATACGCAAAAAACATCAAATTTGCTGAAAAGAATGGTTTAACTTATTACCTAAGCCTGTGGATCATGCTCTAGAAGATATAATATATAGGTAAGACCTAAAAGCGGCGCAAATTTCGAGCTGACATGTACCAGGGCCTTTTTTAACACTAACTGGGGGACCGGGACCGCCACTCAGCAAAGTTCCCCTCCCCCTTCCAAAGTTGAACATTTTGGCCCCCAGTTTGGTCCCTAATATATGTAACCAAAACTGTTTATATTCTTAGAAAGGAAAACAAATTCCCGAAAATGTTCTAAAACTCGCAGAAAAATGTCAAAAAATTGAAGAAATTACCCAAAAATTGGCGAATAAAACTTTCCCGAAAATGACGAAAATTCCCGCCAATTTTCCTGATAATTAAAGGAAATTATCCCGAAAATCGAAGAGAATTACCCGAAAATGAAAGACTATTTTGGAGGGGGCGGAGGACGGCTTATTACGATTCGAAAATTTTCCTTTTGTGTTTTGCCCCCCACCCCACTAAGAGATTTTTTTTAAGGCACTGACATGTACATTACATTAAATAATCATATCATGGATTTGATTTGTCAAACAAATAAATCTTTCTAAATAATGCCAACCTGCCACTGGTAAAATTATCTTAAAGAATTGGACTAATTTAATAATCAGCCGTTAAGAACCCGGTACCCAGTGATTAGGCTAACAGACTAACGTTAGTAGACACGTACACGATCGCTAATACTACATAACCTCTCCTACAATTTTGCGTTAATACGTTCCAGGCTGCACCAGAGAGCGTGACGTCATTCGCCCTATACTACGTATAGGCCGAAGGCCGAGAGTCGAAACTCCTATACCTCAGTACGTGATACTTTTTCTTCGTCCTCCACCCATGTTGGTTTCAAGAGAGGGCAGTAGATATGTCGGTACATTGAAAATTGGAGTCAATAAAAACTAGACAAACTGCAAATTTAACCTCAAAAATAAAAAATGAAATTCTTTTACTTTCAAAATTAATTATATTTATATTAGTTTTAATCATAACTTGTCTTTCTAACCAAGATTAACGTTGATTTTATTTCTAACAAGAACACAAAAACAACGATTTCTTTTTACAGTACATGCAGAACGACAATACTTTAGCGCAGTTAGATTGTAGACAGGCATGTATCGCACCTACTAACTTAGGCCTAACTGATAAGTATATTTTAAGAAAAATACTACGCGAACAACCTTTCTGATCAGGAATAAATGATTAAAACTAGTAGATGTCTTGAACAATTTCAGTAAACCTAAAATAATGTGCTATCTTAATTGTGCCAGTTGTTGTTGAACAGTCTGAAGCTAGCTAACGTCGTATGTACACCGTGACTTAGTTTAACCTTAACTGACCGACGTAAATGCTGACAAAAATATGGGCAATAATTTTAGTTTTATTTAGGAACAAGAATAAGTTGCTTAACAAATCTTATTTTATTCAGACATGTATGTAGCGATTTATTGCTTTCAAAAAGCGTTGCCGGGGTAATCTTAGGTCATTGTGTTGCCTAGCCAAGCTACAGTAACGTTAGTGTAACTTAGGCCTACATTGTGTGAAACCATGCACTTGCAATTTGGTAGCATAACGTTAGGGCTATGTACATTACCATGGTATTGACTGGTAAATGTCTGTCATGATAAAAAGGCCATGCTTGAGATGCAGCATTACAAATGTTATCTAGGGTGGGGTGGGCATGAGACCAATATAGGTCTAATTAGTTTTATTGTTGGCTATCAACAAAACACCCATCAAACAAAGCCTAAACATGCTGACCAACTGGCAGATTGGTATGTATAAAACAAAGTAAAAATAAGTTAACTGCCAACTTGTTTAGATAGGTAGAGATACAGTAGATAAAATTGATCACTTATTACTTTTATTTATATTTTATTAAACTATAAGTTTTCAGTTTCATTCACATTTTTTTGTTCAACATTTACCAACAATTTTAAGCCCTAAATTCATAAAGTTTAACTTCAAAAATAATCATAATACTCTTTGGAATAGGCCTATATGTTGTATTGCAGCCTAATTACTTCCAATCCATGGGTGCATTTTTTATTATATGTGTTTTATTAAAGTTTCTTTCAATTTGTTTGCAAAAGTTTCTAAAGCTTTCATGTTGGGAAGAAAAAAAAGCTACACTTCGAAATTTTGCTGCATGCACTTTCTCTTCTCCTTGTTAGGCAATCTTTAGTTTTGCTCTTATTTATTTTTGCTTTGGTATCCAGTGAACAAATTATTACAGTCAATAGTATTCCAACTTTTATGTTGTATGATTGTTAAAAATCATAGACTGTACTACGAAGAATATTTTTTGCAATGTAAATTAATTTTGTACTAGATATTAGTGAGCGGAATAACTGTATATCATTTTGTAGTACACAATACCCTGCCAAAATGTTTTTCGACTCCAGGCACATGTATACGATTTTTCTGGGCAGTGGAATATACTGTTATCAGGTTATGAGGAAATGAAATGGTAATTTTAATGTACCCTTTTTATACATATAAATTTGTCTGCATAACCAAAAAAAAGACACAAAACCCAAGACTGAACTTTAATATCAAAACCAGCAGACCAGGCTTTTATTTGCAGTAAACAGACATGAAAAATCACACTTCAACATGTCTTTTACTAGACTTAGCTCAGTTGACTATAGGCCACACTTTACAACCATGGGGATTTATAGTTGTTAGGCTGCATAGGAAGAACCTCAAATTTTGTTCATTTCTGCTTCTTTTTTAGAAACCCATATTGTGAAATAAGAACATACTGTGGTATATCTATACCTACATCAACATCACTTCACAAAGTTTGCTGATTTCAGCTAAAGGTGTAGTGATTAGTGGAGAACTTATGGCAGTATGATCATCCACAGAAGATGTCTAATAAGGAAACTCTTAGGAATGTTTGTAAAGTTGATTACCAGTTCTTAAAGTTAAATTTATACAAGTGACCATTGCAGAAAATAAAAATTGTGATGTCAAAGCTTTTTACTTATTCTTTTATAAATTGGTTACCTCCACAATGAAGTCGTAATTCCTCTATTATAAATGTACATGCAAATTTATAGGAAAGATTACTAAAAGTTAATGCCAGAATAATATGTGTTGATCTGTTTTAAACACCTGATTTTACACACCATTTCATGTAACCTGTACCAGTTGTTTAAGTCAATTGTTGTATATTTCCTGTATTATTTACAAATTTTTTTACCCTTCACACAATTGAATTATTTAACTGTTTTCCCCTTCAACACTACAAAGTTCATAGGTTTGAGACTGTGAAATGGGCATTGCTAACTACCAATTCATTGGGTTGAACCACATAAACTGATAATAAGAGTTAATAGCTTTTCCTGACAAAATGAACCCAACTTTAACAAGAATTGCATGTGTCATAGAGCTTAGTGTGTAGCCTGAGATATTTGCCTTCACTTTATGTTTGGCAAATAATATTCCCTTCACAAACATCCAAATATGGGTTATTTCATTTCCAGTATCCATGAAATCTTTGTCAATTTTTGTTTAAATTCAAGCAGTATACACAACAGATCACCAGGCAAATTAAGTTAGGTTGGGGCAAATAATTTAAAGCAAGTCATAGCCTAAATTATTGTTAACGCTAGTCAAGTTCTAACTTGCATGTGGTCTTGCAAAATGTAGCTATTAGTCATATCCCACAATACACTTTTTGACATGACTGGTGGTGTTCGTGAGGCCGCAGACCAGTAAACAACAGCAATCTTACAATGTCAGCATACAGAAACGGGTTAAAGTAAAATGATTTACGGCCGAACGATGGTAAATGATTTCATAACTAGCAAGAATGTAGCCTTCTTTTAGGCCTAACGGCTAGGTACGGTCTGAATTTAAATAGGTTAAGTTAGTAACTACTACCCTATAATCCCGAGCCTAAACTAGGCTTTTAATAACTAGGACTAGATCTACTTTAGTTAACATTACATTGTAAATCTCTAGGACCACAGATGTCTGACTGCGTTCGCATTTGTCTAGCCTTTATAAAATTCTAAAAAGGCCGACAGCAATTAACACGGAACGAGGGTGTACAGGTGGCTAGGGCCGGCCCATCGCTAACGTTAAATAGGCCTACGGTGTTGGCCGACCTTCACCAACTAGGCTAGGGCCTAACGTTAGGCGTAATGCATAACGGCTTCGACAAGGTTAGGCAGTAATTCCTTTTAAATGCTTTAACCTTTCAATCTGTCATGTTTAGACGTAAAACAATGAGTCATAAACGCATTGGCAATTTGGCATCGTTACGTACCGTACCAGTATCGCGAAAAGTATCTGCACTACACTGTGTATGCATAGTTTTTCATTTTTTTTCGCACTTGATCCACCAAATGATGTCAAAATCAAAGTTGTTATATTAGTGACTTATAAAATCATTTGTTTATTGAACAAAAAGTGCACAAAAAATAACGATAAAATTAAATCGGAAGTTAAAAAAATTGTAATCAACAATTTGCGTAGAATACTTAATTTACACATTTCTTTTCCTCACTTGGAACCAACATGGGTAGGTGACTTAAAAAAGTATCATGATTTCGTAGCACTGTAGGTATAGGAGTTTGTCTCTCGGCCTTCGCCCTATACGTAGTCTAGGGCGAATGACGTTACGCTCTCTGGTGTAGCCGAACCGATTTGCAAAGAGGCACGTGGGGGACGTTTCGGACTTAAAACCGACGTCGAAATGCTTACAAGGATGGAGCTATTAACCGAGTTAATTTAAGTTAATAACTCCATTATCAAAATAACGACGAATATGTACAGCTAAACAGGGAGTTGCCATTTAGATGGCCACTCCCTGGTTAAATTCTGCCGCGTCACGTAACAACACACACACAATGTGAGTACGACGTGCATGTCTCCATACACACACTGTAGGATATATGCTTCTCTTGTAATACGCTGATGACGTGTGTAAGAACATGGCATGTACTTACCGACGTTATTGCGATTTGCTTTGAGACGACATCGCCTCTTTATGCTGTTAAGTTTAATTACCTCTCTTTTACACGTATAATCGTCACTTCTTTTTCTCAATGGGTATTTTTCATTGTAATTTAAGTTTCTGCACACAACCAGTATAACACCGTGCATTCTGCAATAGAAGATATTACGAAGTGATTATTACTTTGAGAATCTCGTGCTGACATCAGAACAGCACTGAGTTCGTGCAATCGATCAAAGATCATCAATAAATTCCTTTGCCGAGTCAAAACTAGTTTCTAAATTAGATTACACTGTATTACTTGATTAACGATTGGACTGTGCTGAGGTTGCAATCACGATTTTCAAAGGGGTCCATGGGTCTGAAGATCCTGCAAGTGAAAGATACGATAAGACTAGGTCATCTACCTGCACCACAGGTGGCGATTGGTTGGCAGCCTGAAGATATCGGAACTTGGCTTATTGAAAAACTGTTATAACGAAGTAATTTATTGTTCATTCACCGATCTGTTGCAAACCATCATTGAGATAACACCTTAGATAGTAAGAACAAAACATAGCGATAGAGTACTAGTACTGCTATAAAGTATTTCCCCTCTTAGTCACCGATGATGTCAGAAGGTATTTGTTTGTATGGTAACATGGGTGTGTGTTTGCTTGCCCGTATAGCTAACAGCATGTGTGTCAATCCAGGGGGATGTACCCCCACTTTTTGAGATAGGTGACACAATATTGAATGTCCCCACAGGGCGGATTTAGGTAGGGGCAAGAGGGGCAGTCGCCCACGGGCCTCCACAACCAGGGGCTTCCACATATTTCATGGAAGAATGAAACATTTTGTAAGGGAAAATGTACTTGACTGAGACGTATGGAACAGATATTCCCTCTTATTTGATTCACTATTTTATATCATTATCAATCATCTTTATATCTCATTAATCATTACAATTAATTGGAAATTTTTACCTCGTAGATTCTTACAGATTAATCATGATGTTCAAATTAAAGAAGTACATTTTTATTCAGATTCTTTGTTCTTGAAAAAATGTATTTTATGGATAACTGGAACTATGTATTGTTACCAGAAAGATGGTAAGTTTGATATCAATATATATATATATATATATATATATATATATATATATATATATATATATATATATATATATATATATATATATATATATATATATATATATATATATATATATATATATATATGAGCAAAAATGGGCAAAGTACGTTCTTATAAAGTGTATGTTATATCTCATCTCAATGAAAAAATAAAAAATGCTTCCAGTAATTTTAGAAAAGGCAATTAATTTTCAAAGAAATACACAAAAATTGCCTTGAATTTGCCTTTATGACATCACACTCTTTACTGTGAGGTCACTTTTCCCCACTCTCGCACAATCTTTGAAATGCAATAAGTCCTGAACGAAAAAAGATATCAACATGGTTTTTACACCAAATTGTTTGTTTAATAGTCCTCTATCATGTGTATTAAAATAAAAATTCATGGGAATATTTCTTTAAAGAATCCGTCATGTTTATTATCTTCTGAGTTATTTACAAGATTTGGAGCCGGGACGGTCGTTCTATTTATGCATCTCAAATTTTGCGAGAATCCTCAAATAAGAACTCAACGTGCTGTTCAAAAGCTCAATATATACAATCATTCCATGCATGTTAACTTAATCAGAAGATTCTTGTGGATCTGAAGCTGTAACAAAACTATTTCTACACCTGACGGTCGACAACACGCATGGCAAATAAAACGTTCTTTATTTTGTGAACACAAAATACATCATATAAGTTATCAAATACATTCAAGTTAAAAGCCTGTCGTCTGGAAGAAACAATTGACCTAATCTAATACTTCAGCAAGGTCGAATATCGCGATTTAAAGAGAGACAAGTATGAGTGACCGTTTTGTAACCTTTGGATGAGAATTGAGGCAAGATGTAAATACTCATTGCATCAATGGATATGACCTTTTTCTGAACCAAAAACCTGCATTTATTGTACAATAAGGAGTTAGTAATTAATCATGTTAAGTTTGTACAAAAGAAGACCTTCCTATATTTCCATTGAAATGATATGATTTATTTAATGTCTTAAATGGAGATCTTGCCGTCACTAAAGTGCAAATATATCGCTAAATAAGTTCAAAAATTAATACGTATGTATGGTAAAACGCGTAATGAAAATATATGTAACGTATACTCATGAAGATTTATAGCATGTATAAGACAGATCTGAGATATGTGCGCAATTTTTAGGAAACTTTTGGGGGAGAGGGGTTTTCGTGTAATTTAGGCTAAACATGTTCATCAAAATGTGATATATTGTTACTCTGATGGTAGAATTAGACAGCGGAAATTTCGAGCTTTTTGCGCTTACATCTGAAATTTCGAGATCATTGTAAAACCATTTTTATCATATGCGTAGGAAGAAAAAAAATTCTGGAGGGCTGAAAATTTCAAACTTCAATTCCAGTTATCCCCTTCTATATCTGCTTGAAATTTCCCAAAAATGTGAGGAAATTTAATAATTGGTTAAAATATTTTATATTAAGTATATAATCATTATTAAGATACAAATGTTTCCAATCTATTAAATAGACTTCTTACACCAGTCAATATGAAGCACACATGTGAAATTCGCTTTGACATTCGATTTCTTGTATATAAGGCTCTTTTTTGCCATTATGTTTATCGTACCCTATCGTATGGAATGAACATGTTTTAGCATTGTTGGGCTTTCAAATTAGTTCTTCATCAATCTACTTATTTGCTCTTTCTGTCCACTGTATAGCCTAAATAAGCCTATTGATACAAATATAACTTTTCCATTAAATGTGATTCGCATATACATTTACCAACGTATGAATTTTCATTGACAAAGATTATTATTCTATATATAAGAAAAAAAGCGTATTTTAAGAAAAAAGGAGATGACAAAAGGGATAGGTAGAAGAATCCACTTTTTATTCATTTTTCAATAAAATAAAGAAACTGTTGAAAAATTCCTCATGCACTATATATGCAGATATGTGTGTTGATTAATGAAATAGAAATTATAAAGTTAAATTATGAATCAAACAATTCTAATCTATGTTCTATTAATCTATTTTTCTATATTTATTCAGTGCCAAAGTTTGACCTTGTAAAAATGTCACTGATAACAAAGAAAATTAGAGGATTTATTTGTAATGATTATATGCATATCTTATAATTAATTCAAGAAATTTCTTCTGAAAATGCTACAACAACAATTCCAAAGCGCTTTCAAATCCGTCCCCTATTGCAACCATTATTTTGACTCTGATTTTCGATAGTGTATTTATTTCAATCTTTAAACTCCACATCAGAATAATCAATGTGAGAATTTCGATATGAATAATAAAGTCAAATTTGCATATCGCTCTCAAATGTACACAGGCGTATATATTTTCGATAAATCATGTACGCCTATATTCTGTCCAGTATAGATACACCTTTTAAGGAATCACCCTCCGAGGTGCTTGACTTCACTTTGTCATACATCCACGGACGGACGACAGCACAGTGCATGGAAATGAAGATGTTCTAACTTACCTTTAATACACTATGTGTTTTACATTACCCAAGGGTATCAGCTACTCAGTTCGTAATGAACTCAACCCTGAGAGGGCTTAAAACTAAAACAGATATCTTACATCTTTTACGCCTTGGGTGCAATAATGTTCGGATGTATAAAATCAAAAAGTGATCTTCCAAATGTTTGGATGTGGAGTACTTTTTGTGATTGGATTTAAGTCAGAAAGATATCCGCTCATGAATCTCTCCTTTGGCAAAGTTGATTCTTCGTCACAACGAGAAAGGGAAAAAAATGAATAACGAGAAGAATTGTGCATGTTTATGCAGCTTTTAACTCTAGGTCGATGTTGGTCTTCACTTGAATTAAATGCTGAGGGATGGTATTTTGAACTGTTTAATAATTTACTTTTTCGTGATTGCGTTTGTATGTGTTGAATCAGAATCTTATAGGGTCATTTACGGTAGCATGTCCTTTTTAATTGTTGTTGGGCAACATAGATAATTCTTGGACGTCATTTCGCAAAATGGGGACCGTTTGTATTGTAAGCATGAATAAAATGTGCCAGAAGGCTTTTGATTTTGTATGGATATTGCAGCATTTTGTTGCGCGCAGCAGAGTAACTCTTGCTATATGCCAACATAAATGGATGGCCCTACTATATACACACACCTACGCGACCACTGTAACTACATGCAACATTAATCAGTATTAAAGAACTAGGTATAGTATAGGTATAGAAATAAATTACAATTCAATTCAATTATATATTTAGTGAAACTAGGCCTCTGCCCCTTGTCACAAATACAACAAAATATACATCTTAATCAAATAAAGGATTGAGAGTTTACAATTGTACATATGAAATAATATCAACATAAATATTACATACAATCGTACTCTTCATGCAAGTTAGTCTTGGATAATAAAAACTTAAAGACTTTCACATAACTTTTCCGAGTCTGTGATCAGTAAACTGTTAAACTTTTGTAAATCTGGGTAATCAAAATAATAAGGCGGAATGCACTTCAAACGCAAATCATTAAGCATGAGGCAAATAAGAATAAAATGCAACTCATCATCAGTTTCATTACGAGAACAAAATATACAAATTCTTTGATTTAAAGAAATTCTGCTTTTTACGGCCTAAATTCACGCCAATATCAAGGGTTGCACAACGCAATTTTGCAAGAGCTTTTCTCAGTAAGAATTTATCTAAATATAATACATAAGGTTCAACAAAATTGTCTTGTACGAAATATAAGAACGTAACGAGTCTGCTGAATGAATACCACTTAACCAAGTTTATTTATCGACATCTATTAACCTTTTTTTAATATTTTTCAAAAAGAAAACACACTCATTACCAACCCCTCGATTCATCCACGCCAAACCAAACCCAATGGAACAAAGTAGCGATTTAACTCGCAGACCCAGGAAGGTAAATTATTTTCTGCTAGGCGAAACTGTTCCTGGTAACAAAATTTGGTATGCATGTCATCGTTACGCTTTAAAATGCGTAACCACCCGGAAATTAACTTTAGAGTGCAATGATATTTAAAGGAAAGTCTACCAAGTTCACCTAAAGCAATAGTGTTAATACTTTTTGTTGGTAAACCGAGTAGACATATTTATGAAAATTATTGTACACCCTTGAAAGAGATATATTTGGTTTTCGCAATAAAATTTGCAGCGAAGCGTATTAACAAGGTACAAAAATAAATGTTGAGGGCCTGAGAGTCACCAGACCATTCATCTTTAAGAAAAACGCTTACTAGCAAATATTACAATTTCTTAATGTTAAGATACATTATACTAACTTATATAACCCACACCCCCCGCCTCACAGTCTTAAGAAACAAACACTTAAAAAAAACACCCAATCCCTCCGGCCATATTATCCCTCATTACGCCTCAATCCTTCTAAATTAGCGTTGGACTGACAATTGTGACAATGGCACAAGAGCACCTTGCTCTGAGCCTCAGAGGGGCCTCTCCCCTCCCTCTAATTTAACTCTCCCGTTATTTTATGACATCTATACCTACCAAAAGCGGCGGAGCCGGGGGCTGGGGGTTGCTTCAGCAAAAAAATATTATATTGGTGTTTTCGTCTCCGGCTTTTTTTACAAAAACTGTAATTAACAAAAGTAATCCCTGTGTTTTCGTCTCCGGCTTTTTTTTACAAAACTGTAATTAACAAAAGTAATCCTTATCCTTAGTGTAATTATCAAAAGTATATCAATAGTAATTTAGCATTTTTCATGCATGAAATGGAACACATTACAACAAATCTGTTATATAAACTTTACTTTTGATATATTTATTGATGATCATCCTGACTAAACATATTCTTCAAAGTATTATGTTAATAATAAAACAACAAGCACATCAACGGCGCTGGAACGTTTTTCAAGCTTGGGCTATATCGTCATGGATCCAGGGACCCGAACAAGGACCCCAGTGGGGTCCCTGGGGGGAAATGTTCCTGGAACACGGTTGTAGCGTATTTGGTGCAAAAAATATACCTGAATTGTGCATGTTGCAACTCCTACAAATTCATTCATAAGTTGAAGATACCAATCCAACAGGCTGACAGGGCCAAAACGCCCTAAGAGAATTTCACATTCTCGGTTGCATGCTTTCTACCTGGTTGGGAGGTTGGTTGGGAGGTAAAATTATGAATTTTTGAAATTAGATTGAAAGGAAATTTGGTAAATTTATCGGAAATTTGGGTTTAGATATGGCAACATTTTCCAAAAGTTAAAGAAAATTTCCTGGAAATCGAGAAACAAAAGGCTCGAGAATGAAAGAAATTCCCGAAAAAATGTTGTAGGGTCTTTCCCCCTTATGTCATTTCCATAAAGCTCTTAAGTCGTGCCCCCCCCCCCTTTCCCTTATGCTCTTTGAAAGCTTCCTACACCCACTTTACAGTGATTATATTGCGCCCATAATTAAGTAAAATTTGTCAGAACTCAATTTTACACGAAAAATGGCGCTTTTAAGAATGTTGTTTCTATCTTGCTTCCTCTTTTTATGTATCTTCCTTCCTTCTATTGGCACCTTTTACAATTTGGCGCCCTATCAAAAAATGCTTGCAGTGGGGCAGTTGCCCCCTTTCCCTGTTACAACGCAACTGGTTTACAGCGGTGTTGGACCACAAATAATTTTCATATAGATTAGCAAAACCTAACTAAATGTTGAGGAATCTTTCATCGTGTATCAGACTTTAATTTCACGTAGGCAGTGTGATTCCTAGATCATAACTGCATTCGTTAAAATGTTCATATAACAGGATTACCGTGAATTTTTATTTTAATGGCTTCGAACTTATTCGAAGACTTAGTTGTCAGAACCGACTGGAAGTTGAAAAACTTTGCAAAACTAACTCCTTCTTTCTTTGATCGTGTTTCGCAATAACAAAGTAGTCTACGATACTTTCTTTCAATTTTTTTGTTATATCTTTTAAAGAGTTTTCTACTGTTCTTGATGTATTTTTTTTTTCTTCGTTTTATTAAAAGAGAAGAAACCCATGTAATAAAGTATGAGATAAAGGAATTTTTTTGGAAAATGCACAAATTAAGAGACATATTTACAGAGATTATATCTATATATTATTACTCTTAATTGTATGGTGAGTTATGTATAGTTTACTTGTTAAAATTCTAACAAATCATATACATTGTAAAGCGTACACGAACAACAAATAATGTACAATTTCATTTTATTTTGAATTGCAAAAGAAAGTTTGGTGATATTGTTTATATTAGAATAATATCACTTGTGATCTGCAAAACATAACGTCGAAAATACCACTGAGTCCTTTAAATGGACTTAAACTAAGAAATAAGTTAAGATTGTGCTGTATATGGTATTTTACACAAACTTTGCAGCGACCAGTTTTTTGATATTTTTTATTGAGGAACGATTTGCATTAAAATATCGCCAAAATGATCTTAACCTACCTCAAAACTGCACAAACTAAGAAGATCTGAGAAAGTTTTTCGATGTGTTGTGGTGGATTTTTCAGGAAAAACCTCTGTGGCGAAACAACAGGAACATTTCCAGAATGTGATTCATACATAACGGGTGAATGTAAATACACTGAATGAGCAATTGTGAAACGAATACTACAGGTGTGTGTGTGATCATGTGTGGACCATTATGATGAGTATATGATGAGACATTCTGAGGTTCACCGTACCTGGGAGTCACAAACGTGAAGTGGGAAGCAGTGGTGTCTGGCTAGTTATTGTCACAATCCACGTACACGTATGTTATCCCCGGAACATTTTTTTTGTGTATGTAAAAAAACAGATCAGTGGGGACGTAAAGGCCTGAAACGGGGTATATGACAAATAACTATAGTGTCTGGCATTCCCAACTAATTACTTATTGTTTTGTCGTTGTTTTAGTTCATGTTTTGACCAGAAACTTTAAATTATATTGCTAAATTGTTATAATCTTCATGTTAACACAAAAAATGACCTTTAAATTCGATGATGTATAAGAAGACTATATATAAATGACAACTATATATCGAACCCATCATTAGTGTTTTCAGTACTTTAATCATATATATGATAGAGGACTATTAAAGAAACAATTTGGTGTCAAAATCATGTTGATATTTTTTTTCGTTCAGGAATTATTGCATTTAAAAATTGTGCGATTGTGGGGAAGACTGACCTCACTGATGTCATAAAGGCAAATCCAAGGCAATGTTTGTGTATTTCTTTGAAAATTAATTGCCTCTTCCAAATTACTGGAAGCATTTCTTTATTTATTCATTGAGATAGGATATAATATACACTTTATAAGAACGTACTTTGCCCATTTGCTCATGAACCTTACACTCTTAAGTAAAAGAGAAATGTTGTTTTTCTTTGAAAAAATACATAAGAATTATCTTGGATCTGCCCTTATGACATCACATATAACACTGCGAGGTCAGTTGTCAACACACAGGAGTTATTGCAATCTTTGAAATGCATTAATTCCTGAAAAGAAAAGATATCACCATGATTTCTACACCAAATTGTTTCTTTAATAGTCCTCTATCATATATTATATACGAAAATGAAAATTCACGGGAATATTCCTTTAAGGTTTTAAAATCGATCATTTTTGAATGAAATGTTTGATATATATATATATATATATATATATATATATATATATATATATATATATATATATATATATATATATATATATATATATATATATATATATATATATATATATATATATATATATATATATATATATATATATATATATATATATGTATATATGTATATATATATATATATATCCTCCTCATCCTCCTCCTCCTCATTCTCCTCCTCATCCTCATCCTCGTCCGTCTCCTCCTCCTCCTCATCCTTCTCCTCATCCTTCTCCTCCTCATCTTCCTCCTCCTCCTTCCCCCCTTCCTCTCCTCTCCCCATTCAATGTTGGCCGTTGTTACTGTGTTTTTCCTGAAAATGACGTTAAAGAAAGATATAAATTCAACATTGAAAAGGGGGTTAGGGGTTACAATTCTCGGAAAATATATTGAAGAAATATAACACTATAACATGTGTAGTTCTCAAAACACTGAATTATTCCAACAGTTTTGTCCAAGATTGTTGGTGTATATTATGTATTTTCGCTCTGAATCACCACCGTCAAGATCTTTTTCTATATAGTGTATTTGTATAACAAAGAAATATCTCGCTTTGTGTCAAATTACACTATATCGCTTCCCAATTTGTGGCATTCCAGCCACTTTTTCATCAAAAAGTGTATTACTTGTCACTTCATGCAACGACAAGAACATTGCTTCGATTAATGATTTAGGTGTTAAGTAGAGTATCAGAAATCATTAACTCACCCACTCAGGTGAACGGAATTATGTCCTGAAGACATCAAAGTATTCCAGCCACCTGAGAGTTGCAAAACGCGTATAAAAAAAGTGATGAATGTCGCCCTGCGGTTCTTTGTCGTTTTTGGTAGAAGAGTTATTGTAGTTGTTTAATGTCATTTTTCAATTTACAAGCTGAACATTCATTTGGGTGCACGATCCATAGACGGTGAGGGATGGGAAAAATGTTTCGTCATATTTTTGTAGGACAGAGTGAATATGTTTATCTCCCTCCCAAAAAACCCCCATCCCCTACACACACACACTTATACAACACTATATCTTTACAATTAATCACCGCCCAGAATTTAATAATTTAATCGGGGGAAATATATTGCACGTACCCAGAATAAAAAAGGGGATCCATCCGCGCCTATCACAATTGTATGAATACAAAAGTCCCCTTTCCCCTCGATGGTGTAGCCAGAAGGTGGGGAAGGGGTCCTACCGTGACTTTTGATGACAACTTCTTACACATATTAGGGAGTGCAGTAGCCCAGTGGTTCAAGAGTGTCTGTCTTGTACTCAAAAGTTACACGGGATTGAATCTCAGCCAGGGCATTGTCCTGTGTCCTTGAGCAAGACACTTTATCCCACTTGCTCCAGTTCACTCAGCTGTGAAATGTGTAATGGGGAGTTAACCTGCGATGGATTGGTGTTCTATCCAGCGGAGTCAAGTACTCTCATCCGCTTAACGCCATGGAAACCGGGTGTAATCGGGTATAAAGCCGATGTGATTTAACTTTTCTTACACATATTAGTGTATATTTCTTACTCAGATATCAAACTTCACAAGAAATTTATGGGTTCCAGAAAATATTTCGATCTCCATTTCGACATGTTCGAGAAAATGAATTAAATGAGTATTGGTTCATTAAGCAAGATCTTATTTGGTAGGCAATTTGGTAAAAATAGTTCTACATCAAAGCTTTTATCAAGACAATCATTCCATAAGGGGATGTAAAGCTTACAGTTGTATGAAAATAATATGTCAAGACATGTAGCATATACATATAAATTATAACGACAATGAACTAATAGTGTTGACCTGAACAAGCAACCAATTTGAACCCCCTCTGCCAAAAAAACAAACCCATATACTCTATTGATGATAGGACAGTCATCAATTTATCATAAAGGCCTATATGAATCATCATCTCGTAGTATTAGTTAAACTAAGCATGACTACCTATTATTTAGTTTAAGTATAAACTATACAGCTCTCCCCGTAGATATTACTAAGATAAAAACTAACAAAATAATACAAAACAGATACACAAGAGCATCAGTCTTAAAAATTGATGAAAAGATCATAAAGATGAACTGATTAAGCAAGATTTAAACAAGACTAATATTAACACTGCACTTTCTTTCAAATCTCAAAACAACAAATGGACAAAGAGGCTATTCAACAATCTGGCGTAATATTGATCAGTATGATTATTACTTTTACTTCGAGAAAAGCATGATGTATGACTCAACAAGTTTCCATTCATATTTCATATCTTAAAGTCTCCTTTACAAATTAAGTATGACGATAGCGTACACTTGGACTCCCACAGGCAAAATAACGGTGTGCCTTTTCAAAGGTGTTTGCAATAATCTCGCTGATTACAAACAAAGAATAATAAGAGCGTTATCCCTTTGGCGATGGCTACACTTAATCATAAATTATTTTCTCTTTATCATATTGTGCAAAAAGTAACTACCGACAGTTTTAACGAAAATATAGCTTGGAGAAAATGATATATCCGTTACATTAGCCGAGAGGTCTGACTTTAAACGAGATGTAAATACTCGAGAGAAATGTTTGGCTAGTTAGCCTTCAAACGATTGTTACCTTAAAGGTCTGATGCCAAAGGCAACGTGAACTTAAATAATTCACTATATAGAATTGATACTGCAAAACCTCTTTTATCAAAATCAAAACTAACCATTTTACAGCATTATCAACTTGTCGGGCTTATTGCGCAATAATTTGCTACATAAACAAATGAACACACTTTCAATTGTTTATGTAAATCCCTTGTTAGGACTCTCTTAAAATATATTTTGAAGGTCAATATCTGATTATTTTCCGGATATTGTTAAAGTTGATTATACCCCTAAGCAAGATGTAATCAGCACATAAGAAATACAACTTATATGGTTAAAACTGAAGGACACATTTGAAAGAATTACTTAAGGATATTGATTTGTGTTTATCTGATGTCATCATAAAGTTCGCCTGAATTTCAAAATCTTGAAACTTTGATTGACCATAACTGAAAAACTACACAAGCTTTTTCAAAGATTTTAAAGGAATTTTACTCAGAATGTGTTCTTTCGTATATTCACTTGATCTTTAACAACAGAAGCTTTTATCTTAGTAAAAATGATTAGTTCTTGTCTAAATAATTATTTAATGAATTTGTTAACACACTAACTGGACACTATAACTGGGCGACCATTTGATCGCCCATTGATAAATTTTGGTCGCCCAATGAACAAAATTCCAGAATTTTCCCCTTGGTTTTGTAACCTGTACAATTTAGAAACAAAATGTCTGCTCCCTGACAATTATAAAATAAAAGTTTAAAGAAATACAACATCATATAAAATAAACTTTATGCAAATTATGTCAGACTTAATATCTCCTCTAATTTTAAAAGTTTTCAAATTTACATGTTCCTTCGCGCCTCGCATCAGTTACCTAAGGAGTGATTTTGGTTGCCCAGTAAAATTTCCTTAAAAAATTAATTGTAATGATCTAATTAACAGAGGACAAAATAGACGAAAAGAACAGTGAAAACATACGTCACGATATTGTTGCTTTGTTTGCATTAATAAGACACCCTGATCTTCACCATATTTTTATCATTTAACACTGAAAAACGAAGGCAATTCTTTTACTTTCGAAAGTTCGAAGCCGATTTAACACTTTGATACAGCAAGTATTTTTAAACCGTTAGAAGACAAAAATGAAAAAATTGCCCAAAATGGATCACCAATCACATAAAATGTTATCTTTACCATCATCAAAAGGAACAACGATGGGACAATGAGATGGAAAGGGTGGTTAAACCCCAAGGGCCCCAGCAGTACCGTAGCCACGGGAAACGTCCGACCCCCCTCCCCGCACACACATACACACACACACTTTTTTTCCATGTAGGACATTTTCCAAATTTAGGATAATCTTTGGTGTTTATTTATTTTTCTATTTTTCAAAATCAAAATGTCCATCATAAGTGGGCTAAATTTGAACATTTTGTGTGGGAGGGGGATCGATATGACCTCCTCACTTTATGAGTGCTGAACCAAGCATTCCCATATGAAGTCAAAAGCCACTCCCATTATTCAATTTTCACCTATACAGGGAAAAAATATCATGTTTTTCTAGAACAATAAGCATATATAGAATGTTTTCAAACGATATATATATATATCTCTGTAACGTTTAAATATATATTTATATATATATATATTTATATATATATATATATATATAAAAATATCATATATATAAATTGATTCAGAAATAGTGGGGGAAAGGTGCTCCCACTCAAATCCCGCCTATGATCTCCATGGGCATATATCTTTAAAAAGGATGCCATTTACCAAGAACGTAAACGTTTTTGTTAAAAATGACATCTTTGTTAAAGATATACGGTACCTCAATGTATTATTCAATGCGCCCAGCGAAGCATTCCTGGCTACCTCAACCAGCACATCTCAGCCTCAACTTCCTCCAGAGATTCCATTGGATGAGATAAATTTTCAATGGATTTATGTCAGTGTGTTTATTAAAAATAGCAAAATTTCCATTGTCATATGACCCGTGCATTAAATCCCGTAAACTTTTCTCGTTTTTCATTTTTTTTTGGTTGTTTTTCATGCATTTTAAACAACCTAACACAGAACTTTTATGAAAAGATTAAAGTTTTGGCCTTATTTACACGAGCACACGTTGTATACAAGAGTGGCTCAGGGTAGCAGGGTGCGATTCCATTTGTCCATGCTCATTGTGCTCACCATCACTGTGGGCCTACGTTTCTTAAGGCTACAAATTGATGTCAAAGTTTCTTGCAGTCTTAGGTGAGGCAGAAGTTTCTCCTTCCCCATTAAATCAGTTAACCATCCATGTTAGATCAAGGAAGCAGAGCTGCTGACTCGAGTTAGTGACTTGGCAGCTTGGACTCGAGTCACATTTTTGACTTGTGACTTGACTTGCAACAAATGACTTGTTAATTGACTTGACTTGCGAGCAAATGACTTGTGACTTGACTTGAAGAAATTTGATTGACATTAATCATTTTTTTAAAAAAACTTAGAAATGAATGAGTCACATACTAGTAAGTCGATCCGTAAAACTTTTTCATTGGAAGATTCTTTATGCATACAATCTTTATACAGACATGACAGAACGCACATAGCCTTACTGCTTTTAAAGGTATCAAAAGATGCAAAGGGAACTTAACGAATGATATAAAAATGACTAGATGACAGGTTAGAGAATTGATACTTTTGTGGACAGGTTAGAGAATTGATACTTTTGTGGACAGGTTAGAGAATTGATACTTTTGTGGGCAAGTTAGAGAATTGATACTTTTGTGGGCAGGTTAGAGAATTGATACTTTTGTGGGCAGGTTAGAGAATTGATACTTTTGTGGGCAAGTTAGAGAATTGATACTTTTGTGGGCAGGTTAGAGAATTGATACTTTTGTGAGCAAGTTAGAGAATTTATACTTTTGTGGGCAGGTTAGAGAATTGATGCTTTTGTGGGCAAGTTAGAGAATTGATACTTTTGTGGGCAGGTTAGAGAATTGATACTTTTGTGGGCAGGTTAGAGAATTGATACTTTTGTGGGCAGGTTAGAGAATTGATACTTTTGTGGGCAGGTTAGAGAATTGATACTTTTGTGGGCAGGTTAGAGAATTGATACTTTTGTGGACAGGTTAGAGAATTGATACTTTTGTGGGCAAGTTAGAGAATTGATACTTTTGTGGGCAGGTTAGAGAATTGATACTTTTGTGGGCAGGTTAGAGAATTGATACTTTTGTGGGCAGGTTAGAGAATTGATACTTTTGTGGGCAGATTAGAGAATTGATACTTTTGTGGGCGTGCAAGCTCTAGCTACAATATTGCTCAACCCTGTTGGAACTATTCAGCGCTGTAAAAGGTATTTAGTGTATCTCTTAATTTTTCCTCAAATTTTCTTCAGCTGGTAAATTATATTTACAAGATTCTGTTTTATTACTTTCCTGACATATCCAATGGTTTTTAGCTTGACTATTCGAAGAATAGATGATGATTTCAAGGTCTCTATAACGTTTGAAATATAAGAATTCTACTACACCCGGCGTCAGCGTCGGCGTTGGTTAAAGTTTCCATACATTATGAATGGTATACATGCATGTAACTTGGCATAGGGGTAGAGCACATGGGTACTGTTCAAATGAGCAAAACTGGCGGGGGAGGGGGTGGAGGGGTGGTTCTGTGTGCATACTTATTAGCTTATTTGCATAACAATTAAAATATTTGTCCGGTTAAAGTTTTTGGCTAAAGTTTTCATAATTTAAGTTATGAATGGTGTTCATTCATGTAACTTGGCATATGGGTAGAGGACATAGTTACTGTTCAAATGAGCATCATTGAGGGTTTGTGTGTGCATACTAATTAGCTTATTTGCCTAACAATGAAAATGTTTGTATCTATGATATCTCTTAGATTAAAATGGGTGTGGGAATTTTATTTGCAGAAATGATCATATATGTGAAGAGCATTGTCCACACTTACTGGTGAGGTGAAGTGTGCATATTAATAAGGTTATTTGCATAATAATAGACTTTCGTACAAAATGTTTCAAATGGGCGCATCACTAAGTTATGGATGGTGTACATTTATGTAACTTGGCACAGGGGTAGAGGACATGGGTACTGTTCAAATGAGCATAATTTTGGGTTGTGTGTGCATTCTAATTAGCTTATTTGCATTACAATGAAAATATTCATATCTATGATATGTCTTGAATTAAAGTGGGAGTGGGAATTTCGTTTATGTAAATGAACATATATGTGAAGAGCATTGTCTATACTTAATGGTGAGGTGTTATGTACATATTAATTAGGTTTATGTGCATAACGATAAACTTTAATGGAAAATATTTAATCTGAGATAATAAGTTGTTACTTAGCACATTGGTAGATGGCATTGGTACTGTTAAGTTGAACATGATTTGGGGTTGTGTGTGCATACTAATTAGCTTATTTGCATAACAAGGAAAATGTTTGTATCTATGATATCTCTTGAATTAAAATGGGTGTGGCAATTTTGTTTGCAGAAATGATCGTATATGTGAAGAGTATTGTCCACAATTACTGGTGAGGTGAAGTGTGCATATTAATAGATTATTTGCATAACAATAGACTTTCGTACAAAATGTTTAAATGGATAATACTAAGATATGGATGGTGTACCATTCAAATGTAATGATTGGGGGTAGAGGACATACTACTGTTTATTTGCAAATGAGCAAATTATTGGGATATCTTTTGCATTAATTAGCTTATTTGCATTTACAATGAAAATATTCATATCTATGATATGTCTTGAATTAAAGTAAATAGGTTATTTGCATAGTTTATGTAAATGAACATATATGTGAAGAGCATTGTCTACAATTAATGGTAAGGTGTAGTGTGCATAATAAGTAGATTATTTGCATAACAATAGACTTGCGTGCAAAATATTTAACTGAGATAATAACTTGATACAGAGGTACAGGACATGGTACCATTCAAATGAGCATGATTGGGGGTTGTGTGTGCATACTAATTTGCTTATTTGCCTAACAATTAAAATATTTGTATCTATGATAATTCTTAAATTAACCTTGGGTGTGGGGATTTTGTTTACACAAATGATCATACATGTGAAGAGCATTGTCTACACTAAATGGTGAGTGTAGTGTGAACAATAAGTAGGTTATTTGCATAACAATAGACTTGCGTGCAAAATATTTACCCTGAAATAATAACTTAGTACTTGGTATAGATGACATTGGTACTGTTCAGTTGAGCATGATTTAGGGTTGTTTGTGCACACCAATTAGCTTACTTGTATAACAATGAAATTATTTGCATCTATGATATCTCTTGAATTAAAGTGGGAGTGGAGATTTTGTTTACACAAATGATTATATATGTGAAGAGCATTGTCTACACTTAATGGTGAGGGTTATGTGCATATTAATTAGGTTTATGTGCATAACAATAGACTTTCATAGAAAATATTTAACCTGAGATAATAAATTAATTATTTGGCATAGTGGTAAATGGCATTGGTACTGTTCAGTTAAGTATGATTTGAGGTTATTTGTGCATTCTAATTAGCTTATTTGTATAACAATGAAAATATTTGTATTTATGATATCTCTTGAATTTAAGTGGAGTGGAGATTTTGATTACACAAATGATTATATATGTGAAGAGCATTGTCCACAATTAATGGTGGGGTGTAATGTGTATATTAATTAGGTCATTTTCATAACAATATACTTGCGTATAAAATATTTAACCTGAGATAATAGGCCTGGTATTTGGTTCATTGGTACTGTTCAGTTGAGCATGATTGGGGGGTTATGCGTGCATACTATTTAGCCTTATTTGCATAGCAATGCAAATCTTTGTATATGTGGTATCTCTTGAATTAAAGTGCATATGATAATTTTGCTTAAACAAATGATCATACAGTATATGTGAAGAGCATTGTTCACACTTAATGGTGAGGTATAGTGTGCCTATCAATTAGGTTATTTGTGTAACAATAGACTGCAAAACGTTTGACCTGAGATCAAAAATATCTGGCTTATGACTTATTAACTTCACATTTCTAGTTTTATTATGATATTGACATTCCTGACATAAATAGCAATTTAAATGTTTGTCTTGCCATGAATAAATAAGCAAAAAAAAGTTTCCTCGCTTCTAAAGAATGTTGAATTAGGGGTTTGGGAAATATAAACAATAAGTACAATGTGGGGTAGAAGATGACATGATGATAAAGTAGCTGAAGGAATTAGGATGAGGGTGGGGTTACATGTGGGACAATGTGGAATTGTATGTAGGGCAGGGTTGGGTGGGATGTTGGTCAGGATGTTGGCATGTTAGACAGGGTAAATTGGCATGTAGAACATGGTGGGTTGGCATGTGGAACAGGATGGTTTGGCATGTGGAACAGGGTGGGATGGCATGTGGAACAGGGTGGGTCGACATGTGGGACAGGGCGGAATGGCATGTGGTGGGGTGTCATCTGGATTTCAGTTGTGATGGCATGTGGGTCATGCAAGTGGTAAATGACATACAGTATCTGATTTTCAAGTGTGATTGCATGGAGTATAGGCGTGGGATGACATTTGGGACAGGTTGGGATGAAATGTGGGACAGTCTGGAATATTAATTATTAGCGGTTAGGGGATTTGTATCGTTTTCAATGTCTAGTTTGTCATACATTAAGCAATATTGTTTCGCATAATTTTGCTTTAATGTTATTGTACATTTTTCATGCTGCTTGACTTTGTTTGACACACGTATTTTCTTAAATTAAATCCAGGATGTAGTTCTGGAATGTGTAGGGGCTGGGGAGAGTACAGGTTGGAAAGTGGGCTTAATGACATTCTTTCATTAACATTGGCAAGTCAGGTCTCTCCTTTCTTTGTTATTCAATTGTTATAAGTAAAAGAGGTGTTATAGTTATAAAGACTGCTAGCTTTTACATGTTTCTATAGTTACTGGGTGAGGTAACCTTGAGCATTCTTTTGTCTTAATATATATGGGAAAACTCAAAGATATTTTGAAGCTTGTAGTAAAATGTGTGGAAATTAACAAAACAAATGAAAATGTAAGTGCATCTTTCAAAACTCAAATAATTTGAAATCATCTGCCCCTGCTACCCTATTTCTGTATCTACTTCCCTCAATAAGCCCATTCTCTATACTAGCTTTAAAAAGTCGAGCATAATGTGCTTCCGACAGTTCTTGTTGAGCCACCAAATCGCAGGACAAAATGAAATAGAATGTATCCAAATTTTAAGGAATCTGAGACTGTGACATCACAAGTCTGACTTCAGTCGTTTCTACAAAAATGATACAAAACTTTAAACTTAAATATCTCCTTAACGGAATAAGATTTGTTAATGCTTTCTTCCCCCATTTTATTTCTATTAAAATTCTCTCTCATATGAGATGAACTTGCTAGACCCTTTGAAATAAACCTTTAGATGCAACAGTTTATATGTTGTATTCACTTAATCGAAATGTGACCTGGGGTCATCAGACCGCATAGCAACCGCGTGCATTCGCCCCGCATTGGAGTGAAAACAAAGCGATTAGCTGTGTTTGTATATTTGCCACTTGTACCGCACACAGTAAACGCATACGGACTTGCCCACGTGTTTAGCGCAAAGGTTTGTTTTCACTCCAGAAATGTGATGTGACGTGGCACCGACCAAGTGGATAAGCAGTGGCGAAATGAAAGGGAAAGAAACGTTCCATCCTGGTTCCCACGATGGAAAATGGCTTACATTATTCAACCCAAGGCTCCCTTTTCACTTTTTGAGTACAACAAATTTGAGCATAAAAAAAGCTTCTTTTTGGGCGTGTGTACAGAAATATATTTTTTAAACCACCACATTTGTTTATTTATGGTGCCGATTAGGCTGTGCATATGTTTGTTAAGTGACAAAAATATCAAGCCCTGATTTTCCCCCTTTAGCAGGGGCGGCGGAAGGTCGCAATTTTTGGTCCGACCTGACAGGGACCAAAACCCCTAATTTTTTTTTCGGAGAGCTTTGGGAATTTGGTTCTCGATTAAATGATCTTGAAGCCAATGAAATACCTAGGTATTTTATGGGGGCCAAAATTGTGCGGATGACATAAACAAAATGGTGTGGGAGTGTAGGTGGGGAGGGTAGTTGGAAATAGAAGAAAATATGTAATTTTGGCAGAATTCAGACTACCGATATTATGTGATTTGCCAAAGAAGGGAAAATTAAGGGGCAACATCTAATGGATCATATTTATCATATATGTGCAAACATAATACTATAATTCAAAGTCAAATTTAAAATTATATTTATAACGGAAAAAGCACAACTTTATGTGTTCCGACTTTATGCGAACCATTCGATCATTATCGGGCAAATTATTGGTCCGACCAAGGTCGGAGTGGTTGGAGCGATTCCGCCGCCTATGTTTAGATCTGCAACATATTTTTGTACCCCCACGCTATAATTTGAAGAAATTAGTTCACCACGGTCTGACGGTGACTAATTCGTTTTTAGTCTTTACTGTATGTTATTCTATGTTTATGAAGTTTTACGTCATATACGTTGTTTAAGAAGTCACAGATCATAAACTAACAAACGGATCTAATAGTATACCAAAAAAACGTGATACGTTTATAGACGTCATACTTGTTCCAGCATGGTCAACTATGCGACCGGTGGATAGTGCATGCGTAACAAACCGAATGACTGAGTGATAGCGTACCGGCTGGGCCGGGCGGAGAAAACGACAAGATACGATAGAGAGCGAGTTTTAAAAATATTTTACATTCCACTGAAAATTGCTGTTTTAATATTTCCGTTTAGATTAAATGGCGTTGTGCAGACATGAAAACCAGCCAAGTTTCTTTTTAAGATTTTTTTTTTTTTTTTGGTGGACGGGAACCATTATCATTAGGAACAAAAGTCATAAATTACAGAATTAACGTTGAATTATTTTGTCACTAACTTAAGGCCTGCCACTTGCGTTGTTCCAGTTCTGCGAGGTAATTTAAGATTAAATTGGCATAACTTTCAGACGTTGGCATGATTTCACCATAGAATAGGTCTGGTTATACTCAGTATACATGGGTTCTGGCGTACGTATAAAGAATTTGGATCGATTTTTTGCCAAATCCCGAACATACTGCATCGCTAGTCCTAACAATTTGAAGGTCAACATTGATAAGTTTTTACTGTATTTGGGCGTCTTTGATTTTTTTTTTTTTGTGGTGGTGGTGTTAGTTTGGGCTTTTTTTTTTATGAGGCTGACCAATCCTTCTTAGCCCGTAATCTTGTTATGTTATGTTATGCTAGGCTAACGTTAGACGTACTCTGGGGATATTTCCACCACGAGCAGCGGGCGTAGGCCTACTAAGCCCAGGATAAATGTCAATTTAGACAAAAAGACAACTTTTTGGTCTAAGTGGAATAACTTTTTTTTTTTTTAAATGTTACTTTTAGGGCTATTTCAAAATCCCTCAGGAATTTTTTTGAAAGGTATCCCAATTGAATTATGAAGGGAGACTGAGCAGTCACAAACATTGTTCATCTTAGCTTAGGCCTACACCGACTCAATTTTTTCCTGAAGTTAACTAGAGTTAACTAGATTTACCCTACAATACAAGTTTAACTGCCTAGTGCCACCCTGTCCCAGTCTCAAACTTAATTTTTGTGTGTGTTTTAACAAGGAATTTAATGGTAACTTGAAAAAAATTAAATAAGAAAAAGAAACATTAGCATTAAGACCCACCGCAATTAATATATTTTCATCAGCTTCACTTCACAAAGTTTGCAAAGGAAACACCACAATTTAGTTCACTTCATAAATCATTTGCGAAGTATTTTGCCTTACAATTACTGAAAGAGAATGCATAGTTCCTAATAAATTTGCTATTAAGAATTTATTACCTCAGCATGTAATGACAAGTTATTATAATTTAAGTTTTAATGTCATGGTTATATGCAAGTTACTGTTAGGCACTCTGTAGATACAACTCAGAGCAATGTTTTCTTTTCCATTATACAAAAATATTACTAAAGCATATTTCACTTGTTTAAATTTGTTTAAACTATCATTTATGCTATATTCAATGACTTTTATTAAGACTAGTTGTCTTAGCAAAGTTTAAATACATTGCTTTAAAGCTAAACTGTTCATGGGTTGCCATTATGCCAACTCTTAAAACAAAAATACTTTTTAGTGTTTTACATTCAACATTAACAGCTATTTTATACTTCTTTTCAAAAAGATGTTCAAGAACAAATATTAACAGTATTTGACACATTGAAAGATGAACAGCACTTAAAGCAGAGAACCTTTGATTAATATTGCACATTTCATCAGGCTGACAATAGGTTGATTCAGTGAATACAATCATTTCAGTAACTTACGTTTAACTTGTTAATAGAAAACTGAGGTAGGCCTGTAGCTATTGAAACAAATATGTTGGTAAGGAAATAATTTACACTTCCTATAAAATAATAGTTTCTTTATATAGGAGTTGCCAGTAGAAAATGGCAACTCCCTAATTTATATCATTATGATATATTCAAGATTATGAAGAAATAAGTGTAACTTTGTTTCCATATGGATCCAAACTTTGATCAAGATGCCAAATGAGTGTCAATGGTAACAGAATGATTTTTGCTAACAAAGCTGATATAGGCTTTGATACTACTACTTTTTATTTTATTTCATATATATTATTTTGACATCAACCCAGCCTATTTATTTCTCAATTAATTTTCTTTGTAACGGTAGGCCTATCAAATCTACTTGATATTGTAGTACAACTTCAAAACAATTGATTCAATAAAACAACACCAATGCAAATTAGCCGTTAAGCTTAGCCTAAACATAATGTTATACATGTTTTAACTTTTCTTTCATTTACAATTTCACAAATATTTGTATACCTTTAAATATATCAGCCCATTATTTTTCAAAATTTCTGCATTATTTGTTAAACAACCTGTAAAATCTTAAGGTTGATCTTTACATTGTTCCATATTGAATGAAAAGTTGTGATGTTGTGTACAGTATTTCAAACTCGATCCAATAGGTCATAGGCATACAATATGTGATATAGAGACTGCCAATAGGTGTGTGTTTGCAAAGGCATTTTTATTTGAAATAAAGCAAGTTTTATTAACTATATGGTGTACAATAATAACAAGTTTTTAAAGTTGTTGCCTGCATTGAAAATTACAACAAACTAAAATTTGAAAAAAAGGTTGATGGTCACTGCTATTAAAACAAACGCTAAGTATTACTTGGCGTGAAATGAATTAGGGGTAACATGTAAAAGCCACAACATAGTGCATTTGTTGTGCATGATTTTTTTTTTTAATGAATGTGTATTATAGTTTACATCAGTATGTATTTTAGCAATCATGTCTGTTTTTTGCAGAAAAAGACCAGGTTTGAAAAATTGTTTGTGTGGAGTTACCTATCATGTTTTAACAATGTGCATCGGTAGGTAGGCAACAATTTTTTTGTAAACGATGGCCTAATCTCTACAAAAATATATTATGAGATCTTCACATACATCTCGTATTTGACTGAAAATAATTACTGAAGGGTAAAATTATAATGCCTATGTAATGAACATGTGTGCAATGTATGTATTTACAAGCTTAATTATAAACAGGGTTTTGCATGTAGACTTTTAAGTTTTGATAATATTCTATGAAGATTATTTCAGGTACTGAAACTAGTATAAAAACATTGATTTTTACAGACATGATAATTTTTTCTGCAGATCTTCACTATGTTTAAAGAAATGTTAATCTATCTTCATTTGGTAATTCTTTGTGAAGGCAAATTAACTTATTTAAGGTATATGTACTTTTAATTTGCTCACATGCATAATTATACTTTGCTAACAGCTATGATTCAACACAAACAAACATAGGCTTTTGATTTGGAGCTCTACATTCACACTTTACATATTACTTGCCTATACTATTTTTTCTATATTACAGTTGAATAACAGCCTAACAGGTAACTAAAGCAATACTTCATACTTGTGGTTAACTGTGATGGATAATATCTATTAGACATCCAAAGAAGATGTGAATTAGACATCTAAAGAAAACATCCGGTAGACATCTGAAGTACATAAGAGTGACAATTTTTTTCAGTTTTAAAAAGGTGTCAGGTAGACATTTGAGATAGATGCACATAGAGTAGCAAATGATTGTCAGGTTTAACAAAATAATGTCAGGTATACATCTAAAGTAGATGTACATGTGTAAGAATGGCAAATAGTTTTCAGGTTTAACAACACAATATCAGAAAGACATCTAAAGTAGATGTATACACACACACACATATATATATATATATATATATATATATATATATGTATATATATATATATATATATATATATATATATATATATATATATATATATATATATATATATATATATATATATATATATATATATATACATATATATAAATATATATATACATATATAAATATGTATATATATATATATATATATATATATATATATATATATATATATATATATATATATATATATTATATATATATATATATATATATATATATATATATATATATATATATATATATATATATATATATATATATATATCTGTATATATATATATATATATATATATATATATATATATATATATATATATATATATATATATATATATATATATATATATATATATATATATATATATATATATATATATATATATATATATATATATATATATATATATATATATATATATATATATATATATATATATATATATATATATATATATATATAATATATATATACATCTATAAATAAGTGACAAATAGTTGTCAGGTTTGACCACCATATTTTAGTATGTCAGTATGTGAAAAGGAATATACTGGGCATAATTCAATTTGTATTTCTTTACCTCATTAGCAGCTTAAAGGTATATGGTTGCGTATAGGCAAAAGTAACTAAATTGTTTTAAAATTTAAACCATAAACATTTTATCAAATTCGGTTAAACATTGGTTTAATCTCAGGCCTCAATTTGCGTACTTTATGCAACATTTGTGATAAAGACCTAATACAGGCCAGGACGGCCTTGACGCTTTCTTTAGTAAATCCTTTCATAATTCATTGAAGTGGTGCTTAAAATTTTGACCTCTTGAAAATTTGAGTATAATATTTTAGTGCTAAAAACTAAGAGTACTAACTTAAGGGATGCAGGGCAGTGATTGTTAAGAGATGAAAGCTTTTTTGGCAAAAGAAAGTGGGATAAATAATAGGTCGAATATATTTGCTCCCTGCTCTGATTGAAATGTGAACGGCTTTAATGTTTTAAGATTTCGCGAACAGTCGTAGGATACGAGGTAAAAAAATCATAAAGCAAAATAAAATTCATAAAGAAAAGGAAAATGCCTTAGGCCTAGCTGCATTAACTTCGGGGCCCACTATCAGACTATGCTACTCATACAGTCGTAGGCCTAACGTTAGTAGCGTTAGACATAGGCCTATGGCATTGTTGCATAAGTTAATTTCCTGGACAGACTTATCCAGAGAGGCCTACAGCTAAGGTTGAAAACCTTCATTTCAACCATTTAATCAATAATTATAGTAAGATAACCGACGTCAATAAGGTTTCACTGCGACTGATGACTGAATTATGTCAGAGCCGTAACACTAAGGTCTGTGCGAAGAATTTTTTTTTTTTTTTAATTACATTCACCTAATTGTATGAATCATTGGTCAGTACTATTTTGCGCACTAATTTTGATTAAATTGGAGTGTTTCGTTGAAATTTATTCTTTTAATAAGCAAAAAAAACAAAACATTTTTTTGTATTTTGTGATCAATCCAAGTAATTTTCGAGAAGAAACTTGTTGCATACGCATTGTATCTTCCCGCAATGCGTGTACTGGTCTCGAACAAATACACCTTAAATTGAGTTAAATCATAAAGGGCATTAAATGAAAAATTGTATCCGAAAAATAATGCAAGAAAAATTAAAAGTATACAATTTTAGAGTTGTATACCAATTTTTACGAAATCAATCATTCACTTAAATGTATACCGTTTTTTTCAAAGCTTATACGAAAAAAGCTTGCTGGAAGAAGTATGGCGTCCATAAACGCATCAAGTTTTCCCCACACTGTATGTATAGGAAGTTTCGTCTCTCGGCCTTAGGCCTATACGTAGTATAGGACGAATGATGTCACGCTCACTGGTTCAACTGTTCAAGCAAAAATAATTATACAGATTAAAAGTTTTTTAATGAAATGGGTTTAGGTGAGATATGACTTGTGTTTCATGTTCATATTTTGCAACATGTAGCTTAGTAGTTAACAAGATTGTTAATAATAATACAATTCTTGATTTGGCTTTATTAATGACTGGCTGTACAAGAGCTCAATCTTAACTATGCAAGTGATGCAGCTTCATCTCACTTGATCGTGCACGGCGTCAAAAACAATCCACACCGCTTGCAAGGCCGACAGCTGCTTTTTATGCAGTTGCCTTATAAAAAGATACGTTATAAATTACCCAGGTTTTTTCCTGTCATTGTTTAGCATTTTTTTTTAAATGTTCTGAAACTTGTCAGCCAACGAAACCCCCGTAACGGCAACGTTGTAGCTTAAATGCTTTAAAACTGATTAAAACCCATCATAGCAAAATGAATTCATCGAAATCGGACAAACGTGTACCATTTTACAGCATTTTTAAATCTCAGGCATCAAATGTGCATATTTTATGCAAATTTTGTGATACATTACGAGGCAACCTCGGTATTTTTTTATTTTTGTTGTAAGTCCTTTGTTTTAAATGTCTATCTTAATCTGCTAATTCTTGAAAGTGGTGTAGCAAATTCTGAATAACGTTTTAATGTGTTTCCAATGCATGCCTCCAATAAAGTTCTAGCGGGAATAGACCTTCCCATTATTTCAGTGTTTGTGATTTAGGTAAAAATTGAAAGAATTATATCAAGATTTTGAGCTGTCTGCCACACATCACACATTTTGCATGAGTAAAAACATTTTTCAAACTTCAAAAACTGAACTGCCCAAGAGTTGGTACTTTTTCAACCAATATATAAATTGCTACAGGTCCATAGACCTAGTAATATGATTTAATTTGTAATCCAGATATTTTCCTTAATCTTAATCGTTGTAGACTTTCATACAATTGTATACCATCAGAAAATCCAAACGCCTTTTTTTGGAAGTTTGACTTGTGACTTGACTTGACGGAAAGTGACTTGTGACTTGACTTGACTTGCTCGCAAATGACTTTTGACTTGACTTGACCTGTTTGCTAATGACTTGTGACTTGACTTGTCAACATTTGACTTGACTTGCAAAATTATGACTTGTTACAACTTTGCAAGGAAGTACCACTTTATGGTACCTCCTTGGTTAAATTAATCACTACCAGATGAATCTGAAAAGATATATCATAAGCAATGCTAAATTGCCGCTCTTACATGTTCCTTTATATTCATGCCCCTCTGTAGGTATTCTCCATCAAGTATGTAAATCATTTCAACTGTTCAATGAATGTATTATCTGTCGTCGATTACTGCAGCTGGTGCACGTATAGAACGCCGTTTTAACATGAATTTATTTGTGATATCTCAAATGAAATTTCTGATATATTTAAATTTAAAATATCTAAAATGTTCCTCATATTTAATATCTCGAAATTAATTAAAGATATCATGAATTTTATTTTTAGATATCATAAATTTTAATTTAAGATATCCGAAATTTGTGCTTGTATATCACAAAAAGAATTTCTGATGTATGAAAAAGTATTTTTGATATCAAAACTAAACTTAGCGAACTCCAAAATGGATTTCAAGATATCTCGAAATCGTTTTGGATATCAGCAAATATCAAATAAATGTTAAAACGGCGTTCCGTATACACGGGGTGTGCGCAAAAGTGGGGGGTAGGGCATGAGGCTAAGTCAGTATTAATTTCTCTCTATTCAGGAAGCTCAGAGGGCCCAAATTTGCCTTCGAAGGAACAGGAGAGCAAACGTTTTCAGATTTTAGTACATACATGAATTTCCACAGTACCAATCCAAATGTCATTTTTATATATTTCTTGTTAATAGTTTTGTATAAACTTATTTATTTTGCTTTTCAATATTTTCTGGCAAAAGATTACCATGGACCTCTCGCTAGATCCATCATTAATCAGAGTACCTTGTAAATATTTTTAGAATACACCCCTAATCTTTGCCTGAATATAATTATCTCACTAGATCTCAGATTAATTAGTCAATTATTTTAGATGAAATTTCTAAACATAATTCAATAAATTTCTATCATTAAAGTCACTATACAACAAAATGCCACGAGTTGATAATTCGCTGATTCCATTTGACTTCAGCCCCTCATTCCCCCCCCCCTCCACCCTCGCTGATTTGAATAGAACTTAGACTCATTAGCAGAATTGCTTCTTCAAAACGTTTCACTGAAACAAATCAAGCGAAACCGTTCACCGTGTTAAATTAAGAGAAAAGCTAATTACAACGTCATTCAGTCATTGTGCTACGTGCTGATAGATTCTGGGTTAGAAGTTACTTTCATACCATCATCAACTGATCAACAAATATCATGTTAAATGTCACAGAGCAAGAAAGACCTTATCCTTCCGTTCAGTGATGCATAAGATATGTTTTAGAGTATGTACTTAGATCAAGCATGAGCGAACAATTATTTAAGGGCTCCACGATGTCCAAGAAATAATCTAGAATTTGTCTTTTATAGCGCTGCTTTTATAAGCTTCACTGACTGCAATTTTTTATATACGTAGAACGACTAAACAGGCGTTACTTATATATGTCTTTGACGTAAATATTCGTTGGTGGTAAAAAAGGAAGTGTAGAGCAATAGAACTTCTTCATGCAGAATTAATATTTCATCTTTTTTTCTATGAAAATGACCTCAGGCAATTCTTATAAATTAAGCTCAAAACAAACACTTGTCAGCACAACGACCTGATGTCGCCAGTCTGATAAATAATCAATTGCGCTATTAATTTGTTCAGTCATATAGACAGCAAACGACAACAAATGTTGACTGAACGATCCTAGAATTGTTCTATTTATCCCCGACAAGAATAATAATAATTGATGAGCTTTGGTGATAGGAAAACATCATTTTACCAATTTTAATGTTGTCATTATGATAATTGATTTGTAAGGCTGAGTGTGAGGCACTTTATAGTCTGTTTGCAGAGGCGTGTTAGTTTTTGAAGGGGCTTAAGCCCCCCCCCCAAAAAAAAAAAAAATGATAAAAGATATTGAGGGCCGGTTTCAGATTAAGGACAGCAGAGGCGTAGGAAATTAGGGACCCTCTCCCCGGAAAAGGATTATAACTCCTGGTTGCATGCATGCTTTATTTTGATGACAAATTGTGAAATTTTAACATAAAATTGAAGGAAAATGCGTACAATTTTTGTAAATTTTGTTCGATTTTGACAACAAGATCGAAATTGACAGTAAAATTGAAGAAAATTTCCGTAAATTGAAGAAGATTTCCTTAAATTTCGCTGAAGGAAATTTTCTGAAAATGAAGAAAATTTCACATATAAAGGTGTTTGGTTCTATTTAATAGATTGTGGTCCAAAGTTTTACTCCAAAATTTAAGATTTTTGATTAAAAATATGAACGATGTTTGCTTCAAAATAAAGGAATTTTACTTATTTATATATATATATATATATATATATATATATATATATATATATATATATATATATATATATATATATATATATATATATATATATATATATATATATATATATATATATATATATATATATATATATATATATATATATATATATATATATATATATATATATATATATATATATATATATATATATATATATATATATATATATATATATATATATATATATATATATATATATATATATATATATATATATATATATATATATATATATATATATATATATATATATATATATATATATATATATATATATATATATATATATATATATATATATATATATATATATATATATATATATATATATATATATATATATATATATATATATATATTTATATATATATATATAGGGGTATATGGCTGCGATATGCTATAGATGACCATCCTGACGTCCGTATAATATATATATAATATAGTTTGAGTAAAACTGACGTCTATAACGTAGAAAAACTGAATGCCGAGAGTTTTAAATTTTGGAGTAAAACTTTAGACCACAATCTATAAAATAGAACCAAACACCTTTATATGTAAAATTTTCTTCATTTTCAGAAAATTTCCTTCAGCGAAATTTAAGGAAATCTTCTTCAATTTCCGGGAAATTTTCTTCAATTTCCAGGAAATTTCATTTAATTTCCAGGAAATTTTCTTCAATTTCCAGAAAATTTCATCACAATCTTGTATAATATTCCAATCTAAAGCAAAATTTCTGATAATCAAGAAAACACGCCTGCAGACCAATCTCAAATCTGAAATTTGGCAACTGAGCTAAAAAAATGTCTTTAAGATGACTAAGCAACAAACAAGAATAACTACGCGATCAAAAGACAACAACTTCTATAACAAAAAGAAAAAAATGTTTTTTTTTTAATTTTTAACATTTATTCTTCTGTACCTCGTTACTATTTTCATGAAAATCTGCTAAAAATTACAAAACAAGATCAAATTTTGTTCTTGCGTTTAATATCTAATACTGTTTGATGTTTATGTACGTCCGGACATAAGCTTAAGAATTAAGAGTTAATGATCTTTCAGATTGATACGGTTTTGATGACTAAGATACAATATCATCCATTAAGACAATCTAAAATCTAAAATTAGGCAACTAGGCTAAATTTGCACAAAAATACAGAAATATAAAAAGCGTCTTAATCACAAACAAGAATGACGAAACGCTCAACTTAATTAGAAAGTTTGATATACCTACCGGCCATAACCTAGATGTGGTCAGTGTGTCAATGCAATGCTAACCGTCATAAGCTATAATTTAACGAGTTTTTTAACTATCAGTTACTGTGATTACTACATGCATTAAGTCTGGATTATAAATTGTATTTAAACCGATTAGGGGAACATCCTAGGTTAGTTTTTAAGAAAATGTTGTAAAGGGAATCATCTTAGCTATATGCGACTGTCTGTTTGTCCAGCATTCCAGTTTGATCTGAGAAATATCCAGAAATATCAACAAAACACTCCGAAATATTCAAGGGAAAGTATTTCATCACTATCAGACTATAAAGCAAATAATGATAACCAAATTTTATCACCTATATCTTGAAGTGCTCCCTCTTATTGAGAATTGCAAATCATTGTAAATATAAAGATACAGCATTTTAAATTTTCCCCAGTAGAAACAAACAAATTTAATTACCTTTTAAAAATTGTATTGTACTCATTTGTGTGTGTGTGTGTGGAACGGGGTGGGGGTGAGGGGTCGGTCAGTGGGTTTGTGAGTGTGTGGGTGGGTGTATGAGTGTACAAAATATTGTGTCGCGTCTCCTAGGAAAACCGTCAAAGCTATCATGTTGAACTTGATGGGGTGTGGGGTGATGTCCCGCATAAGGTGGGTCATGTACCTTAAAGGTCAGATGTCAAATAATTCATCAATATGAGTCAATTTTGTGACGCGTTTCCTGAAAAACCGTTAGTGATATTGGATTGATACTTGGTGGGTTGGTGGGAGGTAATGTAGGTTTGTGTCCCACACAACATGGAACATGTCACTTAAAGATCAGAGGTCAAATTATTTATTTAAATGGTACATTTTGATCAGTCGCCTATCATGGAAAAATTGTGAGTGCAAGTTGGTTGTTATTTGATGGGTTGATAAAGGATGATGTAAAGGTGTAATTTGTCGCGTAATGATAATATAGTAAATGCGGCAGAGGCGATAAGATCAGCAACTCCATGGATTGCGATCTTGTTTCCTTTTTTACATTTTAGAAAGGTTTGTGGTCCTAATTAGATGATTGGGACAAATGAAACCTTTAACCTCATGGTTCGAAGAATGATTGTGATATCTTTGCATGATCTCAGGGGTAGCACCCGGATGCGTCTTTTTTTTCTGCAGGCCAGAATTGCCATTACAGATTTTTTTCAGCCAATCATATACAAGAATGACGATGACGTAATTAAATATGAATATTCATATACAACTTTAGGATGTTCAACGTTGCATATTCATATATGTTGGCAGACACCATCTGAATTGCTGTATATATATATGCTACAATTAATGTATAGGGTTTTTTTTAAAGTAAATTTCGCAACTGTCAAATTATTTGAGTGAAAATGACTAAGATTTAAAACTTTAAACTAGCCATTTCTAGTACTTTTGGCTGTCATTACGTCATGTTTGTGCAAATTGCAAAGGCATATCCAAAAACTAGGATGCATGTTGCACGCTTCCCTAGTGTAAACCTGAAACTTTTTGTCCAAAAAGGAAAATAATATGGGACTTAGGAAGTTAGACAGTTGGGGCCTATTAAAACAAACAATGAAACTCACTACGACTACGCACTCCACCTTAAAAAAGGGAGCTTTCAATTTGCAGGGTATTCTATAGTTAATCCCATACTTCATAGTGCAAACATTGCTGTAACTTTAATGCAAGGGAAAGTCGCTTAACTACTACTTTAAAAATTATGTCTTAATTTTCATACAAGGAGTGAGTGTTAGAAAATCACTGAGAACACCACTTACCAAGATATTGTTAACTACTTCCTCGATATTCAAAGGAGGATTCGCTTCGTAGCACATTTTAAATTGTGCCATATCTGTAGTGTCAGGTTTTGTCCATTGTTTTCCGGCAAAGTAATGTTATTCACTCGCGGTAATGGAATTACTAAGTCCCAAATTATTTGGGGAGACGATATGTCATAACTTGTATATGAATATTTATATTCAATTACGTCATCGTCATGCTTGTATAGGAATGGCTGAAAAAATCTGTAATGGCAATTCTATTCTGCAGAGAAAAAAAAGCGCCAACCGGATAGCTATCCTCCCGATATAGGCTGAAATTCGACAAATATTTTATTTTAGCCAAAATTGAGTAGTATCAATCCCCAACAGATTGAAACAATTGCGACGGGGTGGATAACTGCAGCCCCTGTACCATGCATGGTCCAGCTTGAAGAAAAAAAATCTAGGCCCCTATCTTCGCTTCTCCGTGTTATGAAGCCCCCGAGGACATAAGTACATGTACGACACAAAATTAATACTGTATAGTTTAGTTTTTGTGGGAATGCAATTTTTGCAACAATCCGATCTTATCTCGAAATCAATCGATGGATGGCCGTGTATATGGGTGATACGTCGTACTCAAGAAAAACTAGAACACTGTCAGAATAAATTACTGCAAATCATTTTAAAAAGTAAGTAAAGGAATGAGTAATTCAAATGTTTAATTCATTAAATGATTTTTTGTATCATTTTGTTATATCGTTGAAAGAAGCCTTCGTAAATGAAATGAGGGCTTTATAGATGTTGATCACGTCTACCAAATTAATGCAAATCTATTCTGTGATCACTTATCGTGAACACTTATCGTGTTTTTGCTCAATTGCAAATATAGCCCCATATATACGCGACACGAATTCGCGCGATAAAATCTTTTCTGCTTTAGAAGTCGCATCATTCAAGTTCGTCAATTAATGATGGTTCGTCGTATTGTTAATAATGTGACTTCGCTTTTTACCTGTATTGACCTGGCGACCATGTCGATTCCTAATTAAAGCATAATCATGTTCCTAATTTAAGATTGTTAAACAGAAAATAATCGTCCAATATTTTTAAGCTTTATTTGTAGCCAGGCCCTGTGAATTTGAAGTGGCAAATTGCAATCTGGGGAGCAAAATAAATTTGGGGCAAAATCAAAATTGAGGGTAATTTTCCCTAGAAATGACCTCGGTTACCTGGGGGATGGGGGAGGTGTTTGTAACATTCCCCAATCAAAATTGTACCAAAAGTGCAGGTAAGAATAAGTTTTTGAAGACCAAACCGTAGGTATAGGCTTAATTCGCTTAAAACCATTGGAAATGGAACAAAGAGAAACTTTAGTGGGTTATTTTAGGTGTATTTTGCACATCAGTGATTTTGTTACGAGATCTTGTAGTCCATTTTATGAAACGGTGCGCAAATCAGTTGCGAGTCGGAATACCTGAATCAGTTTTGGCTATAAGAGGGAGCAGGGGACGCAAACGGTATGCGAAGGTCCAGTACTGTATATGCTGTGGTCTTGAACGCATGGTACGTACGTTGCCAGTGCATGCTTCCACAAATCTATAAATGATTTCCCTAAATGGGACTTCAAATTTCCCACAATTACCCGAATTTCACTTACTATTTCCCCGAAATTCAAAAAAATAAGTTGAATTTACATGCAATTGCAATCAAAATCACGAGAACGTACAGGGCTTCCAGGTGGCTTTTTCCCCATATTTTGACACAATATCAAACAATGTTTTGGTACCAAAATTGTGAAAAGCGCAGGGCTTCGCCCCTAGGTTTGACACAATATTAAGGAATTTTCTGCTATCAAATCACAAGAAACGCATAGAGCTTTTCGAGAGCTTCGCCCCCTGGCCCTTACCAGGGCTTTTCCCTAGATTTGACACACTTGTAAGCACTTTGTAATTGCTATCAAAAGCGCAGGGCCTCACCCTGGATTTGACTGTTTAAGCAATTTTAATAATCTGGCAGCATGGAATATAAAAACAATTAACATCAAATTAAGAAAACACAATTTGTACACTTTTTCATATCTTAATGTTTGTAACTGTATGTTCAAATTAGTTATGTATGAGTGGGTGCCTGTTTGCATATTCGTATGAAAATATACTTTTTTTAGCTCGACTATTCGAAGAATAGTAGAGTTATTCCACTGCCCTTGGCGTTGGCGTCCGCTTAAAGTTTTTGGGTATAGTTATCATAATTTGGGTTACATTCATGTAACTTCGCATTTGGATAGAGGGCATGGGTATTGTTCAAATGAGCATGACTGGGAGGTGGGAGGGGGAGGGGTGTGCATACTAAGTAGCTTATTTGCATAACAATAAACACATTTGTATCTATGATATCTCTTAACATATAGTGGATGTGGGAATTTTGTTTGCATAAATTATCATATATGTGAAGAACATTGTCTTACTTAATGGTGAGATGAAGTGTCCATGTTAATTGCATAACAATAGACTTTCGTACAAAATGTTTAACATGAACGCATAACTAAGTTATTTATAGTGTACATTCATGTAACTTTACACAGGGGTAGTGGACAATGGGTACTGTTCAAATGAACATGATTGGGGGTTGTGTGTGTGTGTATATTAATTAGCTTATTTGCATAACAATTAAAATATTTGTATCAATGATATCTCTTAAAATAAAGTGGGTGTGGGAATTTTGTCTACACAAATGATCATATATGGAAGAGCATTGTCTACACTCAATGATGAGGTGTCACAATGTGCTTTTTAATTAGGTTATTTGTATGATATTAGACTTAAGTACAAAATATTTAACCTGAGATAATAACTTGGTTCAGTGGTAGAGGACATTGGTATACTGTTCAGTTGAGTTGATTGGCGGCTTGTGTGTGCATACTAATTAGCTTATTTGCATAGCAAGGAAAATATTTGTATCTGTGTTATCTCTTGAATTAAAGTGGATATGATGATTTTGCTTAAAGAAATGATCATATAGTATATGTGAAAAGCATTGTTGACACTTAATGGTGAGGTATAGTGTGCCTATGAATTAGGTTATTTGCATAACAATAGACTTTGCTGGAAAATGTTTGACCTGAGATCAAAAATATATGGCTTATAACTTGCTAACTTCACATTTCTAGTTTTGTTATAATATTGACATTCCTGAAATGACTAGTAATCAAAATGTTTGTCTTGCCATGAATAAAGAAGCAAATAAAAGTTTCCTTGCTTCTAAAAATTTTGAATTAGGAGTTTGGGAAATATAAACAATAAGTGGAATGTGGGGTAGACGATCACATGATGATAAAGTAGCTGAAGGAATTAGGATGAGGGTGGGATTTCATGTGGGACAGGGTGGAATTGTATGTAGGGCAGCGTGGGGTGGAATGTTGGTCAGGATGCGTTGTCATGTCGGAGAGGGTGGGTTGGCATGTAGAACAGGGTGGGTTGGCATGTGGAACAGGATGAGTTGGCATGTGGAACAGGGTGGGTCGACATGTGAGACAGAGTGGAATGACATGTGGTGGGGTGTCATCTGGATTTCAGTTGTGATGGCATGTGGGTCATGCAAGTGGTGGAATGACATATAGTATCTGGTTTTCAGGCGTGATTGCATGGAGTATAGGCGTGGATGACATTTGGGACAGGTTGGGATGGAATGTGGGACAAACTGGAATATGCATTATTAGCGGTGAGGGGATTTGTATAGTTTCCAATGATTTAGTTTGTCATACGTTAAGCAATATTGTTTCGCATAATTTTGCTTTAACGTTATTGTACATTTTTCATGCTGCTTGATTTTGCTTAACACACATATTTTCTTACATTGGAAGTTGTATTACAATTTAGGATAAAATTCTGGGAATGTGTAGGGGCTGAGGAAGGGTACAGGTTGGAAAGGGGGCTTAATGACATACTTTCATTGACATTGGCAAGTCAGGGCCTTTCCTTTCTTTGTTGTTCAATTGATAACAGTAAAAGAGGTGTTGTGGTTATAAAGACTGCTAGCTTTTACACGTTTTCTAAGTTTCTGGGTGAGGTAACCTTGTTTTTTGTATTAAAATATCTTTATAAACTCATAGATATTGGGTAGCTTGTAGTAAAATGTTGTGAAAATTAATAAAGCAAATGGAAATGTAAGTGCATCTTTTAAAGCTCAAGTAATTTAAAATCATCTGCCCCTACTTCTGTATATACTTCCCTCAATAAGCCAATTCTTAGCTTTAAATAGTCGAGCATACTGTCCTTTCGACAATTCTTGTTATATTCTCCCATTTTTTCTAAAGGTTATATAGACAACATATTTGAATTTTAAAATGTCTCCAACTTCAGTGGACAGTCCACTTTTCATGATAATCAAAAGACAAAAACCTGATTATGTACAAAAAATAGTTTTTGATTATAATTCCTGTCGTACTTTCTTGCTTTGTTTTTTGCTGAAATAAATTTTGCAGTCTTACAACATTTATTGTGTCGTAATTTTTTAGGTTCGTGTTTTTTACTTTATCAACAAACAATTATGTTCACACTTGCAACTCCCTGACTCCTGTACTTGAGTTCTCAACCATGCAGAGTGTTGCATAACGTGAAACATCAATAACATGAATACAATTAACACAGGTAACGTGTGACTCCACAAAAACGCCTCGGGCAACCCTCGTCCGTGGTCTTCAAAAAATCATGTTATCTATTGAAACTTATGTACATATTTATTTTCGTAGCTTGATTTTACAGCTTTCTTTGTGAAGAAGTGTTATTGGACAATTCTGCATAACTTCAATCAGGCATAAAAATGAAATCTGCCGCTAATTTGCAAATGCACATGGAAAACCAGAAATTCAACCACACGCGGCAAATTCAGCACATTTACTCCAAGAAAAAAGTTCATCCACGGTAGACGATAGTCTTCGCACTAATGACACATTAAGCTCTGCCTGACGTCGAGTCGTACAAATAAATGAGAAAACTTTAAAAAGGCGGGCTTTTCACTGCAAGATTAAATGAAGCGATTTACAACAGCGAAGGAAACCCCGAACAAAGGAAATCCCCCGGTGCGTCATCATAAAGCCAGTCACGGAAAGTATAGTATTGATGAATGAATTTGACGCCAGTTTTCTTCAAAGAAAACATAAAAGAAGTTTCATTCCACTTCAAAAATTGTTAGAAAAATCAACTAAGTCATCAAAATAAGATGAGCTTAGTGAGTAAGGTGCACAACACCGTGATTTGTTTATGAGTAATAAAATTGTTTTCAAAGATATACAAATATGCCTATCATGTACACATGTCATCTTATTTTAAACTTAAAAATGTTATCGTATCATATAATGATAACAAAAAATGCAGGTCTAGTTGAAATTTTTGCTATGAAATTTTGATTATCTGAAGCATTTTCCGCGGGTGTTTTAAGCATATATAAGTTAACACTTGAAAGGATTAGGTAATATTTTGTGGTTACTATTAGTTCCCAGCCTCGCGAAAAGTCGCTTATTCTCTTGAATCTCTTCTGTGCGTATTCTGCCCACTCTGATTGACTAGAAATAGTAAGCAGCTAATCTCAGCCGAGAAGACAAAACTGTGAAAGGTAAAGTAAGTTTGATAGGAAAGCTGACAAATTCTTTACCTTTTTCTTTATTGTTTTATTTCAAAACCAAAATGAATTCAGAACCATGCAAGCTGCAGTAATGTTGACATCAATTAACTGTCATGTGTATGTCATTTTTGGCGAGCATGTGAAACCGGCCGTCCGTCCGTCCCTTGTCCGTCCGTCCGCCCGTCCGTCCGTCCGTCCGCCCGCCCGCCCGTCCGCCCACCCGTACGTCCGCCCGTCCGTCCGTCCGCCCGCCCGTCCGTCCGTCCGCCCGCCCGTCCGTCCGTCCGTCCGCCCGTCCGTCCGCCCGTCCGTCCGCCCGTCCGTCCGCCCGTCCGTCCGCCCGTCCGTCCGCCCGTCCGTCCGTCCGTCCGCCCGTCCATCCGTCCGTCAATGGTCTCTCATAACACTTGAGGTTTAACAGTTTAATATCCTTAGAATTTGTCAAAATATTTGTTCACCAACGGCTGTATCAGGCATGATTATCAAATTCCGCCTTTATTATTATGTACATTTGCATAAAGTTGTTACAGTATATGAACTGACAAGACTTAAACTTGGTATGCTCAGTCAGGCAGTGTGGCAGGATGTGACTGCATATGGACAAAGGAGGGATGCCATGTGGGACATAGGTGGGAGTCATGTGGGATATAGGATGGGATATATACCTTGTGGTATGCATCAAGGGCTATATCAGGCATGATTATTTAACTCTGCCTTTATTTTCTTATTCAACAGTTCATTTGCATAAGTTTATATATGAATTGACAGACTTTGTATGTTCAAGCATCGACTGTGATAGCTAGAATGAGACTGCTTATGGAGCCTATGGATATAGGGTGGGATGCTATGTGGGATATCGGATGGGATGCTATGTGGAATATGGGGTGGGATGCAACATGTGACATAGGGTGGGATGCCATGTGGGAAATCGGATGGGATGTCATGTGGGATATAGGGTGGAAGCCATGTGGGACATAGGGTGGGATGTCGGGATGCCACATGTGATATAGGGTGGGAGGCTATGTGGGACATCGGATGGGATGCAATATGGGGTGGGTTGCCATGTAAGATTTCGGATGAAATAGTTTTGTTACCTTCATGGCCGTACGAGCCCCTCCCCATCCCTTTTCTTTCTTTCCCCTTCGTTGACCGGATACCGATCCTAGTCGGGTAGAAATACATGTCTGGTGCACTTGTATGATGTATCCTGGTATCAGAGTATATTTCAGTCATACCTGTCTCAGCTAGATATGCGATTTATATCCCCCGACCGCCGACTCGGCACATGATGCTGATATTATACTTGGGCACTAACTCGGCCAGAAATGTAAAATGTCAGATATTTAAATCAGATATACATCTCAATCATGCCCGAATCGTTATCTCAAAATCATGTCCTCCCGATTCGTCTAGAATGAGTAGGGAGGACACGATTCTGATATCTAGACTCATATGTAGCAGAATCATATCCTCCCAACCTGCTGACTCGTAAAATGTCAAATGTATAAACCTACTGTTTAATACATCTCAATCATGCCCGAATCGTTATGTTAGAATCATGCTGACAACATCATACTTGAGCACATAGTCGAGCAGAGATTTAAAGTGTATGTCTGTATGTTCTATTTAAATATAGAGATACATTTCAATCATGCCTGAATAATTTGCCCGAATTTTCTCATTTTTCAGGGGAAATTTCTCCTCTGCCTGTTTCAGTGTTTAGAAATGGTAATCTTATAAAGCTTATCTGACTAGATTTTAACATCAGAATTAAGAATTGGCTTCTTATCATCACTTAAATTTCATAACTTTATCAGTTTATGTTGATTTTTCAGAAATATTTGGGCATCAAAGACAGTCAATCTTCAGGGCTTCCGGTGGCCCTGGGCCCCTTCCAAAGGCACTTTAAGCGGGACTTTTTCCCCTGGATCGCTTTTGTTGCTTCGCCCCATGACCCCACGATTTACATTTTGAAACTTTATTTTGATTTTCAGCCATATTGGTGCATCAAAAATAAGAAATAATCAGACCAGGGCTTCGTCCATGAACCCCACAATTTTCACAATTTCTGAATTTTCTCAATTTCTTGGAAAATTTCTCCTATGCCGGTTTAGAAATGGTAACGCAAATGTTTATCCACTTTTCTGGGTACATTTTAACATTCGAATTTGAAATTTTCTCGATTTCGTCAATGAGATTTTTGAACTTCGTGTTAATTTGAAATAAAAGTTTCGGGAATCAAAAACAAGAAATCTTTAGAGCTTTCGGGGCTTCGCATTGGATCCCTTCCAAGGCTTCGCCCATGAGTCCCACAAATTTGCCCGAGTTTTCTCTATTTTCAGGGGAATTTCTCCTCTGCTTGTATCGAAATGGTAATTTTCATCCGAGTAGATTATCAAAATTAGAATCTGACATTGTCTTCTTTTCATCACCTACATTTTGGAAATTTGTGCCGATTTTAAATCATTGTGGAGCATCAAAATCAAGAAATCTTCAGAGCTTCCAGGGCTTCGGCTCCTGGACCCAAACATCCAAGGCTTCGCTCATGAACCTCACAATTTTGCTCAATTGTAGGGAACATTTCCTTTCTGACTTTTTAGAAATGGTAACCCAAATGATCATCTGAGTAGATTTAAACATTACATAGAGTTTAAATTGTCTTCCTTTCATCAATCAAATTATCGAACCTTGTGTTGATTTTCAGCCATTTTGGAGCATCAAAAACAAGAAATATTCGTAGCTTCCGGGGGATTCGCTTCCTGGATCACAACCAAGGCTTCGCCCTTATATACCTCGCCAAAAGCGACGCCATTGGTGGGGAGGAAGATATGCTCCCAAGTATTTCATATTGTGTGATTGTCGGCATGTATATTGTTTGTTAAATAAGTCGGGCAAATGCAAATTTTCGTCGGGCAAATTTGTCTTTCATCTCCCGCCCCAACCTGGGCTCAAAGTCAAGTTACGCCTCTACCCGGGGCATAGGAAGGGTCTCCTCTCAAGAGAGCAAGAACCTCAAAAATGTCTCGATACAATAGGAAAAATTGTTTTACATTTTCAACAAACGTTGCTGCTAATCGGGAAATCTACTGTATATTGCTTCAATTTTCGGGAAATTCCCTAAGTCATAATCAGGATATAAGTTTCAAATTTTGGGCAATTTCCTGCATTTTAGGGCCCTTTTTTTAATTTTTAGGGAACTTTTTCTAAATTTCGGGAACTTTTTTATTTTCGGGAAATCTCTTTCAATTTTTGGGATTTTTTTTTATTCTTCATTTTTCTAGGAATTTTCTTCAAAAATCCCTTAATCGCGAAGACTTCCTTCCATTTTAGGGAATTTTCTTTCATCCTCAGGAAGTTTCCTTAATTTTCGGAAATTCTGTAATTTTCCTTTCATTTTACCTTATATTTCTATAAATTTTGTTTAATTTTACCTAACTTTTCAATTTGTATGTTAATAATTTCCCAATATCACCTTCCAACCGGTAAGAAGCCATTCAATCGAGAAGATGAAATCTTCTATGCGGGAAAACTACCCCTGCTTTCCCGCATCTTACGCCTCTGCTTATATCCAGAACAAAAACAAAAAAGCGTCAGGTCTGGCTACGTGCCTAGCGGGATGCACCCCTGGCCCTCGTCGATGAATCTTCCTTTAGATTGAATATATCCACATATGATATATATTATATAGAGGGATTTCATCACGTGACTCATCTGGAAGCAAAGCGTCGTTGCGTTTTACGCGTCTTCACACAGCTCAGTCACATCACACGTACAACAAACATACTGTATGCTAACCTACCTACAACTTCAGCGAATTTTACTTATTTTTTTTTTTTGTTCGCTTGCGATTTTACTTCATATTTTCCTTACGTTTGACATACTCACCGGGTATAGAAAGAGTAACTTTAACGTGAATGCCATCTGGTTGTTCGCTGTACGCAGACAAAGCGTTAATATCTGTTATAAAGTGCTCGCTGCAAATTGTAGTGTGAGCCGTAGGTTGAAAGCCGTTGCGTCGTATAGCAGAAACCCACTTGGAACGTGGATCAGGATTAGATGGAAATCGAGAAAACGTCTTTTAATTCCCCGGCATACGTCTGTTAGTGCAACCAACAGCAAGATTACGTCATAATTATCTCTAAAAAAATTATCTTATATAACAACAGGGAAGCGTTTGTACGTCCAATTAAGTGTACATCAGACGACAGCGTTTTCTCCCGACAAAATGGCGATTGTAAACAAGGTCACGCGACCTCATGACGTCATCTGAAACACCCTTATAGCCTATGTTTCTTATTTGAACCACCCAATTAATCGAGAGATTTACTTCCCTCCTTGGGCAAAATGCCAAACCTGACGTCACCCCTGCATATGATAACCACATTTTTACACTCCGGAATTTAATTCTCACAAATCAGCTTTCCGCCCACCATACATCATTACGGCCATGCATAAAATTACATTGATGCATCGACAGCTAGACGCTATCTTTGTATTTTACAACTCTTGAATTAAAAAAAAAAGACTATTTGTATGTAAAACCGATCAGACTTAAATAATTTGCAACTTAGCCGACAAATTGCTGACAAACTATAATCTTAGCACGTGTCAAAATGCTAGAATAAATTGAATATTATGAAGGAAGTTACGGGACTTTTCACCATCTTGTATATCGCGTATATAATGCTAATCTGTAATTATAAATCATTAGTCGTGTAAGTGTAATGACCTTTTTGTTCACACAGTGAGACGTATCATATATCACAGCCGTCATGTCACACACCTACAAATGGACAGCTACCACTTGTTGAACACGCCTCGATCAAAGTAAAACCATTTTGTTTTACATGTCATCTTTGATCGAGTGTTATCGATATAACGTCAAATCAAATAATGAAATTGTAAGAACAGGAAACTGAGAGCGAATTGAAAAAAGAAAGAAAGCCGAATCGTCCGCATCTCCGTCTACGAATTACGATACGAGCGAGTCTCGTATATCGTCGATGAGTCATATCGCAAATATATTTAAAGCGGTATAACGTCTACCATTTCGTCACTTCAACTGTAGATGATTCTAATTCTGTGGCTGTCTCCAGAGATACTCTATTTTGATGCATTGCTCTGGAAGTCAATCAAGTGTGCCGAATGTATAATACCCTGCAGTATTGGGAACTATGAAACGTATTAAAATGAAGCGATTAATAATCAATTATGACAGTTCGAAGAGCTTGAATGGTAAAGGAATATGTTTCTTTCATCATAATAAGATTGGGAATCGCATTTTATTCTTATTTGGAAAGCTACTGATAATAGATATATGTTTATCGGTCCAATTTGGATTTTTTGACGTAAAACTGAAAGTTTCAAAACGATGACGACATTAGCGTAGACGGTCATTCCTCTATTCCACCCTTAAAATGAAGAAATGTTGTTCAATATTTTCTTGTACCGTTCACAGACACACGAGGAGTTTATAATCCTTAATTGTATGAAAAAAAAATTGTTAGCTTATTGAACCTAATCCCATAATTTATAGAAGTAAAGTGTCCCTTAGACTGATAACGTGTTGTTGGTGAGAGGGGCAGGGAAGTTCTTATCCGTCTGAACCATAAAGCATAACCATGTTATGACCATAAAACATAGCTATACCTGCAGGGGTAAAAACTATACTGGACAATGGCGACAACGGTATAAATTGGATGATTGGACTAGAAATAGCTGAAGACCGCTTCTTTTTTGCTCTTCAGAATTTTTCGAGATATGAAAGGCACCCAAATGTTAGTTTGGTCCGGGGCCTCGCGATTGCTTCGGCGGCCAAATTCCAATTACCATCATAAAAACTCAACCAACATGATGTGAGTGATCCATTAAAACCAAAGTTTCTTTCTGAAAGCTAGAAATATCTGAATAATATATGAAGAATATATTTTCGAAATTTTATCTTGTGAATGTTGTATGAGCACTTTTAATGCTGTCGGTCTTTATGCATCTTCTGCATTTTCATTATAGTATAAAGCAAATGGCTTTACTGTAAAATTGTGATAACCAATCTGTTTGTATGACTCATTTCTTAAAAATTGAAAATGAATAAATCATATGCTATTTCGACCTTGTAACAGCAATAGTGTGTATCTTATCCAAAACATAAATAATTTCGATCTTAATTTTTCAGAGTAAACTGGTAAAGGGAAAAACAAACATAATGGAATCTACATATTATTTCAAGCCATGAATAAGAAATATTGATATGCAAAGATATGGTTATTGAAATAAGAATATAAGGAATATTGATCAGCAAAGATATGGTTATCGAAATGAAAATATAAGGAATATTGATATGCCAAGATATGGTTATCGAAATGAAAATATAAGAAATATTGATATGCAAAGATATGATTATCGAAATGAAAATTTACGAGAAAATGAAAAATAGCATTGATAGGAGATAGTATAAAGTGCAACGGTGAGATTGTTGGAGACTACTAATTGCTATTCAGATTCGGTCAAATTGGTATATCAAAAACTGGAAAGACCTGATATTTAATCTTTCACATTCCAGAAATTCAAAAGTTGAGAGAATTGTTATTCATATATATCAAATTGGTATATCGAGCAACTTAATTCGTCGCTTAATTGGAAGACCTCAGATAAAAGAAAGATGGTAGATAATATGGCGAAGGAAGCAGAAGATGCAGCATTACGTGGAGACATGAGTGGTCAATACAAAATTGCAAAGAAGATATGTTATAAAGGAAGAAAGAAGAATGTTGAAGTAAGGAATGGAAATGAAAAGCTTATTACTGGAGAAGATGAGATCAGAGAAAGATAAAAAAACACTTTGAATCAACTTTAAATCAACCTATACCAGAGGCAACCAACCATAGAGGCAAACGAAGATGACAGTAATGTCCAGATGGGTGAGATCTAAGCTGGAGAAATAAAGAATGCTGTGTCAAAGATGAAAAATGGAAAAGCATCAGAAGTGGATGGAATAAGCATTGAAATGTGGAAAGGTAGTACGGATTTGACGGAGGAGACCCTAACTACATAAATCAACCAAATTTTAGATACAGAAGAAGTACCAGATGCATGGGAAAAAAGCATTATAACTACTATACCAAAGAAAGGTGACCTGACAATTTGTGACAACTACAGAGGTATATCCTCTGATCCTTAATACCAACAGCAAGTAAGATATTTGGAAGGATATTGATATACAGGCTACGTAGCGCAATAGATACCAAACTTTGTTATGAGCAAGCTGGCTTTAGGAGTGGCAGAAGAACTACTGAACAAACATTCACTCTTAGAAATATAATAGAACAATGCTTGGATTGGAAAGCCACTGTATACCTCAACTTAATCACTTAATTGACTTTCAGAAGGCGTTCAATAGTCTAGACAGAAGCATGATGTGGAAGATTATGGCTCATTATGGGATATTCATGAAATAAACAAAAATTATACAGAACTGGTATGATGGCAGCAAATGTTTAGTGTTAAGCGATGGAAAACTATCTGACTGGTTTCTGTGAAAACTGGTGTAAAACAAGGATGTGTAATGTCTAATTTCTTCTAATTTATACTTACTATTGACTGGGTAATGAGAACCAGTACAGAAGGCAGAAGGAATGGAATGCGGTGGAACTTATTTACAGCCCTAGACGATCTTGACCACGCTGATGACATTGCACTTATTTCTAGCACTAAAGAACAACTCCAAAACAAAACAAGCAAACTACATGAAACAGGTAAACAGTTGGGTAAGAAGATTAATGATTTTTCAAAGACAAAATCATGCGCATTAACAAAAAACTGATGGAACAATTAAAGTTGCAAATGCAGAGCTTGAAGATGTTGATAAATTTGTCTATCTCGGTGCAACACTATCTAAAGAAGAAAGCACGGATGAAGACATAAAATGCTGAATGGGCTGGCACAGGCAACTTTCAGACAACTTGACAAGATTTGGAAATCAAACATTTACCGGATAAAAACTACACTGAAAATATTTCAATCAAATGTAATCTCAGTACTCCTCTATGGATGTGAAACCTGGACGCAGACGAGAAGAAACTATATGTGTTCCAAAGAAGATGACTTAGAATTATTTAACAAAATTAGACAGCCAGTGAAAGTCACTAATGAAGAATTACATAAAAGAACAGGGACAGTGGAGATAAGCAAGGATATATTTAAGAGAAGATGGAGATGGTTGGGTCATGTATTAAGAAAGGATGAAGAAAACTATGCCAGAATATCCATCACCTGGACACCAGAAGATAAAAGAAAGAAGGGAAGACCTAAGACTACATGCAGAAGAGTACCAGAAGACTGAGAGAAACAGTTTTTGATGAAACAGCAGGGGAGAAGCTGCAGTAGTAGCAAGAGACAGAACGAGATCGAAGAATTTGCTTAGAGAAGCCCCAATCTCCATACCCAGGAGAAAGGAGCGGTAAGGTCAGATTGGAAGACCTGCATGCATGCATGCCTAAAATGACACTTTCTCGAAATAAAATTGGCACCGTGACAAATGTGGAAGGTTGGAGACATTTTTTAGAGGTTGGTCAGAGAAAAAATAATTATGACTTTACTTTTTTAATTCGTTATTACGAATGTTTGCTGTCACAATTGCATTACAAAAGTTAAATAATTGTTGGTCAATGTATTTCTCCCTCCTTTCCCACCCATTAGTGCTTTGAGAAAGAAAGTTGTTATCTATATATGCGAGATTTTTGTGGAAATGAGAAAAGCGAACAAAACTGCTTGCTTTGAATCAGCCGACAAGTCGTGAAGCTACCCTTTTTCCAAAGGGGACAAAGATTGGTCAGAATCTTGGTCGTAAATTTCTGAATCATTTCAAAAACTATTTCCCTTTTTTCGTCGTAGCAAATTCTGAAATCATAAAAGTTAATCAACCTCTTTTTGATCTTTTTTACTTGACATTTAACACAAACATACTATCTATTTTCGATATTTATACCCCCCCCTTTCTTTTTAGTTACGCTTATGTTCTAGTCTACCTTACGAGTGAAAATATACTCCTTATCCTCCCATGACCGTCTGAGCATGGACTCCTAGACTTCGTGTGCCCTGTATTTGCTTTTGATGAACAGCAAACAAAAAGACAATACAATAAAACCTAAGTAACAGGCTGAGTTATCTTCATTACGTCCTGCAAACACATGAGAATGCACGCTGTCGAGCAAAACAGGCAGAATCCTTTGATAAATTCCCTGTGCATTCCAATAACTAAGGATTTGCCCCAAAATGAAACCCCAATAAACTATTCAAAGAGATACCATATTCATGATTAAATCAAATTTTTTGATTAACAAATAAAAGATGCAGTATATAGAAAAATGAATCTAATATTAAAGAAATATCACGCTTTTCAAGGAACAATTTCAGATCATACATGGAAAATTGTATATGCGTAGTTCCATCAAAGAGTGGAAGCTCTTTGGTTCCATTGATTGAGGGTTTAATGATTCGTGGTGTTCTCAGCTAGGTTTTTTACATCATGAAAATTAAGGTTCACTTGATGAAGGCTTATTGACCATTTTTGTTCATAGTCACTGTCTTATACATACTGAAATTATCAATTCTGACAAATTATCTTTTGCTTGTAAATATTTTGGCTCAAAGGCTCTAAAAGTTCCGAAGGTAGCCGTAACATTATCGTGTCCATGTTTAACGCGGAACACATATCATGATGCTACAATAACACAGACAGTAGCAAATATAGTATGACCATTACGGTGGCCCATTGTGACATTGAAAAGCTAAAAAAATAAATCCAAAACATGTGTAATATTCCATGTATTTTGTGCATTTTAATCTCAAGCATATTCGTGTTGGTGTTCGTTACACACGGATCATTTTGCATAAAACAAAAGGTTGCAAGAAAGTTTGAACTACTTAACTACCTATGAACATTTGAAACATGGAAATGAAGCACAATTAATAAATTATGATAAACAATAAGGAAGATTTTCATATTTCAATTTATGAACATATAGGTTTGCCGCCTAACAGTTTGGACCCATAATTAATGAAATTACCTATATACTCCAGAAGAAAATTTCCCCTCTGTGTACCTAAATATGGTCCCATTCCAATGAAACGTTTCATTCCTCCCCGAAATTTATTTTGCAGCCCTTAATATCTGAATATTGTGTATGCTATATTTGTTTAAGATATGATAAGATGAAACAAGAACGATACGTTTTTATTGATGATGTATAAAGTTAACATTTACTTCACATTGTTTCAGTGTGTGTGCAGTGCAATTTATATTGGATGGCCATGTTTCGACATGTAATTCTGCACTCATTTCTCTTTACTCTCCCAACTTTAACCTAATAACACACATGTCTGTAACAAATAGAATCTCCCCCCAATCTGCCAATGCATGCGTTTTGATGGGAGAGCTAAGAATAAAGATGTGCAAAATGCTAATATTTTGCCAAATATCTTCAGTCGCACAGGCATCGCTGATCATTATGTGTTATCTCCTGATCTCTGCAGCTTGTGAGTCCAATCAAAGGTTTTTTTTTTTTAAGTCGAAGAGGAATGGGCATGATTATTGGTATAATTTTGTGGAAAAGAGAGGGGTTGAGTGGAAACCTTCTGGCTACGCTATATACGCCAATGTGATGGACATTAATCTAGAATCAGAAGGACGAGCAGCAGAGCAGATAGTTTCTTTTTAAATAATAGTATACATTTGTTTTATTTTATTCATTTATTATTATGTTTTTAACCATTTGCAATCAAATTCCCTGGAAAGTGACTCCTGAAGAGTGACGATTTAGGCCTATCACGGCGGCTGATTTTATCTTATAGATTAATTTCTTTTAAAAATGAACGGGATATAGCCTATCCAATATCGGTAAGAAATTTCCTTATTTTGCGAAAATAATTTCCTGACAGATTTATTCTTCATAATAAAAAGGTTTGACGCGAATGCAAATTGTATTGATTGCAATACACATTGTTGAAGGCCATAGCACTAAACAGATGCAAAATTGTTATGACCAAATAGAATAGAAAAGGGTAAAGCTTTAAACTTGTATATTGTAGAAAATAGAATTCACATGAATATAAACCAGCACTCGCTATGCCGAACGGTTGGAACTTACAACACAATTGGCACTCGCTATGCCGAACGGTTGGAACTTACAAAACAATCGGCACTCGCTATGCTGAACGGTTGGATGTTACAAAACAATCGGCACTCGCTATGCTGAACGGTTGGAACTTACAAAACAATCGGCACTCGCTATGCTGAACGGTTGGAACTTACAAAACAATCGGCACTCGCTATGCCGAACGGTTGGAACTTACAAAACAATCGGCACTCGCTATGCCGAACGGTTGGAACTTACAAAACAATCGGCACTCGCTATGCCGAACGGTAGGAACTTACAAAACAATCGGCACTCGCTATGCTGAACGGCTGGAACTTACAAAACAATCGGCACTCGCTATGCCGAACGGTAGGAACTTACAAAACAATCGGCACTCGCTATGCTGAACGGCTGGAACTTACAAAACAATCGGCACTCGCTATGCCGAACGGTAGGAACTTACAAAACAATCGGCACTCGCTATGCTGAACGGTTGGAACTTACAAAACAATCGGCACTCGCTATGCCGAACGGTAGGAACTTACAAAACAATCGGCACTCGCTATGCTGAACGGCTGGAACTTACAAAACAATCGGCACAATGCCGAACGGTAGGAACTTACAAAACAATCGGCACTCGCTATGCCGAACGGTGGAACTTACAAAACAATCGGCACTCGCTATGCTGAACGGCTGGAACAATTAACGGCTGGAAAAAAACAATCGGCACTCGCTATGCCGAACGGTGCTTACAAAACAATCGGCAAACGGCTGGAACTTACAAAACAATCGGCACTTGCCGAACGGTTGGAACTTACAAAACAATCGGCACTCGCTATGCTGAACGGTTGAACTTACAAAACAATCGGCACTCGCTATGCCGAACGGTAGAACTTACAAAACAATCGGCACTCGCTATGCTGAACGGTTGGAACTTACAAAACAATCGGCACTCGCTATGCCGAACGGTTGGAACTTACAGCACAATCGGCACTCGCTATGCTGAACGGTTGGAACTTACAAAACAATCGGCACTCGCTATGCTGAACGGTTGGAACTGGCACAATCGGCACTCGCTATGCTGAACGGTTGGAACTTACAACAATCGGCACTCGCTGCTGAACAACAAAAACAATCGGCACTCGCTATGCCGAACGGTAGGAACTTACAAAACAATCGGCACTCGCTATGCTGAACGGTTGGAACTTACAAAACAATCGGCAACGGTCTTACAAAACAATCGGCACCGAACTATGCTGAACGGTTGGAACTTACAGCACAATCGGCACTCGCTATGCCGAACGGTTGGAACTTACAAAACAATCGGCACTCGCTATGCCGAACGGTAGGAACTTACAAAACAATCGGCACTCGCTATGCTGAACGGTTGGAACTTACAAAACAATCGGCACTCGCTATGCCGAACGGTTGGAACTTACAAAACAATCGGCACTCGCTATGCCGAACGGTTGGAACTTACAACACAATCGGCACTCGCTATGCTGAACGGTTGGAACCGAACGGTTACAAAACAATCGGCACTCGCGGTTGGAACTTACAAAACAATATGCCGAACGGTTGGAACTTACAGCACAATCGGCACTCGCTATGCCGAACGGTAGGAACTTACAGCACAATCGGCACTCGCTATGCTGAACGGTTGGAACTTACAAAACAATCGGCACTCGCTATGCCGAACGGTTGGAACTTACAGCACAATCGGCACTCGCTAAGCCGAACGGTAGGAACTTACAAAACAATCGGCACTCGCTATGCTGAACGGTTGGAACTTACAAAACAATCGGCACTCGCTATGCCGAACGGTAGGAACTTACAAAACAATCGGCACTCGCTATGCTGAACGGTTGGAACTTACAGCACAATCGGCACTCGCTATGCTGAACGGTAGGAACTTACAAAACAATCGGCACTCGCTATGCCGAACGGTTGGAACTTACAAAACAATCGGCACTCGCTATGCCGAACGGTTGGAACTTACAGCACAATCGGCACTCGCTATGCTGAACGGTAGGAACTTACAAAACAATCGGCACTCGCTATGCTGAACGGTTGGATGTTACAAAACAATCGGCACTCGCTATGCTGAACGGTTGGAACTTACAGCACAATCGGCACTCGCTATGCCGAACGGTAGGAACTTACAAAACAATCGGCACTCGCTATGCTGAACGGTTGGAACTTACAAAACAATCGGCACTCGCTATGCCGAACGGTTGCCGAACGGTTGGAACTTAGCAACAATCGGCACTCGCTATGCCGAACGGTAGGAACTTACAAAACAATCGGCACTCGCTATGCTGAACGGTTGGAACTTACAAAACAATCGGCACTCGCTATGCCGAACGGTTGGAACTTACAAAACAATCGGCACTCGCTATGCCGAACGGTAGGAACTTACAAAACAATCGGCACTCGCTATGCCGAACGGTTGGAACTTACAGCACAATCGGCACTCGAACGGTTGAACTATGCCGAAACGGTAGGAACTTACAAAACAATCGGCACTCGCTATGCCGAACGGTTGGAACTGGCACTCGCCATGCCGAACGGTAGGAACTTACAGCACAATCGGCACTCGCTATGCCGAACGGTTGGAACTTACAAAACAATCGGCACTCGCTATGCTGAACGGTTGGAACTTACAAAACAATCGGCACTCGCTATGCCGAACGGTAGGAACTTACAAAACAATCGGCACTCGCTATGCCGAACGGTTACAAAACAATCGGCACTTGCCGAACAACACAATCGGCACTCGCTATGCCGAACGGTAGGAACTTACAAAACAATCGGCACTCGCTATGCTGAACGGTTGGAACAATCGGCACTCGCTATGCCGAACGGTTGGAACTTACAAAACAATCGGCACTCGCTATGCTGAACTTACAAACAATCGGCACTCGCTATGCTGAACGGTTGGAACTTACAAAACAATCGGCACTCGCTATGCTGAACGGCTGGAACTTACAAAACAATCGGCACTCGGCACTATGCCGAACGGTTGCTGAACTTACAAAACAATCGGCACTCAAAACAATATGCTGAACGGTTGGAACTTACAAAACAATCGGCACTTGCTATGCCGAACGGTAGGAACTTACAAAACAATCGGCACTTGCTATGCTGAACGGTTGGAACTTACAAAACAATCGGCAACTCGCTTACAAAACAATCGCTGAACGGCTGGAACTTACAAAACAATCGGCACTCGCTATGCTGAACGGTTGGAACTTACAAAACAATTTAAACATGTTAAAGAAGTACTTCAGTGATCAAGTAAATCCGTCTTATACTGTTATAGAGAGAACTTGAAAAGAAAGATCGTTCTGTAGCATTTGTGTAGAAACGACTGAAATCAGACAATTTTGTGAGGTGGGGGAGGGGGAGGCGTAGAAATATGGGAATTAAGTTTTTCATCTCACTAGGTGCATGCACCACGCTTGGAAAAAGCGAAAAATTCATGCCAAAATTGTGTACTATTGTTTATAACATAGTTTGTAAGGCCATCTGTCGTGATTAAAGTGTGGCGTCGTACACTTGATTCCAAAACGATTACTGATTGGCCTATCAGTATATAAGTGCACATTAGACCATTGTATTTCAACCAATCATAGCACACGAATTTAAGTTTGAGACAATAACCGACCTTTAAACAGGTAGCCGATATCTACTGTATTTTCTTTAAATGCAAGGGATGTGGAATACACGTTGTCCCCTGGCCCCATTTCCCCCTATATAGTGAATGACATGATGACTGAAGAGAATAATTTTCCGTTCCCAACCCCACGAAAATCCGGAAGTAATGTTCCTGCGTCCCAGATTTAGGACAGTTTATTGTTCTTGAGACTATGATATAGTCTCATAGCCCATCCATCGTGGATTCATTTTATTTGTCTCTTCTTTAGCTGCAGTGGATAATAAAACACTGCCCTGATTTTTGAAAAAATGCAGAAGATGAAAGTGTTTATTTTGATTTTGACATAATTATATACTGTTCTAGAGGTATATATATATATATATATATATATATATATATATATATATATATATATATATATATATATATATATATATATATATATATATATATATATATATATATATATATATATATATATATATATATATATATATATATATATATATATATATATATATATATATATATATATATATATATATATATATATATATATATATATATATATATATATATATATATATATATATATATATATATATATATATATATATATATATATATATATATATATATATATATATATATATATATATATACATATATATATATATATATATATATATATATATATATATATATATATATATATATATATATATATATATATATATATATATATATATATATATATATATATATATATATATATATATATATATATATATATATATATATATATATATATATATATATATATATATATATATACATAGTGACTAATACAATTTTTAATGACGAAAATACTCTATGACCTTGTGTTTTTTAACACAATTATTTCAACTTCATTTGCTTTCAGTGTTTTCTCTTTTTCCGATAGAAATTTTCCAATGTTTTATCGTATTCTTAGCATTACAAACAGGCTGACTCATTCTGAATCGTTCCGTTAATTGATGATATTTCATTCAAATCCTAGAAAAGGAGATGAAAGGTTTTAGAATATGGTAATGCTTGAAATATATCAAGATTATAAATATGCAAGAAAATGGAAGTAACCTTTTTCTGTGATATGTGTTTTCATATGCATGCAACAGGCAAGTATATGACAGCATGATATGGGAAGATGTGCATGGAGATTTCATTATATTGGTCACTGGTAAATTCTACAGTTTTTAATATAATTTTCGGGTGAATTATATTCATGTAAAACATTTAAGAAATTACAATAAAACCAGATAACAATAGATGATGGACCTAACTAGAAATTATAAAGAGCTGATTTCTTCCCAAAACATGGCATTTTTATAGGCAGTACCCGACGGTAAGCAGTTGGTCAAATGGTAAAAGTCAATTTCATCATTTTTTGGGTATTTTATCAATTTTCTCTTCAAATTCACACACACTGACACAGGCAAGGCTGTATATATATACAATGCACAAATTCTGACAAATTTTGATTTCATAATTTCGTTTTCGTGGTGTTTATGATAATACAATAGATAAATAGGTTAATAAAGATGAACTAACTCACATTCTTAGCATTACAAACGGGCTACTAATTCTGAATCGTGCCATTATTCATGATATTTCATTCAAAATCCCGGAAAAAGAGAAAAGGGTTTTACATTAACCAATATCAAGAGTAACATCTTAAATGGAATAAATACCGTTCGAATTCTTTTGTCATATATGCGTTTTTACTGCATGCAACAAGTAATTATAATGAGCAGATGGGTGATGCCATTATACCGTTATACCGTTGCACTGGAGATTGGTCACTGCCATGGGTAACTGATGAAAATGCGGGATTTAAAAGGATATGGACGTTTTGAAAATTCCACTTTTTAATATATTTTTCGGGTGGATGATATTTTTGTAACATAAACACGAAAGTGTAATAACAATAGACGACGGACCTAAACAAATGACGGATATAAAGGGCCGGTTTCTTCCAAAAACAGAGCAACTTTTACAGGTTGCGCCAAATATTTTCAAAAGTTGGTCGAATCCGTCAACAGTTAGTTGTTTAGTCAAATGGTTAAAGTCAATTTCATCCTCTTTTTTTTTTTTATTGTTGGCATTTTGTAAATTATCTCTTCAAATTCACATCTCTTTCAATCAGTGTCAATTTTTCTTTTCAAAGGGTCAAATTATCACCGATTTTGATAATATGATGCCGTTTTTCCGTTGTTTTGACTATAAAATTTGATTTTTTTAATACAGTTATTTAAACTTAATATATTTTTGGTGAGCACGCGAAGCATAATGTGAACCTATGTAATGGCGATTTCGTCCGGCCGTCCGTCCGTCCACAGTATTGCCTGAGATTTCTTTATAATTGTTAAAAGTTATTTGAGAATTCCTCCGTAAATGTTAAAGTTTCTTCAGAGTTCCTCAGAAAAAAGTTAAAGTTTCTTCAGATATTCTTATGGAAAGCTGGAATTTCCGTAATAAATTAAAAAAAAATCTAACTCTTAAGACAGGTTGAAGACTAGTTTCCTTAAAAAGTCTACGAAACACTTTTTATTTCCTTCGAAGATAAGTGTGAGATGATATAATTTCCCAAAATTCTTCAAAGATTCTCAAGTGTCTCTCATAACACTGGAGGTTTAAAACCCTTAAACTTCTTCAAAATATTTGTGCACCAACAAATGTTATGTTACAGGTTATGATTAATAAACTCCGCCTTTATTATTGTGTTTATTTGCGTAGAATTGCTACAGTATATGAACAGACAAGACTGTTTTACTTAGTATGCTCAGTCTGTCAGTCAGGGAGTGTGACAGGATGTGACTGCATATGGACATAGGGAGGGATACCATATGGGACATGGATGGGGGCCATGCGGGACATAGGATAGAATATATACCATGTGGTGTGCACCAAGGGCTATATCAGGCATGATCATTTAACTCCGCCTTATTTTCCTTATTCAGCAAACATTTGCATATAAGGTATCATAACTGACAGACTTTGATACATATTGTGCTCAATCAGGGACTGTGATAGCTAGGACGAGACTTCTTATGGCGCCTATGGGATGTCATGTGGAACATGGGGTGGGGTGTCATGTGGAACATGGGGTGGAGTGCCATGTGGGACATGGAGTGAGATGCCACGTGGAATAGGGTGGGATGCTATGTAGGATATATGGTGGAATGCCATGCGGGATATATGGTGGAATGCAATAGGATGATATGTTATGTGGAACATGGGATGTCATGTGGGACATGGGGTGGGATACCATGTGGGACATGGAATGGGATGACACGAGTAATACAGAGTGTGACATAGGTTGGGATGCCATGTGTGACATAGGATAGGAGGCTATGTGAGACATAAAGTAGGGGGCCATGGGGACATGGATGTGATGCCATGTGGGATAAAAATTAGGATGTCATTGGGAGGGATACCATGTGGAACATATGGTGGGATCCAATGTGGGACATAACATAACAATGTGGGACATAACAGAACTTTAATATAACTTTAACATAAGATAAGATAACTTTAATAACATAACTTTAATATTTAAAGTTATATTTGAGCCGCTAATCATTTGGTTAGTCAAATAGTGAAATTCAATTTCATTTTTTGGGGGGGCATTTTATAATTTTCTGTTCAAATTTACAAAAACTGTAAATTGGCCAAAATCTTACCGATGTTGATTACCTAATGCCATTTTCGTGGTGTTTACCAAAAAATTTATTTTTATTTTTACCAGTTATTTGAAGTTTTGGTGTTTTCTATTTTACCGATATAGATTTTCCATTGTTATCGTATTCTTAGCATAGCAAACATTCAGTCGTTCCATTAATTGTTGATATTTTATTCAAATCCTGGAAAAGGATAAAAAGTCTTTAGGATACCGATATTATAAGCCTATTGTTAAGACAACCAATAAAGGCTTGATGAATAACGCGCTATGCCATGTATGCGTTCGGTACAGGATAATGCATAGAAGCTGGGCACAGATTGAGCGATGCACTAAGGCTGAGTCTGAGTGCATTCAGCGATATCTGTGCAACCAGTTTCTATTCATTATCCTGTACCAAACGCATAGCGCATTATTCTCTGCATGCTTATCTGAGTAGTTTTTAACATGAAAATTTAAAATTGTCTTTTTATTTGCGTGTATCATCACTTTATCAGTTTGTGTTGAGTTTCAGACATTTTGGGGCATCAAAGACAATTATTGATGAATAACGCGCTATGCCAGTCCGGAAGCATGCCTATTGATAGGAACTTTAAAGACACGAGAATATTGAAGTCATGCAGCCATATTGTTAAGATGTTGCGATGAAATGTCATAGTTTTTAATTTATGTACTTGAAATATTAAAATCATTGTGTTGAAAAACATTTGAATTTTCAAACTGGCCGTTTCGCGCTAAAAGCCTACTAGCTCTATTGTCTATCTTTGCTAATATTTCGAAAACGGCGTGGTGAACATATCAAATGGGAGTGGAAAAGTTGTAGTCATAACAGTAATGAACGTATTTTCATGAGTTTTAAGTTTCCCCTAGCAAAGGTATTTTTTCCCAGACGTATTTCAAATTTGAAATATGCAACATTCTATAAGGCTTTAACGTTAGCATAACAAAGGATCATGGAAAATATCACAAAATGGCAGCTTCCATGAAGCCAAATGTTCCCCTTTTTAGGAACATTTATGTTCCCATTAATAGGCATGCTACCGGACTACCTGGACCCCTTCTAAGGCTTCTTTCATGAACCTTAATTTTTCCCGATATTTCTCTATTTTTAGGGTAAATTTCCCCTCTGCCTGTTCATAATTTTTGTAATTTCTATCTGAGTAAATTAACGTTATGAGTTTAAAATTGTCTTCTTTTCATCACCTACATTTTGGAAATCTGTGTTAATTTTAAACCATTGTGGGGCATCAAAATCAAGAAATCTTCAGAGCTCCCGGGGTTTCGCCCCTGTACCCAAGCTTCCAAGGCTTCGCCCATGAACCCCACAGTTTTGCCCGAATTTCTCAATTTTGCAAGGAAAATTTCTACTCTGCCTGTTTAGAAATGGTAACTCAAATGGTTATCTGATTGAATTTTAATATTAGACCGCTCTAGTGCTAAAAAACTAATTTATGCCTTTGTTACCTTACAGCTTGATTATTGTAACAGTTTACTGTATGACATTGATGATCAACTCATCTTCAATTGCAGCGTATTCAGAATGCCGCTGCTCGTTTAGTTACTCGCACTAGGAAGCATGATCGCATTACACCTGTCCTTATAACTCCTTGGCTTTAGAGGCGGCGGAAGATGTTTGAATGTGGGGGGAGGGGCAAAGGATATGAGGGGCACTTTCTAACTGTCGTATTTTTAAAGCACGTAAGTATAGCTTCATAGGGTAAACTGCCCCCCCACCTCTAAAAATTTTATGAATATTTATCGGTTCAAGATATTTTGGTCCAAAATTTGGAAAAATTATAGCAATTTAAGCACAAAATCTACAAAAATTGAAACATTTATAGATTATAAGTCTTGAAATTGGAAGGTTTTAGACTTCCAGAATCCAAATTATACGCGTTTCACGAATGAAATTTGGGGTATTTTGCTTGATGTTTGTGTTACTTTCTTTAATCCTCAAAAAGATCAATTATAATAAAGGGATTTCAATATATTTTAATATTTTGAATAACAGTTGTATTTATTTGTGAAGGAGTACCTTTTAAATTACACAAAGAAGATAGGGGAGAGTACGTCAGTATGTGTATGTCATGACAATGGGCTGGGTCCAAATAGTAATTTTTCCCCTTTAAGGTCCATTTCAAAGATGCCCACTATGAAATTTGTGTTGGCTCGCACACTCCAAAAAAGGCCCTAAAGAGTTTTTACAAGTTATGAGCTGGGAAAAAGAAGGTAGGCAGAAGCGAAGGCTTTGTACGTATGAAAAAGTCCAATATGTAGGGCTGTTGGGCCAACTTTGTCTTTTGGGGAAAATCTGAATAACGTATGCGTGCGACGCGCGTAAAATTTCCAAATTTTGGTTTATTAGGGCAATATTTTTCAGATATATAGCCTATGAAGAAAAAGTTTTTCAATGTTTGAAAGGGCATGTTCCTTCTCTAAAAAGGCACTTTCCTTGGTGGAAGGGCAATTTTCCCTTAGAAAAAGGGCACTTTTCCTCCCTGGAAAAGGGCACTTATTTAACTTTTGAGAAAAGGTGTGCGTGTGTGGGGGGGCACGTGTTCCCTGTGCCCCCAGTTCCGCCGCCTATGAATGGCTTCCAGTCAAAGAACGTACTCAATTTAAAGTTTTAATACTTGTGTATAAATTCCTAAATGACAGTGCCCCTTTGTTTTTCTCTGACATGATTTTTTGGTAGGGAGCTATATCTCCTTGGGGATCAGCCTAAACGCCACTCGCAGGAGTTGCGCCTTATCCAAGGCAGTTTTAGTCAAAAAATCTTTGGTGCTCGTTTTTTCAGTTATTTCGCTCCTTATGCAGGTTATGAGTGGAATTCATTGCCGGCTAAGAGTCGCTCATCACATTCGCTTTTTTTATTTAAGATAAAGATTTACTTATTTTGTCACTATTTGTTGTACTTGCTGTTGTTTTCTGCTTTAGTTTTTTCTCTCATTTTACTTTTTGTACAGCGTTTTGGTATTGTATTTTCAATAGAAAGCGCTTCATCAATTCAAGTTATTATTATTAGAATTTGAATTTTCTTCTTTTATCAATCAAATTATCGATTTTGTAATGAATATCGGTCATTTTGGAAAAGTGGCTAACTAGAGCCATAACAATGTGAGAAAAATCGGGGCCCACGCCCAAGTTGCCCCTGTGGATGGAAAGCACTTCTTGTTCGCGTGGTGCAGGCGTTTTGTGATTATGAGTTTGTTTGCTTGATCATAAACAAAGACTTGTGTCATGAGTTAGAATAGTCTTAAGATATTGTAAAAAGCCTATTTAGCTTTCACGGTATGGCTGATCAAAATATAAAAGAACTTTTAATAAACAGATAAATGGGGTAAGGTATATAGGCGGAAAGTTATGTCAGTAATTCGTTCAATTTTGTTCTTTTATAGCATACATATACAAGGACAGCATCGTTGACGGAGAGTCATGGTTTTGCAAGCTTAGATAATCTTTGTTAGAAACACAGTGACGTAGGAACGGGAGTAGAGGGGGGGGGGGGAGGGGTCCAATAATTTGATTTTGGGGCTAAGAACCAACCAACCCCCCTCAAATAATGAAGGTCTAACAAATTGATTTTGAAGAATCAGATTCCAAAACAACTTTTCTTCCAGAAATCTTCAATTTTTGAGAAATCTCCATCAATTTTCTTCAAATTTCGAAATGTTTTCTTCATTTTCGGGAATTTATTTTACATTTTTGGAAGATTTGCATCATTTTTGTAAAATCTCCCATCATTTTTGTGAAATCTGCTTCATATTTCATGAAAATTGCTTCAAATTTCGCGAAATTTGCATCAGTTTTAGTGAAATGTCCTTCATTTTTGGGAATTTTTCTTCATTTTTGGGAAATTTGCATCAATTCTGGTAAAATTTGCCTCAATTTTTGTGAAAATTTCTTCATTTTCGGCAAATTGTCGTCATTTTTGGAAACTTTTTATCAATTTTTGGGACATTTTCCTTCATTTTCGTGAAATTTTCTTCACTTTTGTGAAACTTGATCCAATTTTTGTAAAATTTCATCCATTTGAAAGAAATTTAACCAAGTCTCACCATGATGAGAGACTCGTACATTTTTGTAAGTTTATTGGGACAAAAATCAAAGTCAAGTATTTTCTACGCCAATAAAACAACTTTCAAGTTGTTGTAGTGTAAAAAACAATACACCAGCTGATCAGGAAAAATTTATATTTTCTTAATCTGCAGCTATTTATTACTTGATAGAAATCGGAGGGTACTCACAATGACCTACAACAGTACGGAGAGAGGGCCGTATTCTCATCCTAGAAGTGGGGGCAGTGAGTAATGATTCTATTCTAGAAGGGTCGAAGGGGAGGGGGGTTGTAGCCCCAACGGTCAGCAATGAAATGAGCAACCCTGAAAATCGCTTTAGCCAAGTTGCACATTCCAAGCATTTCGTGGCACACAATTGCACATTGTTGAAAACTCAAACAGCAAGGCCACCAACATTTGTTTACATGTAATATGTACACTAGTTTTACCAATGAACTTATGAACGTCCGTGAGGTGCAGCCCTGATACAGTGATACAAAGTAGCGGGCCACCATCCGTGAACTTTAAGCAGGTTTTCACGCTTTGAAATAGTTGCTATAATTACACCGTAGGCCTATATAGCTCAAATTAGTTTGTATGGCATTATAGTCGAACACAAGCGCGGATCCAGGAATTTCCAAAAGGGGGTGGGGCAGTGGGACAGTGGTGGGAGAGGGGGGGAGAGGGGGGAGAGGGGGAGGGGGGGGGTGCGCACATCAGTTCAGACTGACTAACCTTTAGCAAAAAGATACTAAGTGCGGAGGGTATACAGGTATATGTGATCTGAAAGGGGGCGCGTAAAAAAATAATCATAAATATGCATGTTTCTTGTTCTGTGATTGGAGGAAATTGAACAAATCTGAAGCAATTTGCATGAAATCGTCATATTTCGTACAGAAACTTCAGATCACAGAACGAGAAGCTTGCATATGTGGAAATAAAATTGTTCTGTCGATTCAATATGTCGATTTCAGGAATTCTGGCCCTTGATACACACTGTACAGGGTTTTCTTAATAAAAACAGTTAAAGGGCATGTTAAAAAAAATTATGTAATCGTTTCCATAGATCTGCATAAAGCTTTTTTCAATGGTTGTGCAATTTCCCAAACAATTTGACATAAAATAGCCAGAAAAAATGGAGCTCTAATAAAATCCTTTAAAGAGTCTTTTCGAGGATTTGATTGGGTTGCCATGCACGGGTTTCTATTTCCTGTGAGGAAAGGGAGGAGGGCTGGTCTTTCCCTCCAAACAAAGTAAATGTCCTAACGCTGTGTATTAGCCGACATTTGTGTACTCAAGTCAAAAATTGTACTCGAGTACAATTTTGTAACCGTACTAGTACTTGACTACATGTTTTGTACTCAATCTCAGAAAATTGGAGGCATATAGACAGGTAGGAAGAGTATTAGCTCAATTTATTCAAAGTCCACTAAAGCACATAAAGAAAGCACAAAAATTCATAAAAATCGGTTAAAATTTACCATTTTACAGATTTTTTTAAGACTTTTGTGCAACTATGCAATTGTTTTGTTTTACCCTTGTGATGTATATCATTCCATTAACCCTCTGCTATTTCTCTTTGAAAAACGAAGATAATTCTAATAAAGAGGATTTGATCTTCGCCATACACCAATCAACTTTAACTGGAGAAGGCATTTGGAACATTTTCAAGGTCTGAAATATAGGGAAGAAATAAAATGGGGGGAAAAAAAAGAAGCATTTTGAGGTGTTTTCCTGTTTATACAGCACATTTTGTCAATATATCAAAAACATTTCAAACTTCATTGAAGTTTCATTACTCATAACTTGAAACCTACACATGCTATTTTCAAAACTAAAAAACTATTACACTCCTGACTAACTGTTTGAATGCTCTTTTTAATCAGTGGTTGAACAGAACACTTTTGTACCTGTCCACAGACCGTCATAGCTGCATAGAGAATACCTGAATACAGTCGCAACTATACTCGGAGTCATGTACTCCACTTCAAGCCTGTCTGGTGGTGAAAATGAAATTGTATATATCAATATTTTTCCATTTTTTTGTTTTTCTTTCTCCAGTATCATTTTCTGAGACACCTTGAGTCGTGACCTGTATTTGGTGTGATATATGCCACAACGTGGAGGAACTTTTCGTAGTATTACATCGGCAGTCGCACGTGTTCAGGAAATTAATTTCTGAGTAGAAACCGATGAATCAACTTTTAAATTGATTTTTTCTTCAAAGACTGGCTGGTCTTTGTAGATTGCGAAAAGAAAGCAAGTTATCGCTGTCTGCTTGTATATGTATGCATTAATTTAAAGTTACAAACAAAAATAAGCAAGTAAATGAGTGAAAGAATGAGAGACTTCGAAGTCTGAAATTCGTGACAGCCGGTATCTAAGGCTGTACGGCAGTGTGCCACGCTTCACGTTAGGTAAAATGATTGTCAACAGGTAAAAACGAGACATGGATGCTTAGTTCTGAAAATGCAGCCTGAGTTAGATTGAAATTGACTTAATATCATCAAATGCAAAGTCACTGGAAAGTCATTTTAGAATTGATCAGTTTTCTCAATTTGTAAGAAACATACTAAATCTAAAAGAATAAAAATAATGAGTTGCCTTTCCAATTTCCTACAATCTCTTTCATTAAAGTCAATAAAGTGACCATCAGAACAAGCACTCTTCAAAACTTACATAATTATTAAACGTCTTTGAGATTTAAGAATAAACATACTTCAGTAATGTTTCAAGTTATTAATCAAAAAAGGATAGCGCCCTCGTGTTGTGGTTACGGTTGCCTCTCCTCTCCATCACTGACTGACAGACAAACTGAACGTTGACGACTCTCTAGTGAATGCAATTTGCAAACATACTAAGTAATTCCTTTAAAAAATACAGCCATCACCCAAAACTTGTCCCATTTAACATGTGACCTTTGTACCAAAACCTTGGAGACAAAAGTTCCGGGCCAGAGGTACCCTTTCCACCAATTTTGGTTCTTGTTTGTATTACAGTTTTTGAGTTATATGCGACATGAAAAATAATTGCTGCATACGCACACACGCGCCCACACCCACACCCACACACGCACCCACACAAACACACACACACACGGACAGACGCAAAATCACAAAATTTTGTCCTGTTTCAAAAACTTATGATCCCTAATCCCTAATATGAGATTATCGTATGTGGGCCCCACCAGCCCCCTAATATCAAGGGGGTGGCCATGTAGTGTAAAAGGGACAGGCAGTTCTTTGCCTATACAGCAAAGTGACTGCAATATATCATCCCCACATATATGTATATGTGGGTGGTGAGATAATAATATATCCTGACCTCCACCTTCCTACTCTTCCACTTACCTGTACGTTATTAAGATGACGAAACATAAAATAAAACAAATCCCTGGTTTGACTTGGTTACCTGACATGTCAACTTAATTCGGACCCCTGTATGGATGAGGGTGTGTGCTACCGCTTGGTTCAAAAAAAAAGAGGAGGGGGGGGGTTCTGGTGAAGCCCCAGTGAGTTACACAATGGGAAAATGCTATCCTCCTCTTCAGAAAAAGTCGCAAAAAGTCTCAAAACTTCACATTTTCGGTATTAAATGTCCCCGAATTTGATGCTTTTATTGTTTATTATAGGTTTCAATAAGGTAAATCAGTCCCGTGCTACCTACAGACCAAGTGGTCCTTCCAGTGGTTTATATGGAAGGGAAGACAACTTTCCCTCTGGTGGATTATAGTTTTTTTTACCGAATATCTTTAATTTTGGACCAAACAAAAGTCTTCAATTTGAAACCAAACCTCTTCACTTTTAAACCACAATTCAAATTTTGACCAAAATATTTCATTTTGGATCGACAATCTTTAATTTTGAACCAATCAGCCAATACTCTTCAAGTTTGGACGTACCCACACCCCTTATTTTGTGCCCCCTATCCACATAAGCGCACCCCTTATTTTGTGCCCCCTGTCCACATAAGCGTACGCCTAGTTAGACCAATTGAATTTTTTTGGCATAAACTAAATTGAACTCTGGCAATCTTATTAATGATTACGAAACAATATGAAAAATACCTGGTTTGACTTGGGCCCCCTGACATTTCAAGCTGGCTCGCAATAATTCTCAAAACTTCACGACCTTGTCCGTACTAAAATGACCACGAGTTTGATGCTTTTATCATAGGTTTTAATGAGGTTAATCAATTCCGTTGCTAAAGCTGAATAAGCCACTGCCCTTAGTTCTAGGGACGTATATAAAGGTCACTGCTGAGGGGGACAAGAACCCTCAAGATTTCCCGGTTTCAAGCGGAAAGTTGATGTTACTCGTGCAATTTTCGGGAAATTTCCTTAATTTTGGGTAAGTTTTCTTCATTTTCGGGAACTAAATTCCTAAGTTCGGGAAATGTCCTTCATTTTGATGCAATTTTCGGAAAATTTCCTTCATATTTGGGAAGTTTTTTTTCAATTTTCGGTAAAAGAACTTTTCTTCAATTTTCTGGAAATTTCCTTGCTTATTGGGAAATACTTGGTACATTTTTTTCTTCGATTTTTGATATATTTTCTTCAATTTTCGGGAAATTTCCTTCAATTTTTAGGAAATCATTTAATTGTGGGGAATTCTCCTTCATTCTCGTGCAGTTTACAGAACATTTCCTTCACTTTTGGGCACATGATTTTTTTTTAAATTTTCGGTAAACTTCCTTCAATCAGTAATTTTTCGGGAAATTTCTTTCAACTTTTAAGGAAATTTTCTTCATTCTCGTGCAATTTTCTTCAATTTCCCGAAAAATTCGTTCATTTTGGAACAATTGTTCTTTGATTTTCAGTCAATTTTCATCAATCATAATGACACCAACTGCTCTTCAAACACGATAAAGCATCATCTCAGGTTTGGTTTGACCTGGTCCCCGGACATTTTATCCTGGCTCCGCCCCTGGTATCACCTGCACCAATAATTTTTGAACACCGTCGCGAAGGTTAGGGTCTCAGACCAGGGAGAGGGGGAGGAGTGAAGAATACAAATCGTGCATCCGAGACATACAATTTCAAAACGAATAAAGGCAGTCAGGAATTTTGGGGGAAAATTCGGATATTTTGAGAAAAAAAAAGTGAAATAGTTTGAGGAAATAATTCAAATATTTGTAGGAAAACTTGCAAAAAATTTGAGGAAAAAGTAAGATATTTTGAGTCAATACTTCGATAATTTTTTGAAATGAGTCGGAAATTGCTATCTAAACTGCTAAATAGGCCTAACTTTTGTGATCCTTTTTCCTAAGATGGCTGGTATACTACTGAATTTTAAAAGACTGATCGCTTTCATCAGGGTTTACTAAAACAATCCAACATACTGCATTTTCCGTTGTGCAATTTTCCAAATTTAAAAAAAAATTCGGCCAAGGGGCAATTGTCCCCGTTAATTTTTTAACATACTAACTGGGTGACCATTTGGTCGCCCAGTGAGAAATTTTGGTCACCCAGTGAGAAATTTTGGTCGCCCAGTGAACAAAATTCTGATGCACATGGGCGACCAGATTTTCGCCTTGGTTTAACAAAATGGCTGCTCCCATACAGTCGTAGAATAATTAAAAAAAAAATGCAACATCATTATGAAATAAAGTTTTTGCATGTTATGTCAGAATTATAATATCTCCTTCAATTTTGGAAATGCTTATATATACATGTTCCTTCACGCCTCGCATCAGTTGCCTTAGGGGTGCATGTGGTCGCCTAGTGAAATTTCCTTAAGAAATTCACTGAATTTTCCTCCCAATCATCCCCAACTACCACTCTGGTGTTATTCCCCCAAAAGCACATTGACATTTATTTTGTATAAACATCGCGAAAATATTTGGATAACTAGACCCATAGTAAAATGCTTTTGCAAAACTTTTTTTTTTTTTTTTTACAACATTACCGTTTTAAATTTTTACTTCAAAATCACACCAAAAATGTTTTGAAATGTGAAGAGGATGTTTCTAGGCGTATCACAGTTTAGTTTGGAAAATGTGTATTTTCAGTTTTTTAAACAACTTCTCTAACACCAGTTCGTGTGCATAAATGCGGAAAATTCCTAGTATAGCGGTAAATCGCTATAAAGGATTTATTTTCAACAATCTTATACTTATTGGTGACAGATTTAAAAAAATTTTTTTTTAGGATGGGTAAAGGAAAGATTTACAAATCTTAAAACACATATTTTAGTCAACAATCTAGAAATTTTGGGTCAAAAAATGGGTTTTTATTTCAATCTGATAAAATTTGGAGAAAAAAAATTGGGGCTTCAACAAAATTATGCTTATAAGTCATTTAAAAAAAATTCTTACCTTCTTTCAGCAATTTTACTGTTCTTTATTTCCCATTATTCCAAAATAAATTCAATTTTATACCTTTTCGAGCCTAAAAAGGATAATAAATTACGAGCTCACAAATTTTGCGTTCTTGTCGGCCATTTTGAATGAAATTGAAAAAAAAAGCTGAATAATGGTGCGGAGGAATTTTAACAATGTCAACAATGTCAAAAACCTAATCATAAAAATCTAATCCTATACCCCAATCCTAAACCCTAATTCTAAAATTACACTCAAACCTAAAACCTAATCCTAAATCCTAATCTTAAAGCTTAACTTAAAAATGAGGAACTACATTAATTATGCGCATGTTTTTATTTTTTTAAATTTAAGCTAAACGGCAAAACGGCTTGCAGACTCCACTCGTTTGTTAGTCGGCTAGTAGTACACACACTGAAAAGTAAAAGTTTTGATGGGAAAGCCAAAACGTAAGAATTATTATAGTTTTTTAAACACGTTTAGCTTAGTTTCTACTTAGAATCAAAAGACCCAAATCTATAAAGGAAAATAATTAAAATACATAAATACAACGGAATTAAACCAAAATTAGAAAAGAAAAAGAAAAAATACTTATATAGATATTTACCGCTACACTAGATTTACCATAAATGCTTGGCTTCACACAACGTTCATTTGTTATCACAACTTCACCACCATTTTCAATATAAACTTTGCTAATAACTTTTACACCCCCATTAACGAAAGTCTTTTGCTCCAATCTGAACTTTCTCATCGAAATATTAAAAACTTGAAATCTAAATATGAATGAAACCACTGTGTGATTGGAGCGATGTTGAGAAATTTCAAAGCGCGTGTAAATTGGTCACTTCCATTAATGAATAGTGGGGCAGTGTTTACTTGCTGCCAATTAAAGTTTTCATTTCCCTCGTTGTCTTCGTCAGTGGCGGACTACATGTAGACAGTATTCGTGGATATTAAACATCAAATGTTGGGATATATGATCATGGAATATCGTTTATGAGGACTGGAATTTTGAATTTAAAGGATTCTTTGACTTTTGGGATTTTTTTTAAAGAACACAGGATGAGGTTAAGAGGATTACGTATCCCTATTTCCGCATGGATATGCCTAACTGTGCTATGTAGCGCAACCACTGTAGCTCAAGGTAAGCCGACGGCTCTAGTTGAAAATTATTGTGAGAAAATATCTTTATTTATTGGAGCATCAATAAGACTTAAACCCTCTATTGTTCGATATGATAAGGTTGTTGATGAGTTTCCTTTAAGGTTGTTACCAATCGATTCCACGTTTCAAGTATGTTTTAAACTTATTTAGAAAATTAAAGCTAACGGAACTTCAAACTTTTTCTCCAATGGTATAAAAATTAAAACTGCAAGTAGTGTTCTGTTTGCCATTGCAAAAGTGTTGTATTTCCAACGGTTGTCTCCATATTTTATTTACTGACTAGTACTAGCTGGATACACATGACATTATGGTACAAATTTGTACTGCTGCAACATGTAACTAGTATTGTAAGAGGAATGGGAATATGAAACAGTTTACTTTGTTGTGATAATAAAGTGCCTTCCCCATGAATTTTTTTTACAGTAACGTCAGGCCTAGGTATAATTATAACTTGTATACACATCCCTTAGTACGAGGTTGACATTGGGATTGCCATTCCTCAGATGGCCAGCTAACGGCATCCATACTAACATGGCTGGCATCAGTCTGACGGTACTACGGGAAGTACTACAATAGGCCTACTGCCCAATACAATATCATTTTCAATCTTCTTTCAATTGAGTAGGAAAGTCTAAAACTACAAGTAAATATTCAAAACATAAATTGTGGCAAAATCGTGGATCGATTAAAGTGCCTCATTGCTGTTTTTCATCAAAATTAGTCCTTACAGAGGTCAGAAGTCCACACCACAATAACAATGTGCCCAAAGATATTGATCAACAATTACAAATTTCAATTGAAATTAAAGATGATCATGGATGTTTGACTCGCCTATGAACAGAATATTGTTTGGCCATTCCCAGGGGTCCTACAGTGCTGTGATGCATATTGACAATGTATAAGGAATATGGTCCTGCAGCTAATCAGTTTTATTGTCAGCTGCCTGTACGAAGATGTTGTAATTAATGCTAGGCCATAATTATATTTATCTCTTTATGTATCATGTTCTCCTTGGTCAACCCCTTCCATTCCTCCCATCAACCTGTCTTGAAAGCCTATTCCCTGGTACCACGAGGGCCAAGAACCACATCTTTCTGTTTTTGATGTCCATGCAGGCATTTTTCATGCACTCTCTTCAGAATCTCAACATTTACATGTACAGTACTTATCATCATGGGCGCCTTGCCACTACGGGGCAACTAGGGGATTGAGTCCCACCCTCAATGATTTGCTAATCATTCTTGTTTTGTTAATTAAGAATACAAGCATATTTGGATTATATGTACAGTATAATAAAAAGGATGTTCATTTTTACCCCCCCCCCCCCATCCTTTCTTCGGGAATCATGTTTTGCCCCTACAACTAAAATAAATCTTACAATTGTCTATGCTAATCTTTTCTTGTGATGGGGTCATTGTTTCAGAAGCGTACATCAAGGTGGACAAAACGTAGCATCTGATCATTTTCTTCCCTCAGCTTCTCGCTTTCCATCACATCTCCCATCTTTTACTTCTCCCTATTTTCATTCATTGATTTCTTTTCTTGATTAATCTGAATAGCTTATACAACTATGGTTAGATCAAGGTATGACAATGGCTGACCATGTCAATCACAAATGCAAAACTACATTTTACCATTTATTTAACAATCAGAAGGTGCATGAAGTTTCTGGACAGAAGCTCTGCAATATCACTTGTAAATGAAATTGTACATAGCTGCATAAATTATTGCAATGTCCTCCTTGCAGGGGTGCCAGGTGTTACAGTAAAAAGTTGCAGCGTGTTCAGAATTATGCTGCAAGGCTTGTCGCAATAAACAATCCCTTCACTCCATCACTTTATGTACTGCAAAATCTTCATTGGCTACCTACCTGTCTCATATAGAATTAAATATAAAATTGTAATCTTTATTTTTAAATCCCTTCATAACATGGCCTTGTTATATCTGACCGCAATGTTTCATTATAAACAAACCAGTTACCGCCTTCGCTCTCAAAACCACCTCATCCTTAATGTTCCAAAAAGTAAACTTACATATGGCGATCGCTCTCTGCAAATATTTGGCCCAAAACTTTGGAATGACTTACATGTACTTCTTTCAATCAAATCTGCTCAATCCCTTGAACATTTCTACATCTTGCTTAAGACTCACTTATTTAATTGTGCTTTCAAGTCCACTTCATAATTTTCTTGTTCTTTGTTTTCTTTATATTTCATGCTTATCTTATTTACACATTTGTATTTATTTTCTTTATATGCATATTTTGTAAGGTGCATTAGAATAAGTTATTTAGATAATGTGCCATGTAAGTGTAATAAACTTAAACTTACACTATACAATATATTGCAATTGATTTGCAAACTGAAATCGTTTGAGAGAGCTTACTGCAAGATGACCCTTTTGTTGGTGATGGTTAGAAAATTAGGACAAAAAAATAATTCTGAAGAAAAAAACTATTTTGACTCGCTGCTCCGTCAGTTGGCCTCTTTTCATCAACCCATTACTACTTATGCAATGCTAGTCACCTAGATCTGCTATATAGACAGACACTCGGAGTTTCCTGCATGTCACAAGTGCTATCTGTTGATTTTTTTAAAGTCGTTATTAATTTCTTTCTCATTGTAAACCCTCCACTGAGCCCCTGCCTGCCTGCCATGCTGTTCCGACACTTTAGAGCATGATTGCTTTCTTTCTCATGGATAACATTACTGTCAAGGGTATGAAAATACCATCTGATATTGAAACTCACAGCAGAACGACTCCAACCATGTGTTATCTTTACAATATAAAACTGACATGGGTTTCATTTTGTTGAAACATCTGCTTTTTATAACCAACAAGGATCATAACAACAATCCGTCAGGTGCAGATGCTACATTACATTTGATTAGATATCCATTAAAAAAAATATGATTTACATTTTTTGGCATGTTTTCATGTTAATAAACTGAAACGCACAAATGTGAGCAAGGGGAGTTGTTTTGTTGGGGGTGGGGCTGGTGTTGTCACCCAAACTAGGTGTTGGGATGTGTGAGGAGTTGTGTTTCTGTTTATTCACTGATGTGCCCCACAGTCCTACAGTCACAATTGCTATGCACCCTATGAGGGAAGTGGGCAGAGCTAAAACCAAAAGAATACTTTCAAAGCTCATTGTCATAAATAATCTACTCCTCATCTTTCACTAGTTGTGAATTCCTCTGCCGTTATGTAGTAAGAAAAATAATTGTCTTCATTGGTACTCCAGTTGCCAAATGATGCCAGGAATTTAAGATGATATTCTTCAGCGTTTTGCTCCTAAGTGTGTCATGTTTCATGATGTCTGATTCTCACATGAAATTTTGCATTAATATGTTTCCATTTTTATTTTACTTCTTCTTGTGTTCAGTTTTATTTTTGCTGCTTTTGCACTGCTTCCATGTTTTCATAGAATAATTGCCTAACAAGTAGTACAAATCGCCCAACCATATAGGTTGCAGGGGTAAGGATTTAAGGGTGATTAAACTTGAATTTAGTACATGGTTAAACACAGAGTAAAAATAGTATGTTACCAGTAATATTTTACCTGGGTTTGTCAGCAATACAGTATTTTACCTGGGTTTGTCAGCAATCTTTTACCTGGGTTTGTCAGCAATATTTTACCTGGGTTTGTTAACAATATTTTACCTTTATGGACAAATTGATAGGCTAACCAGGTAAATTATTTCACATTTAAATGATGTCCACTCCCTCAATTTGTTCTCCACTGTCGTGGCCCTCCTCTGTTAAAAAGAAAAGAAAGAAGAATTTTAATCAGCTAGTATTCTTAAATGTAGTTTGTGACATTTCTTGATTCTCTGCTGAATTGGTGAAGACTTTTCGGATTGGGTTTTGAATAAACTTTATCCAGAAAATTGACGCACAGGCAATCTTTAAGTTCTAACACACCGCAGGTCATTGGCCCTGTGATTACAGTAACAAATGCAGCGTTATTTGTAATGGAGAATATCTTGGTCAATAGATGAGCCTCGTGATCAATTAACAATATATGCACGACATCCCCTAAGAAAGAGGTTGCCAGCTTGGCATATTCTTGAGAGCAACTTGAGGGAATGTCACTTGCTTGATCTTGAGAACATGTTTCTCTTTTTATGGGGTGACATAATCTGTTCTATATTTCCAATCAAATTTGATGTTGTTATTCCCATTTCTCAAATGATGTGCACCTTATGCAGTCAATCCCCAATCTCGAGTTAATGAGGCATTTGACAAGTTCCGCCCACCCGGTCATTTTTGACGAGTTGTGATTTCGTTTTGGAATAAATTCTGTGGTCTGTAACAGGAAATCCGTTCCGAGCAGGATTGTTTGATAGTCGTCCTGTGCTTGTAATCTTGGTAAAATATCAACTTGAAATATATTTTTTGGTCTTTTTTGGGGTAAATTGGCCATCAAAAAATTGTTAAAAAAAGAAATTAAATAGGTTCAAACTTGCTGTGCTCATGACTGTTTTGGCAGGTTTTGAAATTTATTGAGATTTATTTGAAAGATTAGAAGATGCCCCACATTTTGATATTAAATACAGATTGTTGCAAAAATGTTAAGGGGAGTTAAAAGCAGATCCAAATGTGTGCATTTCTCCCAAACTTTTAATGTTTTTCATTGTTTCCGAGTAGTCTAGTGTGGGTCTAGAGTAACTTCACAAGATTGGAGGTATTATGTTTTGTGGAATGGCTGAAAAGGTTTAATTTTGGGAAAGTTTAATGGAAACGTTAGAGCCTAGCGGATTCCATTTACAAGTTTGAGTTCAAACTGCGTTACTAGGCAGTACTAGACCTTGGCCTAAGTAAGGTTATGAATTGCATACAGTTTGAACCGTAAAAACATAGAATTTGACTAGCACTTAACTATATTTTGTATGCGGTTGACCCTGCGCATAACTTTAGCCTGAGTTTTACGACCTAACCAAATTATCTTCCATTTATTTACGGGATAAAATTATCTCCTTCCTTCATCGTGCCTCTCTCTACAACCATATTTAGTCCTCTTCTCCTCAAATTAAAAACTTGGAGCTATTAACTGAAAAATAGCTCAATGATTCTGCAGTACAATGGTTGAAAATGTTGTCTGATAGTCAGGCTGAAATAGATACAGTGGGTTCATAATTATAATAGGATTTTGAAAGGTACTTTATGTAAGGGGAGGAAAGATTAGATAACTTAATATGACTATTTAAGATTGTTTCTTATCTCAGGGACAACTGGGGATAATTTCTTTCATACTATTATGTAAAGTTTAGAGAAATATTTGACAGTCCAATTCCATCACCAAATTCATTTCTATGTGCAAACTGAGTTAACTATCAAAATTCCAAATAGTGACAAGTAAGACTAAGCTTGTCAAATTTTACCGCATGTGCAATTATTTCAAAGTAACAGTTGTCCTTTCCCCCCCTACCCCCCACCCCCTGCCAACACAATTTAAAACAGTCATTTGTCCAGTATCAATATTTTTGAGAAATAAAACTTACTTGTGGGTGGACAAAACCATTTTACAACCAATGGTGATAGATGTGCAATTAGAAATGTATGTGTGTGGGGGTATTAATTGGGGGACATTTCCCCTCCTTTCCCTCTTCTGGTTATGACAATTACAAGATTAGTTCAGTGGTCAAGCATGTCCATCTTATGTGAAAGAGGACTTCAAAAGAAACAAAATGGTGGAGAAAGTATTAAAATATCTTATTCCGTTAAGGAGATATTCAGGTTTAGAGTTTGGTATCATTTGTGTAGAAATGATTGAAATCAAGACTAGTTGTGTGATGTCACAGCCTCAGATTCCTCAAAGTCTTTCATGTATTTTAAAGAAAGTTTATTTTATGTTTTTACTATTTTAATTATTTTCCCTCAAACTTTCTTTAGGTGGTATATTATATATACTCTTCCTAATTCAGTTTTACTACTTTTTTGACATATTCCATGGTTTTTAAGCTACAAAATCGCAGGACAAAATATGATAGAATACATAAAGACTTTGAGGATTCTGAGGCTATTACATCACAACTAGTCTTGATTTCAATCATTTCTACACAAATGATACCAAACTTTAAACTTAAATATCTCCCTAACGGAATAAGATTTTTGAATGCTTTCTTCACCATTTTGTTTCTTTTGAAGTCCTCTTTCATATAAGATGGACATGCTTGACCACTCAACTAATCCTTTAATTGTCATAACCAGAAGAGGGAAAGGAGGGCAAATGTCCCCCAGTTAATCCCCCACGCACAATTAATTTACAATTGCATTGTGATGATCTATCACCATGGTTGTAAAATGGTTTTGTCCACACCTACATGCAGGTTTTATTCAACTAATCCTTTAAGCCACTTACACATGTATTAGGCATATACTGTAAGTAGTGTGAATACCCAAAGGAGCCAACTAGATTAGATTAAATATTGCTATTATCACTTTTTAGACTAAAATGAGATCAATTACAGGTAAAGCAGTGTGCAGGATGACATTACTTGACCATGTAAATATGCGCAGCACAACACAACATGCATGTAGTTTCAACCTCTCTAAAACAAGGTTGAAACTGAATATAAAACACATACAGTCAATATAGTACACATACAGTCAATATAGTACACATACAGTCAATATAGTACACATACAGTCAATATAGTACACATACAGTCAATATAGTACACATATAGTCAATATAGTACACATACAGTCAATCCCCGAACTCTGACAAGTCCTTCCTTTTCTTCTGTACGTATTCCCTACTCAGATTTATGAATATAAGTATTATCACTGTCAAAAAATTGTGAAGAAATTCTTAGACTTTCAAAAGCTGAGTAGACATTTTGACATACTTGTATGAACATATTATGGGGTGGGTTTTGTTATTTACCACAACCAAAATGTTATGCAATTCTTTAACAAAAGGTGTGGAAAGCACTCCTTTGATTGCCAGAAATGCATACACCCCTTTCTTTATGACACCATACACTTTTTATTCTTTTTTCTCCATATAAATATGCTGCATGAAGTCTGTGTTGTTGGATTGCCTGAGCCCTTGGACAGGATCGCTGACCATGTATTGTATGAGTGTGAAAATAGAGTAAACCTTCCATGCTCGGTTTCACATGAGTAGGCGTCCATACAAAGAAAAATAACCCAAGTCAATAACTTCTTTGTGAACCTGAATCCATAATAGTTTAGCAGGCAAAGAATATAACTTGTTTAATCCATATCATCGGTTTCAGGGAACTTCAGAAGTGTTTTAAAGTTTTAGAACTTGATACAATATAATGGAGCTGATGGATTTGATCTCTGTAATGGAAATGATTTTCAATGCCACAAAATTGGACTTAAAGTTGGAATGTGATAGTTATTATAACAGGGAATCAGTTTTGCCAAGTTTTAAGATAAACTATTTAAGCCTTAGATTTAGATGTCCTCATTTCAACATGACACTGACCTCTATAGGGTCAACTGGCACTACCTCACTAAAAGTATTGTATTATCCAATGATTGTTATGTTTTGAGATTGGATATAAATGTAACAAAGTGAACTAGATAGTGTATATTCACAATCTACAGTACAGGACACTAGTGGTTGATGGATATCATTTTTCTCTATACCATAAAACAGCATTAACATTTGAACAAAATTACTGTAATATTGTACATTTCTAGATCTACAAAATCTTATTGAACAAGTTAAAGGCCAGGTATCGTCCCATAAATAAATTCAGAAGTGAATGCTGATGTGCTGGTAATGTCACTTCTGGTTTTCAATTTCCCTTGTGGATTGTGAGCAGAGGTTGTGTTATAAATTTTTGTCTGACATATTTGGTTATGACAAGCCCTTTATTTTCGGCGTATTTTGTTAATTTGCCATCGTATGTGAGCACTGCACGCTAGCGAAGCTTGCAACATTTGCCGCATTCTAGGCTCGCTTTTATACATACAACACAATACAGGAGAAAAGTACTGTATAATCCTAGCTAATGATATTGTTGACAATTGACAGCCTGCAATCAAAACAACATCAAAACTTTCACGTACAGTGGACATGTATATTCTGACTATAGTATATACTAGCCTTTATGTGTTTATGTACAGGGCTTGTACGGACATGTTGAATCATTTGGTCGTTAGTCTCGTTGTTGTGTCATTGTTCTTTTATTTCTGAGTAATTTAAAATCATTTTTGTGTTAAATAAAACTTTCAATCGCATCAGAGAGGTAACATTTTCATGATTTTCATTTAAGTTATTGAAAAAGTCTGCCGTAAAATTTCACATCTTATATCTAAATCTTATGACGCAGGTACAACATGTGTTGTAAGAAATTTCAGCCATAGCGTAATATACAACAAATTTGTCGTTAACGCGAACCCTGATTACGAGAAATTTGTGATGTTGTCGATAACACATGTAGGCCCCTATGTGGATGTGCGATCGATAACACCGAACAAGTTCTCGTGATCAATAGGGAAAATTGAAAAACGGAAGACGGATGTGACTTTACCAGCACAGTGGCGTTCACTTCTGAATGTATTTATGGAATAATACCGTTCCTTTAAGACACAAATAGGTATTTCAAATATATTAGGGATTGTTTCAATGTGTTTACTGATATTTGGCCAGGGTACATGGTTCTTACCAGAGTGAGATAGTGATATTGAAATACAGTTCAGGATGTTGATTTCAAGAACAGTAGCCATGCTAGAAATGTTCTTCTTAACTAAAATAGTTTCATTTGGTCATGTTTTTTAATGAATAGACCTAGATGGTTTATTTTTTCAGTATCACATGAGAATTGAAGAAACTTCAAAGTTTTTTGATTACATTGTAATATACTTCTGATATCAATTACAGAAATAAATCAACTGTATCCAAACTAAAAAGCTAAGATATTAAATCTTGTCGGACTAAAATTGAGTGAATCGTAGGTACTTTTTCCAGGCGTGGTCTGTCAAAAAATTATTGTTACAATTTGTCATCTGGACTATAAATACGTTTCTTCAGTACTCATTTGTTGTTAAGTGTTAAAGTACTTTCAAGCAATAACAGTCACTATTCGTACATCAAACTGTTATGCAAACATGAGACTGGGAGAAACGTCCATCTCTCGCGTGAAATGAAACAATGTGCAAACATTAAATGGGAGCAGAGAAATTTAGATTTCTTTGAATAGTAATTGATACTAAAAAGAAACTGGAGCTTTTGTATGTCTGTTCTGTTTCAAGAATTAAGAAAAATGTTTGTAACAGTTTGCGATCCATGAATGGCTTTTGTTGCAATGGAAGAGATTAAATTTGATTGGATAAAGCTGAGTAAATGATCAATATAGTGAAATTTGTTAGGGGCATTGTTTCCATGGTAATGGTGTGTCAATTACACTTTTAAATTAGACGTTTGCATGAGTTTCATAGATTGTTGTCATGAGGGCAGTTAAGCGTAACGTGCAGAAAGGTATTTGCATCTGTAGAAAGGAAATCTTGAAAGTCATGGGTCATGCATGAAATTTAGACTTTAAGAACAGCCAGCCTTTGGATTGGGAGGAGGGGTCGTAGAATGAAAACAAATTGCTGATAGCATCAATGTCAAAATACTGTTAAAATTAAATAAAATTTACTGAAGAGCAAAAAAAGGTCATTGCCTCAGAATCTGGACCTTTTTAGCAAGATGTATGGATCTTTTTTTACCTTTTGGGGCCATTGTGGGGTGGCGGTGTTGTATGACCCAGTCGACCCCTCTATAAGAAATATATTTGATTTGCTTTTAAGTGGATTAATCAGTTGAACAAAGTTATCGTTTGATTCATTTTGCTTCACTTTTAAATTGTGATCAGAGAGTGCTGCTTGAATCGTCTCCCTTCTCCAATAAAAACTTTTATGGTGCCACTGACCATTGATGTGAAAGTATTGTGTGCTTATAGCCAGTCACTAAGCCAAAGCCAATATACCTCCATGTTCTAAGCTGGTGTCCATTGAAAAAAGGAAAGAGTTTTCCATTCATAAACTCAAATGTACAAACAATGAACACTACTGTCTGCATGAAAAAAAAAAAAAGGCTTAAAAAAATCAAAGGATTTACCATTTTATTAAAGACAGACATATACTACAAAGTTGTGTATTATAGTAATAGTTACTTGTAAGTGTGTTAAAAGTAACTGTAGTACTTGTGTAATCTCTGGAAGGTACTATAACCTTGTGGTATTCTACAAATTATTCAGGCAAATACCTTGTCTTCACATAGTCATGGTTTACTGCCTTTTCTAAAGGAGACGTTTTTTCAACTCAAATCATCAGGGCCACACCACTAAATGCACACACATGGTCTATATGTCTAGTACTGAACCAGACTTGCAGCGTAGCTGTTTATAGGAGATTTATGTACATGTATTGAACCCATACACAGGTGGGTAACACATGTGCATTAAACCCCTACAATTGTAACAAAATATAAGGTCTACATTGAATATGATTCATAAAAGTCAATTTATGATTGGAAAATGAAAAATGATACGGTTATTACTGATTGACAAATAGCTCCTGCTGTTATGCATCTTTTTTGTACCACAAGGATAGATCTATCTTTACAGGGAAGATAAATCTGGTCTCTGGCCCAGTCTTGGATGGTGTGTAATGTTTGGGATAGATAATGGCCAGAAGTGGGAGAGTTTTTTCAATTTGATAAGTGTAGCATGGGACATTTTTGGAAAAAATGTATGCAAATAATACAGGTTGACATGCAGAAAATAATTGTTTTTAATATTTGCAGCATTTGCCCTTCCCCAAATTTTTCCTTGTATTTTATGTCGTGAATTTTTCTGAAGAAAAGAAATGATACTGGTTGTATCTAAATTCGATTTTGTGACTTGCCTCCGCCCCTTCCCCCCTCCCCCCATGCTGCCATTAAGCGAATCAGCAAATCTAATCATATTACTGCTGCTGGATAGAGGTACTTGGTTATCTAGACTACTGTAAAAAGATTTGAACCAAATAACCACCTGATTTATCACCAAAACATTAAGTGGGACACTTGCTAATGTAACAAGTTTACACTTCATAACTTATTTTTGTGAAGAAAAAAAGAAGGTAACTGTACTATTTCATTTCCACACGAATGCTTCGTTTAACAGAGGGTGATGTCTTTTCGTCAAGACGATCACACCTGCCCAATGTGAAACCTTCCACTGGTTTGTTACCTTGACAAACATAGAACCCTTCAAGCCATTAAAACATTTTCACCTTTTCCGCTCGCCGTCTCTCATCGTGCACTTTTCCCTATCCTTTTTCTAGTCATATTTTTTCATCAATATCTCCCCTGAAGCATCGTAAGCTTTTGCCTTTTGAATTTCTCACACTATTTCCACAGCAGTTTCAGTTAATGTATTCTGGTCCGAGGCGAAAATCAAGAATTTGTGAGTTCAAGTTTGGAGCCAACTTTCTAAGTTATTCTCATTGATATTTATTGCATTCTGTCTCTTGCTTTCCTTTGGCGTGAATACTCATTTATGTATCTAGTGTTTTTCGTGAAAAAGGATATTGAAAGAAAACCCTCTCCTGTGTAAAATGTGTGACTCATTTATATTGTTTTAATGAGAACTGACGGACTGTAGTCTCAAAGCGATCATTTCTTTTTGATGTTGCCTGCTGTGAGCGATGTCTCTCAATCATGATTTAATTACATATCGCGATGAAATATAATGACAGGAGGTTAATCACCAGTTATTTTTGCTTTGTTATTTCATTGTCAGATGCTTCATATTTTAGTTTCAGCATTAAAAAGATTGAAAACAAAATCAGTAAATAGTAATCCATGTTTAAAACATATGCTTAGATCTCCATCATTAAAGAAGAACATGTTTATCTTTTATTTGAAAGATACATTTTCTGCTGTAGAATAAATTACTTTAAAGTGTAGCCACGCAAGAAGAAACAAAACTTGTCTCATTTCATGCACTCCGTAAGTTATCGATCTCCAAATATTTCTTAATGTTATCATCTTTTGGGATTTGAAGTTTTCCCAGGTACTAATAATTAGGTCATTTCACACAAGTTCATCAGTCATGGTATGAAAGTTGTCCTGCATAAATTTGCAAGGTGTAAGCTGGATAAAAAATAGCATTTTTTGATCAAACTTTTGATCAAAGTTGTACATCTTGCTTCATATTCAACATCTGGAAAATAAAACATCTGATTGGTAAATGAATAATGATGTTTTCTTTTGACACATGTAAGGGTGCCTTAGTTTTACTTCAGATGATATCTAGTGTAACACCTAACGCACACACACACACACACACACATATATATATATATATATATATATATATATATATATATATATATATATATATATATATATATATATATATATATATATATATATACATACATACATATATACATATATATAAAGCATTGTATATATATATATATATCTATATATATCTATATCTATATCTATATCTATATATATATATATATATATATATATATATATATATATATATATATATATATATATATTTTATTTATATTATATATGCATTGAAAATGAATTAAAGGAATATTCCCATGGATTTTCATTTTTCATATATGATAGAGAAAATTGGTAGAAACAAAGCGGTGAAAAAAACTATGTTAATATCTTATTCTGTTTAAAAGTTATAACAATTTAAAGAGTAAAAAAATGTTCTTAAAAAGACCTTGTACAGTATATGTCCTTCAGCGTGGTGATGTCATCAAGGCAATTCCAGTACAGTTATGTATTTCTTATAAATTTAATCACACTTTATTTACTTTATTGAATAGCATTTTTGGTTTATTATAGAGATAGGGTGGAATATATAATTTACAAGAAAACATTTTGTTTTTCTTGGTGTACATCACATTTACAATGAGATCAAAATCTAAATCATTTTTAAAGACATACAAATGACGTTTTGTTGAAATTGTGTCTATGATATCACAAATGTTGCCAACCTAAGGTAACTTTTGTCCAAATTCAAAAATACTCTAAAATTTTGTAACTTGTGAATGGAATAAGATATTAACATAGTTTTTTCACCACTTTGTTTCTACAAAGTTTCTACGTTTAAAAGATCCAACCTTGTAAAAATATAAAATGAAACACTGCACTTTTTCCTTTTCAGGATCAATGTGAGGCCCCTGTTGACCCAAGGCTCTCAGCTATAATTTAGTATGTACCTAATATGGCACTGATGTACAGTAACCACCAAAGTATGCAAAATTGTATAAGCATACACCTGTATGAACGTAAGACATGTCTATAGTTTTGAGTAAATAGTAATCATAATTTGATTACTGTAAGTCAGCAAGAAAAGAGTAATTTGACTTGCCATATTTTTTTTAATATCAAGGCCATCACATTGTCTCCCTAGATATGACTCAGACCTTGCTCTCTATTTTTATATATTTTTTCATTGCTTTAGGGAATCTCTTCGTCATGGTTTCCAAATTGGAAAAATATTACATCAAATTTGCAAAGTTCTGATCCATTAACATTAATTGCACGATCTTGTTTACAAAATTTGTCAGAGACTTCTAAGCCATAAAGTAACATTACCTGGTAATTACAGGTACATGTATGCTCAAAGTTGTTGTTTATTGCTTGTTTGTTAGTCATGGAAGATTTTAATTTTACTGTTTACTGAGGAAGTTTGTAATGATGTCCATGGTAATTTATACAAGAATTCTCTCCATCACAAGTAGGTGGTTCTTGTGAACATCAGTTTCATTGACCTTGGAGAGGTGTAGTCCTAGAGGGGTGGTGGAGTAGATTAGCACCATGTAGTGAGTAAATCAGCATTGGACTTGAGCACCACAAAGGATCAGCGGCGCAGTGGATCAGTGGATCAGCGGCGCAGCGGATCAGCTGTGCAGCGGATCAGCAGCGCAGTGGATCAGCGGCACAGCGGTGCAGTGGATCAGCGGCGCAGTGGATCAGCGGCACAGTGGATCAGCGGCGCAGTGGATCAGCGGCGCAGCGGATCAGCGGCGCAGCGGATCAGCGCGCAGTGGATCAGCGGTGCAGTGGATCAGCGGTGCAGTGGATCAGCGATTCAGCAACACAGTGATTCAGCAGCACAGTGAAACGGCGCAGTGAATTAGCAGAGCAGTGACACAGCGAATCAGCGGCACAATGAATCACCAGTGAATGGATCAGTGGTGGAGTGATTAAGCAGTGACAATGACATTCACCTTTTAAAAATTGTTTGCATGTTGTATTAATTATTAAGCGGCACAGTGAATCAGCGGCACAGTGAATCAGCGGCACAGTGAATCAGCGGCACAGTGAATCAGCGGCACATTGAATCAGCATCACATTGGATCAGCGGCACAGTGAATCAGCGGCACAGTGAATCAGCGGCACAGTGAATCAGCGGCACAGTGAATCAGTGATGCAATGAATCAGTGATGCAGCGTTTCAGTGACGCAGCAAATAAGCGATGCAGTGAATCAGTGAAGCAGCGAATGAGCGATGCAGTGAATCAGTGACGCAGTGAATCAGCAACACAGCGATCTAGCAACACAGTGAATCAGCAGAGCAGTGAAGCAATGACACAGTGAATCAGCGGCACAATGAATCACCAGTGGATGGATCAGTGGTGGAGTGACTAAGCAGTGACAATGACATTTACCTTCAAAAAATTGTTTGCATGTTGTATTAATTAACTACTGTCCAAACAACATCCTTAAATAATTTTAATAATTTGGTCCTCAATGCCAATTCTTTATTGTGTTAAACATTATACAGAAATGTGCTATTGGAATAGGAAAATTGTTACATCAAACTAAAAATATTAACTTAGCAAAAGGTTTTTTTTATTTTGTATACCTAATAGTTCCTGCTTGTTGATACTTTTTACTTGATGCTGTATGTTTAAAATTACGCTTACTTCCTAATATTGATTCGCTGCATGTATTCTAGAATATAAGGCAAATTTGCTTTGTAAGAGCTGACACCTTCAATCCTTGTGGGACAAAAATATTTTACAAATCTAAAACCAATCGCACCTTCTAGTTGTAATTTGCCTTTCTATCCATTCTCAGCGTACGATTTCAATATTAATTTGTTGCCCTTTCAGAGCAAATTCTCACTCTGTGGTTCTGTATCAATGAGAGCTTATTGTGACCATATGCAGTAAGGACACATAATTATTCCCTCCTTGAAAGTTAACACCTGCATTCATCACAGTGTGATTCTAAATCTAGATCTCCTGCCCTCAGGATAGATTTCTTTAGAAAAAAAGGAGTTTAGATAGAAGAATTCCTTTTGTAAAACATTGGTCTGTGATAATATAGTGTCTGTTTATGTTGGAAAAAAAAATCAATATTTCCTTCTTTTTAAGAAGAAATGCTCAGTATTTAATTCAATAATTCAATCTTGTAAAGCATGTACTCATACACAAACGATAATTAGGATTGTTAAATTGGTCTTATTGCGGCTATCGCCTGTCCTATCAATTTAAATCCCTTTAAAAATATGTTGTAGCACTTAACTTGTCTTTGGATATGTTCAAGATTTGAAGATCTTTGGGTGTTTAGTATGTGTCATGTCCAGGGGCGGACGGGCTTAAAATTTCATTGGTGAATATTCCAAAATTAATATATTGACCCCTAGGCTATATAAACTTGTATATTTCATCCTGGAAGATATATGTATAAATCTAAGAATGGTGGGGCAGCTAGGTTGCCCCAGGTCTTGACTATATATAGACTATATTGAGGGCCTAAAATGTTTGAAAAGCTAAAAGTCACATTAGTGGAAAAAGTTTTCTCATCAATTTTATTTAGAATTTGTAAAGAAGTACATGAATTGTGTGAGCTGTCCAGTGTGTACGCTCTTTCACACATTTTTAAATAAGCCCACAACTAAAAATTTAACAGAACAAAAGTGATCCTGTGTAAGGCTATAACGAGCTTCTTTGAGCTTAAGGTGAGCTTGTATATATTAAGTTTTTATGAAGATATCACAATTTTCATCTACTTTGATCAGTAAAAATTTGAACATGTAATTCACTATTTTTAAAATTAATTGAATTTTCTACTCAGAATAATTAAAACTTGGTAGAAAGAAATGTTGTAGCTGTTGATTGGCATACTGCTGCATGTTGATCAATAAGATATAGCCCAAATATACCTCACTTGTAAACTTACAAAAAAGCAATCTAAAGTTGAAAAGCATTTGGTGCTAATTAATTAAATTAAAAATGATAGTATTTTCTTTTACAAAAATCAAACATTAGAGGCAAATATAACATCCAATCTCCACTTCTATATTTGTTTGATTAGCAGTTTCTTGTCCCCATTGTATTGACAACAAAGAAACCATTATGAATGACTCATTTGGTATAACATTATAAATTGGTCTCAAATAAATAAATCAGTGAGCTCATAAAAATATAACGCCCTCCAGTCTCCAATGCCAGAGGTCTTTTACAGTTTTCCTTCATTTGTATCCCCTATAATTTTGATTTCCCCAAAGGATAAGATTCATTCCGATTTTAACTTCTTCTACCAGTCCATTAAAACAGGTAAAAAGAAGATTCATTAAAGTAAAGAGAGCAGAAGATGTAAAAATTGGTATCGTATATCACCCCTTAGATCATCCTTCCTATATTGTACGGGTAATTTCTTACCTTTGGTTTGATTGTCCTTTTAGACGAGGAAGGAGATGGTGGAAGAGGCGGGGGATTTAGGAAGTGTAAAGACAATCTGCTGAGGCAGGCGGACACTTGTATCTATCTCTGTTTATGGTTCCCTAGAGATGGTGTCGAAATGGGATGAGAGTATCAAATTTTGGTAGACAAAAGAGATATAATCCACCTGAAGGTAGATCAATTTCTTGAGTTTGTATTAAACCTGGGAGAGGATTTATCAATTTAAAAAAAAAATGATTTTTTCATTTTTGTTCTATCCAGGTACTGCATAGGTGTGAATAAGACACCTAACCAAACATTACACGTCGGTCTCTAAAACGTTTTTTTCTTCAAAAATTCAGCATTTTGAAGAGTTCTCAAAATTGGAACATTTTGAAGGCTTCAGGGTTTCTGCAGTTGGTGGTTTGTAGTAGAAAACATTTAAAAACTTCTTTAGATCTTTAGATTCTATTATTTCTTTTATTTCTTGGTCTTGGTTCAAAATGATCTTCTCCTAAGTTATACAGTATTATAACCTTGAACCTTAAAACAATGACACACTTTGTCCTCGCTTTCAACTTTAATTAGCAAAATGTTTTTTGCAAAATTTCTTGTTTGTGTACTTTAAATTGATGTACTGTAATGTGTGCATGTGCGGTTTATGAAAGAGGCAGCAAGTAATAACATTAATGGTTTGGAAGCTTTAAAGCCATTAAATGTAATTAACCGTGACTGCTAAACTCCTCTGTGCTTTGTTAAAAGCTGTGCATGCCCAAAAAGTAATAGGTACAAATTAGCAAACTTGATTGACATCAAATTTGACAAGTTCTTACTCTTCCTAAATGAGTATGGTATTTAATGGATATGGAAGATATGTGGATTGGTTGGAAGGTGGGTTTTCCCCCATATTTTCTCCCAGACTTTGATTAGCTATTTATCTTTTTGACATTTCATGTTGAGGCTAACAACAGGTTAAATTAAATGGTGATTGAGATGAAAATATATTTGTTGAAGTATGGAAGAATTAAAGTGAAATTTGTGATATACTTGAAAACAGATAGTCAAAACTCATCTTCAGATCTTGTTCTGATTATTTGATCAAAAACACACAAAAAAGAAAATTTGCATATTTAAGTAAGAAATCATTGCTTTATTTATGTACAGAATGGAAGAGAGAAGATCCAATTCAGAATTTTGTGTGACTTCAAGATTCTATATGTTTAACCCTTACTCTATCACGCTGCGATGATATCGCTGTTTTTCAACTACTTTAAAAAAAAAAAAAATCGGGACCTTACCAAAATCCTATAGGAGTGCGAATGGTTTCATTGCAAAGATCTCGGAAAGATTTTTCGTAATTTTTTTTTTTGGGGGGAGGGAGAGGAGGGAAGATGGGGGCTATTTCTAAAAAAATCTGTTAAATTTTGTGTAAACATTCAGAAATTTCACTATTTGTTTACATTTTCCAAAAAATTGACCAAAATTGCTTGGTAAATAAATTCATACATTTTTTTAATATATAATATGTAGGCAAATGAAATTGTCCAAATCTAATCGATTTTTGCTCATACCTATTCATAATTTTTCAATCATTTGTAAAATATGTCAAATTTTGTAATTTTTGGTGACTTTTTGACCATTTCTGTTTGAAAATTATATGATCCACCCTTATATTGTAATCAAAAGTTTCAAAAGTCATTATGTAGCGAATAAATTGGTCTTTCACTGGATTCACAATAAAAGACATAAACCCTCTCTAAGTCTCAAAAACATTGTTATTACGTCATGACTCGACTTATATTTAAAATTTTTCACATTTATGACTAGACGCGAAAAATGGCGTTCTTGTGAAATGCACAAAGTGCCTCTTGTCTTCTTTCAATGTGAAACTTGGAGTGGGAAGAATCAAAAAGCTTATCTGACAGGGCTTTACTACCTGGACCCGACCCAGAAGAGGCTCAGGGAATATTAGAACCTGGTGAAATTGATAGCGTGCAATATTTTTATTGAGAATTCCTAATGGAATCAACAAAAGTACGTTTGTAAAAGACATTCAGCATAACCTGAATAAATAAGTATTTTCAAAGCTTTCAATGGCTGAAATTTGGTCATACACTAAAAATTTCAAGTCTGTGCATAATAAATGAGGTAAATTAGCTAATTTGCATATCATTTGTATAACATTTTTGTTGAAATAATGGTGTAAACATTTCCTTTTTATATTATATTAGTTTTGTGCATCATATGAAACAATGCATGTATATTGAAGAGTGCCAAATCCTATCAGATAGATCATTGGCAGAATCAGAGGTCAATTTTTAGGTCAAAAAGGTCACAAATTTAAACTTGACCTATGATTTTTTTAATTGCTCTAAAAATATCAAGAGTAGTATCAATGGAAGGTCCTTTTAACAATGAATCAATTCTATCAATATTTTTTTTTGTAAGTAGCCACAAGAGAGCAGAATATCACAAACAAAGATCACAGCTTTAGGACATCTAATAATCTGAATTAATGACCTCATTTTCATAACTTTGCATATTAGATCAAAAAATTATGCAAAACAACATAAATTCAAAGTCTTAAATGACATAAACTTGTTACAGTAGAAAATGAAAAAATATTTGTGAAAAAATTCCCTCTCCAAAAAGTTCCTTAAAATAAACACTAATCTCAAATGCTGTGGTAGAGTAAGGGTTAAAGGAGCTGTGTGTTGAAAATCGAGGGCGTTGTGTATGCTTATTCAGCGAAAAAACAGAGGGCGTAATTTAATACTTGTGTTGTTGAAAAATGAATCAAATTGTTCATTAGAAAATTAATGTTTAATTTGAACATTAAAAAAAAAGTTTATGAGTACCACTATGCAAGAAAAGTGTATCTGAATATTCTATAAACCACCACATGCAAGAAATGTGTATCTGAATATTCTATAAACCACCACATGCAAGAAAAGTGTATCTGAATATTCTATAGACCACAACATGCAAGAAAAGTGTATCTAAATATTCTATAGACCACCACATGCAAGAAATGTGTATCTGAATATTCTATAGACCACCACATGCAAGAAAAGTATATCTGAATATTCTATAGACCACCTACCACATGCAAGAAAAGTGTATCTGAATATTCTATAGACCACCACATGCAAGAAATGTGTATCTGAATATTCTATAGACCACCACATGCAAGAAATGTGTATCTGAATATTCAATAAACCACCACATGCAAGAAAAGTGTATCTGAATATTCTATAGACCACCACATGCAAGAAAAGTGTATCTGAATATTCTATAGACCACCACATGCAAGAAAAGTGTATCTGAATATTCTATAGACCACCACATGCAAGAAATGTGTATCTGAATATTCAATAAACCACCACATGCAAGAAAAGTGTATCTGAATATTCTATAGACCACCACATGCAAGAAAAGTGTATCTGAATATTCTATAGACCACCACATGCAAGGAAAGTGTATCTGAATATTCAATAAACCACCACATGCAAGAAAAGTGTATCTGAATATTCTATAGACCACCACATGCAAGAAATGTGTATCTGAATATTCTATAGACCACCACATGCAAGAAAAGTGTATCTGAATATTCAATAAACCACCACATGCAAGAAAAGTGTATCTGAATATTCTATAGACCACCACATGCAAGAAATGTGTATCTGAATATTCAATAAACCACCACATGCAAGAAAAGTGTATCTGAATATTCTATAGACCACCACATGCAAGAAATGTGTATCTGAATATTCTATAGACCACCACATGCAAGAAATGTGTATCTGAATATTCTATAGACCACCACATGCAAGAAAAGTGTATCTGAATATTCAATAAACCACCACATGCAAAAAAAGTGTATCTGAATATTCTATAGACCACCACATGCAAGAAATGTGTATCTGAATATTCTATAAACCACCACATGCAAGAAATGTGTATCTGAATATTCTATAAACCACCACATGCAAGAAAAGTGTATCTGAATATTCTATAGACCACCACATGCAAGAAAAGTGTATCTGAATATTCAATAAACCACCACATGCAAGAAAAGTGTATCTGAATATTCTATAGACCACCACATGCAAGAAAAGTGTATCTGGATATTCTATAGACCACCACATGCAAGAAAAGTGTATCTGAATATTCTATAGACTCCATACTAATACACACTCACTTTTCAGATGAGTGCTCCTTTAAATCATACCCAAAACAGTGATACATTACTTGGCAAATATTTATAATGTATCCACCTATTGTAAATTGATTTTGCTGTTCTAATATTCACCCACCAACTCTATAAGGATTCTTCTGCAAAAGATGTACTCAGTATCAAAACATTAAATCCCTTGTTTGTCCATATTATGCACATTGATTTGTTTTATCAAAGCATTTTAGAGGAAAATGCAGTGGCAAATGTCTTGCATTTGTGTAAATTCTCAGCTTGTACCTCACAAATTGCATACTGTATGTCTGTTCGGGATGCATCAGCCGGCAGGCAGGTGTCAGTTTTAGTGCCCACGTAGAGGGTATGTTTTATTCATGCTGTCCATGTCAGGTTCATTTGATTTCTGTTTGTTCCGTGGGTGTTGTATTCCATTTGCGATTGCATTGTGATTGAAAGAAGATTTAAGGATATTCTTTCACTTGAATTTTTAGAGTTTCAAAATTAGTAAAAACAAAATTGTATAGTTTTGGGTATGATTTTTTTTAACGAATTGAAAGGACTGCTTTTCCTTTAAAAGATCAAGTTTGGAAGTTAATCTATTTGATTCAATAGAAAGAAAGCATTTTGAAGAAGAACTATAAAAATAATTTTCAGAAATATTGTTTCGATTAAGGAGATGCTGATAACAGGCAGGTTCTAACAGTTTCTTGCATGACGCAATTCAGTTGACAGGTGGTGATGGTATAATGGACATGCATATTATGGGGACTCGGCATAAAAAAAAAATATGTTCTTCTGACTCATTTACTATAGATAGATAACCTACCTTTTATTTGCCAGGGTATTATGTAACATAAAGTTTTGGCACTTACCGAAATCTTGCTCAAGCCTGTCTTGATGATCGACTTCTCCAGTAAAACCTTTTTATTTCATTTAAATCTTGAAAACTAATTTGTAATTTCAACATGTGTTATTTTGCCGCAACATCTGTGAGTCAAGCTATCGGTTATTAAGTACATTGTTCAGCACTTATCAAACCTCATTTTGTTACCAAACTGTTTGTAGACATCTCCCAAATGCCCTGATTGGCTAGTTTAATACCCAAACTAGGTCTGATATCCTAGAAAATGTAAATTTGAAATCGTTTGGTGTGATGAGAAAGGAATGAATCATTGTAATAAAGGAACCAGGTGACAGAAAGCTTCTTAACAAACTGCATTAGTCTCAATCTTTGTGTTGTATAAATGGGTAAATAGGCTTCATATGCTTTTTCCTCTCTTACACTCTTTCAGTATTTAGAAAGAGGTTGCTACGGTGACATAGGTGATAATTTTATGTCTTGAAAGGAAGCTTTAAGCAGGTAGAATTGGTTTATGTAGAAAGATGTTTGAATATTTTGAATGATGTAAACCTGATGTGAATCAAACTTGAGGCGAATCAAACTTGAGGCTTTATGGCATTTTCTTGTTTTTTCAGCTTTTTCTAAATGTACTTATAAATCAGTGTCTTACTCAGATGGAATTGGAAATAGTATTGATGCAAACTGTCAGTCCCAAGAAGAAATATTATTTTACCCTCTCCAAACAATTCACTCGTGTAAAACTTTCCAATGAACAGCTGAGAGGGAAAGGACAGTGGCGGCGCTGAGGGAGGGCATTCCCCCACAAGATCGCCTTGCCCTCATAAATTTTGTGAAGTGACATGTTTAGTCCAATTTATGGGCCCCTTCCCTCATTGAAGACAAAACTTCCCCTCTCCCCAGCACCCAAATCCTGGCGTTGTCACTGCTCTTGATGGGCGGCCTCCTTAATGACTGCTTTCATCACTTTAAATTTACAATAAGAACCTGCCCTAGAACTTCTCTAGTAGTTCAAATTTTATAGAACAGCTAGTTTTCATTTAAGTTATTGATAAGTTCTAAAGAAATCATACAGTAGGTTGGAATTGCCTAGAGTTTTGCTCATTATGTGCCAATGATTTAATCATAAAAGAACACATACATATCTTTACAAGTAAATATTTTTTGTCGCAAGAAGCAGGTGTACAAACAGTTTATGCATAAATTGCAGGAGGGGTATTTCTGTGGTTTTTTTACGCAAAACTTTCAAATCAAATCTTTTTATCACTGAACAGTCCTTACAAGTCTTTTATTATGATTGTGGCCTGTATATTTTATCAATCAATTCGTCAATCATGTCGTCTTCGCAGAAAACACTTTTTTGACCAATCATGCGTGTATTACAGCAGGTGCTAGAAAGTTGAGACAGGTAAGGATCTCTAGTTTGTTGTTTTATTTTCCTCAGGTGTATTTCCTTAGATTTATCATCTTCCACCGGTTTCATCCACATTTGACGAAAAAAAGTGTGCCACCTGAGAGAAGGTAAACAAAGATGTAAACTTCCTCTTAGAGGCCCAGATTTATTTATTGGGAGAAAAATACAGACTATCTTGTCAAATATTTGAACAGCTTGGCTGCTGAGAAAATCGACAGAGGTTAATAGGCAATAAAGCTCTTGAATTGCTTATAAATTTGATTTCTTATCTGTGCTGTCAGGATGTACATACATAAAGTGATATTTATTATTTATGAGTCAATTGGATTTTTCTGGGTATGTAGTTTTATAGTATGTATTTCAAACGAAACAGAAAAAAACTCTTGTGAATGAAATTGTCTCAAATTATTTGAATGTTCTATCTCTATTTATCTTGTTCAGAAAAGACAAAGGAATTAAGGCTTGCAAGCATGCTGCTGTGGTTCTAAGATAATCCATCTCATAGATTTTTAACATGTTTAGAATTGATATAGAATGGCTTGAATCACCGCAGTTGAATGAGTTGGAAGTGAGGAAATACAGTTGAAGGTTCTATGAACATAAATGTATTCAATCTGACTTAATGCATTCATAAATACATATTTCCCAAGTTGGCTCCCAAAAAGTTCTACTGTGGTTAATTTCGGGTAAGAAGTATACTGACATACATTTACCATTGGGTTTGTTTTGAATACAGTATAATTAGTACTGTACATGCATATTTCATATCGGTCTCAAAAAGCCAGTATCAATTTATCACAGTTATCCAAATTGTTATGAATCCATCAAAAGGATAAAGATGAAATAGCAAGTTCTTCACATGACAAAAAGGTCTGAAAAGGACAGTCTTCCACACCAGACCCTCAGGGGAAGTGTAAATGCGAACAATTTGAGTCACCTAATGGAAATACCAATTGACTCAATTTTTACAGCAAGCGAGAATGATGAAAGGTCAATATATATGAATTAGATTATTAGGTTGCTTTTGCAAATAAAGCAATGTTCCCATATTTTTTTCATAACCTTTCATAAGAAAGATATTGTTTAGAAACAATTTAGTACAAGAATCATGTTGATATGTTATTCCTACCAGGAGATATTTAGATTTTAATGTTTACAAAAAATGGCAATTAAAATGAATAGGGAAAGTCTCAGTATGACATCACAGCAAACATTCTCCCACACAGTTTGATATATTTAAGTTGGAAGAGAATATTGTACAAAACAAGAAAATAATTGATAGCAGTGGTAAAGTAACATGTCCAAACATTTATTATGCTTTCAAAATGCTTGATTCTTCAAAATTGACCAAAATTTGGCCAAATCTGGTTGTCATGGAAACAATCATCAACAACTTAGATGTAAACAGATTTAAGCTAAAAATGAGTAGACTTCAAGAAAATCTTTAAATTACATTTGAAAAAAATCAAATATGACAACAATAAAATTGCTTATGAAATAAAACCAGTTGGTTTTGCACTACCATGGGTTGAACTATAACATCATTGATGTCTAGTTTATTAGTACAACCTGCTAGAAAAATAAATTGATGAAAGTTAGGCAATATATACATTGCCAAATATACCCTACCCTAATAACTTTTGGGAAATTGTTTCTAATCATACAGAAACAACAAATTAACATCAACATTTGGAATGGAATTGGCTCTATGACATCATCAAACACGAATTTATCATACTGTACAACAACTTTTAAAATGCAATTGGGAAATCATTAAAAATCCATACTGTATCTCCTGAATGGAATATGATATCAACCTAATTTTGGTACCGAATTTGCTCTAAAAGTATGCTCCTTCAAATAAAATTTTACAAAAAACCATGGGAATATACTTTTTAGGATTCTAACAATTGTAGCTAAAACACCTAGATGGGTATAACAATTTTTGACCTGAACTTTAAGCTCTTGCTGTGTTACTTACTGTCCAAGCTTCTCTTATACTCATAGGGATTAGTGGGCATCAAAGAAATTGATCTTTGCACAGAGGCGGTGTCGTCTCAAAACAAATTGCAACGACGTCAGTAAGTGCATGCCATGTACTTACACACGTCATCCACGTATTACAAGAGAAGCGTATATTATTATACAGTGTTTGTATGGAGATACGGTACATGCAAGTTGCTCATACAGTATGCATTGCACATACAGTAGGTATGCATCATAACATGACACAGCCGAGTTGAACAGACCTGTATAAATTCATTCTTATTCTAATAATGGAGCTAGTGTTAACTTAAATTAAGTCATTTAATAGCTCCATGTTTTAATATACATGAGCGAAAAAGACAAAGAAAAAAAAATCTACCTAGAAATTATGTTTGGAACAAAAGTAAATTGCTCATAGCGGGCTCAAAGCCCAGCGCCTTATCTGTTCGGCCCCATCGTTGTAACTGTTACGGAAGATGTTGCCATATTATTGATATGTGCAAAATATCATCAAAAAAGAGGTGCGTTTTGCAATTGGTTGAAATTTCCTTACGCCAATATATAAGTACAGTCTGGTCTTTTGTTAAAAATATTGGGCCAGGTTTGAAAATGACATCTGCCTGGGGAAAGGAAGTACAGTACCTATAATAATTGTGTTACAATGAAGAGGCTGACTTTTAATTATTCAAATTTTTGAAATTTTGAATATAACTTTTGCCTTTATTTAGAGGATTTCAACCCTTAAAGAAAAATAAGCTCATGTTATAGGGTCTTTTTTCTGGTGATACATCAAATTTGAAATTACTTTAAATGATGTATTACTCTTTTCAATGGTTTATAAAGAGATCATTTACGTGCAGATTACTGTTCATTTCTTGATTTTTGAACCATTTTCAGGAAAATGAATGAAGCTCTATGGAATACAGAACATCAGCTAATCTCATTCCACACTTTCTCATTAATTTATTTGTTTTGACCAGCAAGGAGTATATTAGCATGAATATCCGATGCAACAGTTGTCCACTTTGAGAGCAGAATCAATATATGAATCAAAAGAGCAAAAAACAGTGACACGATGACTAATTTTGAATCTTCTTGACCACTTCAACCCTCTCGCCCAGCTGTCACTCACGGTCATTTTGAGAAGGAGAAAAAAATCCTAAGCTCCTCATTAAGAAAAAGCCCATTTCCTTGATAAATTGGACAAGATGCACTTGAGGATGTATATATATAGTTATTACCTCAAGATTTACATCAACAATGGAGAATTGACCACTCACCGAAGACTTAAGATTAGAGACAGCAAGATCGCAAAATGAAGAAAAAGAGGAGTATTTTTTACACAATAATACTTATTTTGGGACTTTTGGCAGGAAAAGGGATGAAATAAATTGAGTAATTAGCATATATTACATGAGAGCAGATTTTGATATGTTTGATGCAGATTTTCTGCTCTTAATTATGTATTTTTTTTTTGAAGAGGTTGATTCTAAAGATAGATACTCTAAAGATAGAGACTGAATTGTTGATTAGAAGTATCCAGCAGAGTAGGTAATTGAATTGGAGATAATTCAGTTGATTGTGAGTAAGAAAGATCATTTTGTCTGAATGAAATGGTACAGATGATACAAGAAAGAATTGCCAGAATGCTCTCTTTGGCAATCTTGATGGGATAGTTTAAACTTTTATTTCTGTATCTTTGTTCAGTTTTGCTTGTTTTTTAGTCTAACAGTCACTTTCCATTTCTGCATGTGCACAGCTGTAGGATCTTTTTTAACCATTTCGGGTGTCATTTTTGAAAGAAAAGCAAAGAAACATTTTGTGTACAAAAAAACCCAATTATCATGATTAACGTGTCATGTGGCATACATTTGATTAGAAACAATCACTTGATTGTTTTATCAGAATTGAACTAGTGTATTTTGAGCTGATATCTACTTCTGTCCACTTTAGATCAGATAGGGCTCTTGCCTTCAAGACCTTGAAAACAGATGTAATTGAGAGGTTTTCAAATTCCAAAATTTAAGAAGAAGGGAAAAAATAAAAAAATTGGCTGAAATGTTACAACTGCCATTAGTCTTTATTTTTTTTATAAACTTTTTCATATAATGAAGAATATTATGTCATTGTCATTTTTATGGGTACAGTATATATTTATTATCTCTCTACTAATTGCTATTTCTTATTAATTCAAAGGGTTATTTACCCTTATGAATGGGGAGGGTAATCTAACCATGAAAAGGGAGGGTAATCTAACCATGAAAAATACAAACATGTAATAATTAGTTTTGATAAAATTTGAGGGACATATTTAGTTGGTACCCCTTTTCCCCCTCCTCCTTTACACCCCTTCATTCTTTGTGCGAAGTCAGCTAATCTACATATTGTTCACTAAACATCCCCTTCATTCTTTGTGCGAAGTCAGCTAATCTACATATTGTTCACTATACATCCCCTTCATTCTTTGTGCGAAGTCAGCTAATCTGCATATTGTTCACTATACTGGAAAGTCTATAAAATAGTTTTGCTCTAGGATTGTTAAGATTGTAAAATATTTTTTGTCACATTTCTTAAAACTGCAAGTGCTGCAACTTAGTTATTCAAAGCAGACTTTACACCAACAAAATACAAACCTGATAATATTGCGCAAAATAACTTACATAGATAAGAATTTCAGGTAGGAAGTGATCAAGTTGCGAGCTGTGTGAAAATCCAAATATCAATTTTAGGTCTTTGTTTGTTTTAAGGTGTGAACATTATCTCACTTATTTATTTTTATTTATAATTTGTAGTGGATTATGAATTGTCTGAATGTGAGTATCGTATTTCGTTTAAAAAAAGATGAACGATTATTAAAGCGTGATAGGTCATAGGTTCAAGTTGTAATGAAGAAGTTTTTGGAACAACAACCGTAATTATGCAAGTATTGTGAGTATCTTGTTTGGTGGATGTTCTTAGAATTGCAAGAGCATTATATGCAAAACAGTTTGTATTTGATTATTTTGAAATTCTTTTACTTTTCCTCCTAATTTACTGTATTTTTCAAAAGCTTCTGAGCAGTCAATTTCTACTGATGTCAATAATGTATGCCTTTATATGTACCAGCGTATTTAGCAAAAATCATCATATCAACTCTCACTTAAGTCATTCTTTGACTTGTATCTTCTTTAGGTCTCCCTCTCTTGACAAGTCTTTAAATTTTAAAATCATTTATACTTTATCTACTTTTATGATCCTGTTGGTATTCTTCAAAGGAGACAAGTCGGTGAAATATTTATTATTCATTTTTCAGGGGTATAAAATCTTTTAAGAAGGAGCTAGAAATAACCTGTCTGAGTTAGATGATGTACAGCTTTTTCAACCAATCACCGCATGAATTTGCCTAGCAACAAAATCTGCATAACTTAGTGGGGCAAACATCATACGCGATACTGATACAGTACAACTAGCTAGCGGCATACACTCATGTAGTCAATGCAATTTACTGTACAAAAGAAATTTCTGCACACAGACTGAGTGCAGAACAATGCATTGTGAACAAAACAGTGCATTGTGAACAAAAATTGCGCTTTTGGGTCCATGCAGGCTTTGTAAATCTGATTGCTGTTACCCAAACACTTAGCAAACTTAATTTGCTAAAAACTCTAAAGATTCAGAGAAGTGCCATAAATGGATCAAAGCTTGCTGCAAGCCTCGAGAACATCTAAATGCCAATGCTTGCACAATTGCAGATTTGAGATTTGTTTTCCCCCATGTAGTTATCGCGTTGCTATGGTGGGTGTGGCTTATTTCGTAACTCATAGATGTTAAATGAATCAAGTTAAGGCGGTTTTAATGCTTTTAAGCTTGAAAACATCTTAGTGTGATTAACACATATAAGTACATTATGTTCATAGAATTAGAAGGAAAGAAAGCTTTATGAAAGATTGAAGAGAGACTAATTTTTATGAGATCTTTCTCCAAACTCATCTAAATGTTCCTTAGAATAAAGCCTGCTTTTCGGGAGAAAAAGAAAAACCCTTTTTTTCTAACATGTTATAAATTCTCTCATAAAAATGCTAATTCCATCAAGCCAGTAGGCTCATCAGTCCGGAAGCATGCCCATTAATAGGAACATTTATAACACACCAGAATATTAAAGTCATGCAGCCATATTGTTTATATGTTGCGATAATATGTCATAGTTTCTAATTTATGTACTTGAAATATTAAAAATAATTGTGTTGAAAAAGCATTTGAATTTTCAAAATGGCCGTTTCGCGCCTAAAAGCCTAGCTCTATTGTCTATTTTATCTAATATTTTGAAGACCGCGTGGTGAACATATCAAATGGGAGTGGAAAAGTTGTAACCATGACAGTAATTAAGCTATTTTCATAAGTTTTAAGTATCCCCAAGCAAAGATATTTTTCCCAGACGTATTTCAAATTAAAAAAAATGTAACATTGCATGAGGTTTCAACGTTAGGATAGCAAAGGATTATGGGAAATATTACAAAATGGAGGCGTCCCTGTAGCAAATTGTTCCCATTAATAGGAACATTTATGTTCCCATTAATAGGCATGCTACCGGACTGCTCATAGAGCCGTTTCTTAAACCCGGTTTCCATGGTACAAGCGGATGAGACACGACTCCCCCTGAACAGTCAGTCCATCGCAGATTCACTCCCCAACAGTGATGGCACTCATTTTATAGCTGAGTGGACTGAAGCAAGCAGAGTAAAGCGTCTTGCTCAAGGACACAATACAGCGCTCATGACACGGGAAACGAACCTGGTACCTTTCAAATATGAGCTTGACTCCTTAACCACTAAGCCACTGCACCCGTAAAAAAATTCTCTCATAAAGAGTGATAAATTGAGATGTTGAATTTTAGTATACTTTGATATCTGAACAGCATTCTGTTAAAGACATGTGGTAAGTTAAAGTTATGTTTGATTTGTGTAGAAAAGAATGAATCAGAGTAGTTGGGATATCACATGTCCTCTAAATTCTTTTGAGAATTTGTGACTCAATTAGAGTATGGTATGTAAACAGTATCTACTAAAGTAACTTTTGATTTACAACTAGATTTTTTTGAAAGTACTGTATGTTTTTAATAAGTAAAGCAGTTAAATTTAAGTTTCATTACAAATACATTAAGAAGAAGGTGGGGTGTGGTGTTACTCTTCTGCAGTGACTTTCCAGTTGACCAAGTAAACTAATCTTTCTTCGTATCCACCTCATGGCAGCTTTGAAATTCAAAATCTCATAAGCAGAAGGTATTGAACGAGTTTCTTCACTGTGTCTGTTTATTTGTTGTCCTCTGTTACACATGGCAGACCACTGAATGAAAAAATGGAACTCCTTGTTTCAACAATTCATGACATAAATGAAATTTCAGCAATTCATGACATAAATGAAATTTCAGCAACTTATGACATAAAGGAAATTTCAGCAATTCATGACATAAATAAAATTTCAGCAATTCATGACATAAATGAAATATCAGCAAAAATCTTCCCGAATGCAAAAGTAGAGATTTCAAATTCTTCTTCTTTCTCTCTTCCTACTGTAGTTTATATTATCACTTCTTTTTTTTGTTCTGAATCCACCTGTCGTGATTATCTCAATTTTTGACGCAGCTTGTTGCAGAGGCTATTACTCAATTTATTTAACAGCCAACCTCATATCCCTTTCAAACGCTTCTCAAACATTGTGGTTTTGCTTTGCTTGCTGTTGTTTGAGTAGTTTAAATATTCTGTTGAGGTAGCTCCCTGAGGAAAAATGTATCCATTCAAACTTGTTTGCGCACAAGTATTATCAAAATACTTGAAAATATCAAAGCCTAGATCTTTTCAGAATTGCAAATGTGGTCTGATTTTCATCGTCAAAAACAAGACTTAGTGATAAATTAAGCTGCATCAGGTACTTATGCATCGGGGCAATGAGGTATGAATAATGATGTAATTCCATAAGTGTAGAAAAAAACAACAAATATTTCTTTGAGAAAGACAATACGATTTGTGCTTGATTTCTGAACAGATTCATACTGTATCATATGAATTGGATTGTTTAATAGAAATAATATAAAAATCTTGCTGAAGTTGTACATATTGTTGCAAAAATCCTAAGTGTATTTATTCAGCTCAGACCATCAAGCCGATTCTTATTTCATTTTGTTGAATGAAGAAGCAGAAGGTATCTTCGTTGATTCATAAAGATATTTCTACTATGCAGGTGTAAGAAAAGGATGATAATCACTAAATGTGAACCAGTTGAGTTTTGATCATTAACCAATCAAACTAAAAAAGACATTTCATTATTTTCTTAACTTACAAAAAAGGACAGAAATTGCCATAATTTCGAGAATTCTACCCAACTGAAAAATTACAAACTTTGTATATACATCAGAAATTCCTCGTAATTTGATGAGGCATATTGCTATCTCAAATCTAAAGACCTATATATTCAATATTGAATGCTCTTTTTAATATGTAATTAATCAGGGGGTGTCCACAGACCTTTAATTATTGCTTCACGAAGGGAGTATTCTATGATGAAGGAAGTGACTTATATGTGTGTATGTAATTAAACTATTTGCCATTGGTCATGGAGGTCTGCATTAAATCCATTCACAGACTCTTTACCTAAATGTTGCAATGAATAAATACAAATTGGACATTATATGCAGCAACCACACACCACTTAACAGGCAAAATGAAAGTCAATAAACGACTAAAACCAATCAATACTGCATAGCCATCCCGAAAAAAGGACAGGCCTGCAATTATTGCTGTTGTGATGATAGACCTATTCACATTGCCCAAGGGATGAAATGAGTATCTAGTTGCTGTCTTGAATTACCATGTGCTATTATGAAAATTCATTTTCAAGAATCTATGGAAATTAAAAAATTTGTTGAAGTGAACCTATAACATACTTTACTGAGTTTCTTGTGTATTCAGATGTAATTGGAAATTTTCTACGAAAAAAATATTGAATTTGAATTGAAGATTAGAATATATTGTATGTGGGACTTCGTGATGTGTTTTGGGTTTTAATTGAGGTATGTTGGGTGTTGAATGGAAGGTACATTAGAATCATATTCATATTGAAAGTAATATTAGCCATGTTAGGGCTCAGTTTCATAATCCAGGGATATGTCAATTTTGTCCTGGTGCAGTATTGTGTTTGAGTAATTAAGATATTGGTGAAAAGTTGATTTAATCAAATATATTACATAATATTGTAGAAATTAAAAAAGCAATATTATCAATGTTAAAAGTTCATATATATGGCTCATAATCCCATAAACTTTCTCAGAAAGTCTCAGAAAGTTACGTTCATGTTTTACTTCAAATTACTCAACTCTCTCTTAAAAAATATAATAATTACCAGTAATTGAAATAGTTCTCTTTGAGTAATAAAGTTCATGAGTAATAAATTCCATACTTCAAGGAGAAAATGAGAGTTGAGTATCAGTGGCAATATCCTAAGCTCTTTTCATTTGATTAAGTTACAGTAGATAATCAGCGAGAAAAGTAGCATGTTTTTCCGTGAACTTATCCTAAAATGATGTGGTAAACAAATTCAATTCCCACAAAAGGTGAGGCAGATGATGATGAAAAAGAGCGCTGCCTCTCACGTATCATTAACTCATCATCTATTCATTACCTGTCCAAATGACTGACCCTGAGTGCTTGTAAGAAAATGTTTGAGATACTTATCAGTGACCCTCAGCTTCTACATCTGCGAAGTCGTCACAGATAATGCAAGAGAAGGCAAAGATGCTCTCAGATCATGATTTCCTAAGCCATTGAATATGCTTATTAAAAGCTCATCAAAAAAAAAAAAAAGATTTGATTATCTGAAGCATCCTCTGGGAGAATTTGGATGATGTTGGTTGAGCTTGATTGGTGATAAATGTTCATGTTCATAGATCGCCTCAGTTGAATGCTCGTGGCCCCCTATCTCTTGTTATTGGATTTACAATAAATCAAAGAGGGACCCCTGAGCTTTCTGTAGCTGAAGTGTCATTTTAAATATAAAGCCCTTATTTGAGCATCAGAGATAAACAAGTAGATTGCACTTTTGTATAAGTAGATTTGTTTTTGTAGATTTTCTTTCGATTTTTTTTTGTGTACATAAACATGCTGTATTGATTGTTGGTACTTACATGTAAATTTCAAGCTTGCTCACAGGTTCAGTTTTACAGCATGATCGTCTGTACACATTTTATTTTTATCTGAAAGGATAGTGATCTTCAAAGAAACAATAATTGGTGTGTACAAGCCATCCCCCGCCTTCTTCCCTCACTCAAGTATTTTTTTCACCTTCCTCAAATGTGTCCCATTTAACCTCATGCTGTCCATATTTAAAAAAAAACTCATTTCATTCCATGTATGATTGGATCGATATCTCTTCGAAGTCAACAACGAAAAGTCACATATCTATAAATCAACATGTTTAATGGATGTTTTTGCTTTTCAGAATTTTTTAAAGAAAAGAAGTAACTTGATCAGCTTATTCGTTTTATTTACTATGCAAAGTATACCTAATTATCATCAGAGAAATCAAATGGAATAATTACCAATGATAAAAGCATCTGTCTGTAGTAAACTACCTTCCTTCATTTTGATTGTAATCTCCAAGTTGGCTAGAAGTCCAATTTTCATTATCCTAGAAATAGCTGTTTTTACAAGTTTTTCTTATCAAATAAAGCAGAGACAGGAAAGAAAAGAAAACAAATGCAGCTTCCCAATTATCAAGTCAAAAATGAATTTAAAAATCTAAAATGGAGTAGAAAATAGAGTAAGTAGTCGTAGAATGCTTTTAGTTTGAGATGGAAAAACAAGAGTGCTTGAATTTGATATGCTAATTTGTTATACGAATGGAATAAGGAAATGGAAGGAAACAAGGAATTGGAACTTGGAAGGGGAATAAGGAATTTGACTGAAAACTGAGTGTTTGGATGAATATTTTGATTGGTGCAGGTGGTAAAACAAAACAATGTTTGTGGGTCATTGAATAAATGACTGATTCAATATGTAAAAAAGGAAGTGAAGAAAGGACATGCATTTTGACCATGCGGTTCTATTCATAGTTTGTTATTTGTATACATGTATCGAACGTTCCATTTGAATCCTGTTTTTTTGAGAGAGAAAGGAGAAGGGGAGAAGGGGGATGTACACACCATAGAACTAAACAATACATGAAAATGTATAGCAAAATGTGAACACGTGAACTCATACTCATAAAAATTGCAACCTGAAATTGAAGTTGGCAGTGACCCTTGAAAGAAAAAAATATATGGAGATGAAGAGAAATTGGAGAGGAGATAAATGCTTTGTGTTTTATTCATGATCTGACTGAATTACAAACTGATTTTAGTCAGTGCTATTTCCAAGTGTCTCTATGTAATGAGACAATTGACTATGTATTCACTTAGGCACCTAGTAGAAGGGTACTGTTTAAGAATCATCTTTAAATTGCTCTGATTATATTTTAATAACTAAGCTATTTATCTTTTTTCTCCTCGCACTGTGTTCTGCTCCATTTATCTACCATTTGCTGGCTGTAGGTAAGTCTGTTCATTGTTTTACACATAAGTCTGTTCATTGTTTTACACATAAGTCTGTTCATTGTTTTTCACATAAGTCTGTTCATTGTTTTACACATGGTTTACCGACGTGTTAAGTCACATGACTTTCTTGTCTAATGATTTTCTATTTTAGAAATTTTGAGAAAAATTGAAGGAAAAAAAAAATTGGATGAGAGTGAAAGTTTGATTGGTCAGGACATACAAAATTTGTCCTGAAGAAAATTGAAATTAAAGGTCATTCTCGTGCTAATGTGGAGAAAACTATGCAGTACAATGCAACGTTTCTGATTGGCCGATCATAATTACACATGTACTGACAAGCCAATTAAAAACTGCTGTGGAAGTGATGTCGCTTGGTACCAATTTGTGGGTGCTTTGTTAAGAATTTCCTTATGATGAGATACCCTCTATGATTGTTGATTTGAGCAGTGCATGATTGGACATTAGAGCAGTTTTTGTGAAAATTGATTTGCTACAATGTATAAATTCTACTGATTTCCTTGATTTGATTTCAATATAGTGTTTCTCAAATATCAGTTAAAACTAGGCATGCTTGAGAAAAATAATTTCCTTCATTATTTTTATTCGGCATACCACTATTTGCCTCTAGGGGAATTCCAATAAAGAATATTACTTTTTGTTCGCATTGTTTATTAAGCTGTGCTCTGTTAATAATTGCCACTATTTAGAAAAACAATGAACGTCATCAGAACTGCAAATAAGCACTATTGCCAGCTCAAAACTAACCCGTGTAAATCCATTAATCCTTATCATCCATTAAGGGGAAATGAATGGAGAATTAGAGCCATGCCCGGGTGCTATCGCTTTTAATATTGATGTAATGAACATGGCTATAGGCACCTTTCACTCTGAAGAACCACACTGCATTTAAGCTGCAGTTTGACACATTTATAGCCATTGATTTTTGTGCGACTAGTCCGTAAGTAAAATACAATATAAGCCAAAAGGAAAGCAGGTTTTTTTTGGCATTGATTTGTTGTTAATTAGACCATTCAAATTTCATAAGCTGCAGCTCTTAAAAATGGAAAGATGGTATTAACGTTTGGAGAAGGGAAGTCTCGTGGAAAACTGGAATGAATTTTCGAAAAGAAATTCAATTGGTGGAACTTACTGTAGATTTGATAGTGCACAAGAGACCTCCGTTTAAGGATTTCATAATTCATATTTTAAATATCAAATATGTAATACCATCATTACCATGCTCATTTCAGCGACCAAAAAATATATATATTTCTTTAGGAAATCACTGTACAGTGCAGAAATCACATAAGATCACTGTACAGATTTATGATGTATATATAGAGGGATTTCTTCCTGTGACTCTAAACTCAACTGGACTCCAATTTGCAAGGCAGCAATATTAGAGCGTTTCACGGGTCTTCACACAGCTCAGTCACATCATACGTACAACAAACATACTACATGCTAACCTACCAGTACCAGATCAGCGAATTTGATTAATTGCAATTTTTTGTTCACTCCTGATTTTACTTCATATTTTCCTTGAGTTTTATATATTTACCGGGTATACAAAAAGTAACTTTAACGTTAATGCCAGCTGATTGTTTGTTATACTCAGCAGCTCATTTAAAGGCTACATAGCTGATACAAAGTTCTCGCTGCAAATCCTAGTGTGTACCGTAGGTTAAAAGCCGTCATGTCATAGGCCTACAGCAGAAACCCACTTCAAACGTCGATCAGGATCAGATGGAAATCGAGAAAATGTCTTTTTATTCCCCTGCAAACATCTATTAGTGCAACCAACGGCACATCAAAATTCCAGCATAATTATCTACAAAAATAATCTTATATAACAACATGTAAACATATGTAAGTCTAATTAAGTGTACAGCAGACGACAACGTTTTTTTCCCGACAAAATGGCAATGTAAACAAAGTCATGTGACCTCATGACGTCAGCTGAAACACCATATGCCTGTATTTTCTGTAGCAGTAACATAAACAAGAGAGAAACTGTTGCCCAAAGAACAGCAAATTGATCTTTGAATTTTCAGATTTCTATTTCCTGTCAAACTCACATCAGTTCTCCCTCAATATCAAGTAATGTCTGATCTTATTCAATTCTTCAGAAACTTGAAAAGCTTTCAAATTCTAAAATTGCATGTCCTAAAACCATGATCATTCTATTTGACATAAGCTCCATTGCGTACCATTTCTGCCCAATTTTATTGCAAAATTTGAGTAAAATGGCTGTAAAACAACCATAATCTTGGGTCTTTGACAAGTGTTTTGAATTAGGACATTTCCTTAATTGGTGGGAGTACTACTGTATGTGGTAACTTCTTGCTACAAATACATGCCAAAAAGCCCCATTTTTTACATAGAACATCAGATAATAGTTTTATTTTTCTCGCAAAAATTTCATGAGCTCCAAAGTCTTTCAAATATACAAAATATCCATTTGTCATTTTCCTTTATTCCACCTGTAGGTCATTTCAATAAGAATGAGTAATCCCTATTGACATTAATGTAATCCTATTGACATTAATAGAATCCCTATTGACATTAATGTAATCCCTATTGAAATTAATGCAATCCTTGTTGAAATTAATGCAATGACTATTGACATTAATGTAATTCCTATTGTCATTAATGCAATCCCTATTGAAATCAATGCAATCCCTATTGAAGTTAATGCAATTCCTATTGACATTAATATAATCCTTATTGACAATAATGCAATCCCTATTAAAATTGATGCAATCCCTATTGAAGTTAATGCAATCCCTATTGCCATTAATGTAATCCCTATTGCCATTAATGTAATCCCTATTGAAATTAATGTAAATCCTATTGACATAAATGCAATCCCTATTGAAATTATTGCAATCCTATTGTCTTTAATGTAATTCTTATTGACATTAATGTAATCCCTATTGACATTATTGCAGGTAATCCCTATTGACATAATTACTCAGAGTACTTTACTTTTACTCATGTATTTGTCATAGTCAACCCTAATTTTTAAAAGTATAAAATCTAACAAAAAAAGACAGGAAAATTCAAAAGTGCCCAAGTTTTATTTATCTATAGATAAGTCATATTGCAATCAAATATTAATATACAAATATCTTCATCCCTGTCACGTCTTTGTTATCGATTTCTTCTTCATCTGGGGAGACATTTCATCTTTAATATCTTGTTTGCTGTCCATACGGTTTTTTATTTGTTTTCTTTGTTAAACGCATTTTTTGTAATGACTCTTCATTTTGAAGTTTATTGAAAAGAAATTGATTGAAAAGCATAAATGACTCATTGTATTAATGATCTATAATAAGAGAGATCAAAAAATGTTGATAATTTCACAAGCAGAAAATATTCTCAATCAAAAAAAGCTATGGTAAGCTATAATTTTAATGGAATGAATATGTTTTCTTGAGTACTTTGTTGGTGGCGTATTTATTGCAGAATTTCTTTAGAAATTTTTTTTTCTGTAAAAGTCACTGCCATTATTTTTAACCGATGAAAAGAAATAGACAAAGGAAGTTTATTTTTGTACAGAATGGCAATTATTGTATTTTTTCTAAAAATAAAGGGAAACTTAACTGGGAAAAGTGTAATAGAGAGTTACATATTTTCTATTAAAACTTTGGAATGGTTGGGCATCGTATATTTTATGTATGTGTAATAGAAGATAATATGGCATAATAGTAGTAAAGCAAGATAGTAATTAAATCGTAGAGCTAATATACATATCTAATATCTTGAATCCACTTCCTACAGTTAAAGTAACAGTGATACAGTGTATATTAAAGATCAGGCATTTGTAAGTTTTGTATTATGGTTACAAATTTGCGATACCCTTATCATTATAAAGGTCTTGGTAACTTTTCATTATTTTTTCGCCCACTCAAACTCATAAATTTTAGATTTAAAATGAAAAGTTTATGAACTTCTAGATTTGATTGCAAATATATGGTTGGTGTCTTTTTCACGTACAATGATACATGGTGGTGTTTATGTGAAGGTTTGAAGAATAATTGTCATTCGTCACCTTGTGTGGTGTGTCAAGATTATATCATTGGAAGTATGATTGCCATCATGTGCGGGATTTGCCGACCGAAAGTGGGGGGCCAAAAAGTAGGCGGGGCGAGGAATTAGAATCACCACACAAAAGATACATACAAATTTGGAAAAAAAGTGGGGACAATGCCACCTTTGCCCCTCAAATCCACCACTGTTGCCCCCCCCCACCCCCCTTTCCTTTTTAAATCCCGACTATGATTGCCATCATTAAGCTGATAAGAAGTAAAATGAACCCCTGCTGGGGTCACATTTGAGGATCAAGTCGATGATCAAGTAGAGTTTAATGGGGTAGTAAGCTTTGTGTCTGTTGTTAGGGTTATATTCAATTTTAGGTGTGGCATCAGCAGGAAGTTAGGGAGTTACAATCTCTCACCCCCCTCCCCCTCCTGTTGGCTGTTGGGTTTCTTATGTCCAGGAAGTTTCAACATTGATGTATCACTGTGAAAAGTCAGCAATGAATACAAAAAGCATGAATACAAAAAGCATATTTTAAGACAGTTAGACCAGGGAGTTATTGTTAGACATCACACTTTTGTGATGTGAGAAGGTCACTTCGTAAAACATTCATAACTAATTGGAGAGATGTGCATTCATAACTAATTGAAAAGATGTGCATTCCTGACTATGCTGCAGGATCGTGTATCCAAAATTGAGTAAATCAAAAATACCTTTAAATAGAAACTACGCGCCTAGCCCTTCGTATGGTAGAGTGATCTTGAATTGAACCTAGCATTCCTAATAGCCACATTGTATTTTGACTTCCCCACCATCTGGCTAGTTATGTGTTTGTGAGTAAGGAGTTCAACATGTTATTAGTGTGTGTTTCAATCATTGTTGTGGTGTCTTATGGATAAAGTAAAGAATAAAGAAATGTTTGAAAAGAAAAATTTGTGTCATAATTTGAAATATTTAGTATGAAGCTATTGGTATCTCTGCTGGGGGTCTAGTTTGTGTAGGACACAATTAGGTCTAGAATGAATAATACATCAACTATGCTTTTATCTTTTGAAAGTTTATATTTATTTACCTTTGGATATTAAAGAATGTGAGAAAAGTCAGAAAATAGTGTGAAGGTATGTGAAAATATGTGGGTTTGTCAGTCCAAAGTGAGTGAATATCTTGGTATACACTGTAAGCCATTAGACAAGTTATCTAGAATCTTTTTCAAATAGTTGTGTGCCCATAATCATGGATTAGATGTGGGCGGGGAGGCCCCTGGAAGGGGGGAATGGGAGAGGGGGAAGAGACAACCATTCTTTCATAGGATGATGGCTTGGGTCGTATATTCAACATCTCAAAATTTAATGTTTCATATTTTTTCAATCTTTTTTGTTAAGCAAAATTGTCAGTATTAACTATGCACATACAGATAAGTAGATTGTGAAAATACTTTAATATAAGACAGAGCTAGTGGTCCCTTTGAGAATTCAGCAAATGTTAGTGTAGTTTCAAACATTACTTTTTTATGTTGATCTATAAATCTGTAACTTCTCATAATCATATGTACCTAACAGCCCAGACAATTGAATTCAGCGGTTTCAAAACCTTTAATGGAAACACAGAGTTCCTATTAGGGTAAATCTCACAAAGAATTCCCCGGAGGGACAGGATGGACGTGTCCTCCCCCCACTATCAGCAGAACTTTAAAAATTCAGTTTATTTTGGGGAAAATTTGCCTCTTGTCCCCTCACTTTTTGGATAAGAGGTCATGTTTCCCCTCCCCCCTCACTTTCCAGATAAGAATTACGGCCCTGTGATAGAGTTCCCACAAACCCACAAATAGAGGAATCTAAGATGATGATAAATTGGTTTGACAAACTTGTTTAGACATTCTTGAAACATTACTTGAAACAGCAAAAAATAACCTTTTACTATTGGTTTTCAAGAACGTATTTTCAGAAAGGCTGTCAGAAATTTGTTTAATTAAAGTTGGTTGTATTGGTTGAAAATTGGATATATAGCAAAGTTTGTACCTTACCAACATACTTCCCTATTTGACATAGGTCCATATCATTGTTATTTAAAAAGTCAGAATCTCAATTGTTTAATTGGCTGATGACTACTGCATATTGCTTCTATTATTATGATGTTTGTTTATTTGATGCATACTTATTGTTTCACATCAAATGTGTTTATTTTACCAATCCTGAGTAGGCCTATGTCCTTGCCCTGGGCTTTGCACCTTTCCATTCTGAATGAAGAAAAGTCAATTGGTGGCCCCTTCATCCTCTGTCAAAAAGCAAATTTAATGACAGTTTACAACCCGAGATTCAATCAGTTTTTCCTTATCTTATAAATTCCCTATATTTTGTCTTTCAAACTTCCGATCAGCACTTTCAAGCAATTGCAACACTTTTAAAAACCAACCATACGTGTCGCAAAATGTTCTTTACATCAAAGCATAAATGCGCCATATGGCAATAAATAGTTAACCAAACTAACAATTTTTTTTAATGATTTAACTGGTGATTACAATTCTGATGGGGTGACAGATTGTCTAAAGGAAATATTTATGATATTCAGCGGAAATTGTAAAATATGGCCATCACAATTTCACAGTCAATAAGATTTAAAAATTCATCCCGTCTGTTGGACGGTGACAAGGCGATGGAATTAAGGGGCTCATTTCTAGGGAATTTCATTTTTTGCAAGGTTATCTTGTAAGTTTGTTGACAACTTGAGAGGCAGGGTCGAGTGCATTCTTTATTCTTGGATGGAAATGAGATCATGAAACGGAAGTTGTTCGCAGACTTGGGAATGGCTTATCGTCAGCTTTTTAGAAAATAAGTAAGATTTTATTGGGGAATGAATTTTCATGTCAGAAAATGAATTGTAGACAAGGGGCCACATGAATATTTGACAAAACTCTTTGCTGTGTAATTACCTCCGCGAACAAAGTACCTCCACCATCGAAGTTGGACAGAGGTTATATTTTCACCTTCGTTTGTCTGTTTGTTTGTTTGTTTGTTATCAAGATATCTCAAGAACTTAAGATTGGATTTGGATTAAATTTTGATGTGTGCTTTTGTCACTGCATAAGGAAGAAGTGATTAAAATTGAAGAAATGTTGAAACAGGGGAAGGGTACAAATGGAGGGCTTGGGACATTTTAAGATGAGTTTGTCTGTCATCAGAATATTTCAAGAACTTATGATTTGATTTGGATTAAATTTGATGTGTGGTTTTATTATTGCTTAAGGAACAAGTGGTTAAAATTTGGGACATATTGATACAAGGGAAGGAAGGGGAAAAATTGAGGGGTGGGGATGTTTAGGATCAGGTCTGTCAAGACAGAGTTGAAACTTCCCAATGGAATGTGAACAATCATTCCATGAAAAGAATCCAACAATCAACTTTCTGGACTCATTGAAAATTAATTCAAGTGGCCTCTACTATCAATGTAATAAAAACAGTTAGTTTCAGCCATGAATGGAAAATGATGGAATGTGAATCTTAACTGAATGGAACTCAAACAATAAATGCTTAGCCTGAATGAAACTGAAATAAATGATATGGCCTTGGAAGAAATCAGTCAAAAGATAATCTTAAGGTGTTTAGAATGCAAATGATCATTTATCAAAAATTTGGGGATGAATCTTAAGTGGGCCTGGTATTTCTGAGGTAGATTATATTATGGGATATGGGGATCGAATGAACTCTAAAACTATTCTAGGCATGTTGGAATTGTAACGGGTGCAGAGGTATGCGCTCTATACAGAGTGCTGCTATTGTTTTTTGTGTTGCTCTTGTTTATACTTTGTTTATTCTAGTTGAAGACTGATTTAGATGAGAGGAGAATATACATACTGCAGGGGCGCAGATCACGGGGAAGGGGGAGATTGTCCCCCAGATGAAATACTGGGGGATGAAAGAATTGTTTCTCCCCTCAAAATATGAGTAGGGACCCCCTATATAAAAATTGAATTAATAAAAATTAAATTGAAAGCAACCAACCATTAAGGCAATTTCCTTCTTTTCAGGATATATGCTTCAATTTTTGTGCAATTTCCTTCAATTTTTGTAGCATTTTCTTCATTTTTGTGAAATTTGCTTCAATTTTGGCGCAATTTTCCTTCATTTCTGTGAAATTTGGGTTAATTTTCGTGCATTTATCTTCTTTATTTTTGGGAAAATTTCTTCAATTTTCAAGAAATTGTCTTCAATTTTCATGAAATTGTCTTGAAATTTTGGGAAATTTTCTTCAATTTTTATGGTATTCCTTCATTTTCTGGAAATTTTCTTCAAATTTTAAAAGTTTCTATTAAATTTTAGGAAATTTCTTTTAATTTTTAAAATATCTTGCATGTTAGTGAAATTTACTTCAGTTTTGTGAAATTTACTTGAATTTTTGTGTAATTTCCCTTTGACACTTAATTGAAAAAATATGGCTAGAAAAAAATGATATGGAGAAAATAATTGAAATCTCTGCCAAAACAGTCATAAAAACAACTTCTTTTAGGTTTGCATATTTTTTTTTTTTCTGGAGGAGGGATACTAGAATTATAGAATTGATAGAATTTTCACTTCTTTTGCCATCCCAAAAAATTCTAGCTTCGCCACTGCTCAAGTTTTTGCCCTCTCAAACTCAGACATAGATCTGTGCTCCTGACATACTGTACCTGGAGGGTGAGAAAATTTGAAATAACCAAATTAAACATGTTTGGATCTCTCATTATTTGTTTAAACTCAGTTTCTCTCAACACATTATATTCAAAATCGACAATTTATGGGAACAAAATTGTTAGAGACATGTGCTTCCCGTTTGCCCCACACATTTCTCCCAAGTGGCTTTGATATATGCGTGTACATGTGAGATAATTTTAAGTGGAATTTATAAAAAAGATACTGATACAAGAAGATCATTAATCCAAAACAGAAACAACCATTGGCAAAAATAGTGAAACATTTGAAAGTAGACATATAAATGTTAAAGAAAAGTATCTTTTTCAGTCTTTGGTCACAAAATCCTGATACACAATATAGTCACTTTCTCGCAGACTGAAGACAGGATCTAAAATCAATAAGTTGAAAAACTGAGCAGGACATCGTAGTACATTTTTCTGATTTGCGATTCTGATGACTGCCTCTTTGACATATCGAATGATTCTTTAAGCTTGGGAGTTTAAATAGACCTCTGTGGGAAATCCTATACTATAAAGTTGTATTGATCATTTGCTGTCTATGAGTGAATACCACATTAGCACATGCAAAACCCGACTCATCAGAATTTTGGTCACTTACAGAACAAAAATGTCACATACGATGACAGAATTGTGGTCACTTACAGAAACATTAATATCACATATGATGCCGACAGGATTGTGGTAACTCACAGAACATTAAGAAATGCACCACTTACAGACAGTGGCACCACCAGAACAAATTTATTGGGAGGGGGAAGGGAGTGGGTGGGCATAAATAAAATTGTATGTGTAAGTGTGTACCACCTATGGTGAGGTCTAGGGGCCCGCTTAAGCCCAATTTTTTTCGTGGTTGAGGTGGCAGGAAATTGCTCAATTTCAAAAATGCGCCACTGCTTCCAGAACATTAATGATAGAATTGCGATCACTTACAGAACATTAATATCACATACGATGACAGAGGTTTCGTCACTTACAGAACATTGATATCACTCACAGAACATTAATGACAGAATTGTTACATGGCTTGATTTTGATTACAGGTTTTTATGATTACGTTTGAGAAATGTAAGTATTATGAGCTAGTGAAGCTTTTGGATGAGGGCTCTAAAGATTTGTATTGTTTGATGTATGAGTGATAAGGAAGATGGTGTAATTCATGGGGTGGGGGTGGGGGAGGGACACTCTCAGGCAGAATAAATACATCAGTTTTTGTTAAAGTATGGCCCCATGTCCCCCACTTTCTGGAAGGAGAGTTAGGGCCTTGATTTTATGGATCAATAGTCATTCCAAAATATTGTAACAGACAATTTTCTTTGTGATATCTATGATACAAGCATAAGCTTATTTGTAATGACATTGGTATTGGAAATAAAACTGTAGTTGTGAAAACTGGGTAAAAATAAGTCATAAAAGGAAACTCAGAGGTAAATGAATAAAAATACATGCCACCCTTAGCAATGTGTTTGATTGGCCTTTAAGGCTACAGAAACTGCATCATGTATTTGTTAAAATGTTTTGTTAATCCTTTTAGGAAAGTTATCCTCTGAAATATTTGGCGTCGTGTTTCGGGACGCTGCTTTTTTTAGAGCATTAAATCATTTTCTCATTACGAAAAAGACCTTGTGTCCTTTTTAGAACTCATTAATTTATTTTCTGCTCTTTTAATTTCCCAGGTCAGTCACTTCTCAAGGTTTTCTCGTTTCTGATGCTAACAAAAAACGCTGGAGTTAAATCAAAGTTTAATGAAGCAAGAAAACAAATTAGTCTACAACTGTAAACTTATCAAGAATTCATGTGCCTTCATTTAGACAAGTGATTAAAACAAATTTGCATTTTACAAATAGTGCTCAGCAGACCTTGCTTAATGATTTTTTGGCTAATCAACCTGAAATTCATTTCCTATTTATAAATTCATTTCCTATTTATCATGGCTTTTAAACACCCCCTCTTATTAAACATATCATATACTTTAACTCTGATATTTTTAGAAATGGTTTTAATTTATTTCAAATCCTAGAGGCATAGGCTGCACTTGTTATGCTATGAATATTGAAGTGATATTTGGCACATATGATGGCAGTTCATGTTAAAAATGGCTCCAGCGGATTTTAAAGTTCTGGAACCTTAGCATGAGGAATAGTCAATAGAGGTCAAGTAGTCAATTAGAGGTCAAATAGTCAATTAGAGGTCAAGGCAGTCAAAAGAAGCCAAACCTTAAAGGTTTATAGACAGGTAGCAACAGCGTGAGCTTAGAGGTTTAAATACTGTATACTAAAAACCATAAAATCTTCAAAACTCCCATCAAAAGCAGTTAAAAATTAAATAATTGTACAGCATGTTAAAATTCAAAAACCTTATAAGCATAAATTGTGCAATGTTTTATGACCTTAGAATGGCCAGACAACTATGAAATTGACCATGCTAACTTACTGTTTTTTGGTCCTGACTCCCAACTGTTTTGAATGGGAGAAGTTTGCTATAGTGAACTGGAAATTAGATATTATAACCTTGACGCTAGATTTAGCAGTAGAATGCAATTTGAGAACCTTTGATATTTGAAAATTGGGTAAGAAATAAAGAATAACATTACAGATTTAGCTGTATCCTTTTCATAGATCATCACTTTTGCAAATGCTGGAAATGTTATCAAACTTAAAATCTATCTGTGCTATTGTGACCATTTAAAGACTTTATGCTCAGAATTGAATGCTCTTTTATGTTTATCTGTAAGCTCTACCTTTCCATATGCCTTTATGAATGAAATCAAATAATAAATAATAATAATAAATAAGATTTAAAATGTGCACGTATCCACCCAGAAGGTGCTCATGGCGCCATACAATGTGAAAAACATGAAGAAATAACAATACAAAAATTAACAAAAACATACATAGGGGCCTACACACACGCACATACACCCACATATGTATACACGAAAACAATATTAAATATAAGCTTTGGACATGAGATGTGTCTTTAAATTTGTTTAAAAAAATTGCAAGAGAATTGGATAATCTGACATGAAGGGGTAATTGATTCCACAACCGTGGTGCAGCTATATGGGAGTGACATGCATTTCTGTTAAAAATATCCTTTTCGAAGTGTCATTCCCTAAAATATGTCATTAGTCTACTCGTGGGTCGTGTGGGAGAGGTGAAAAGGAAACATTTCCCCAATGTACAAGGGAATATAAACAAATATAAATGACCAAATCCAACAGAGTATCCTACCTAATCTAAGCAGCTGCAATTTTCCAATTGACATGAAGATTCACCAAGAAAATAGAAAAATACTACTCCATTACATCCCAACTGGCAACCCTTGAGATATACCCATTGTGCTTTGTAACAATCAAAACCTCATCAGAAGAAAGTTTAATTGGATATAAGTCAAAACAGCTTCAAATAGGCAAAGGGTTCGCTTAACTCATCTCCATGGTAACTCTGAAACATATCAAGACCACAAACAGATAGTTGTTATTGTGAACCAACCCTTTAAACATCTACAGTATTTTTCAATGTTCTGTATTGCTGTTAGCTTTCCTACCTTCTTTGCGACTGGTTCACACAATGGATTCTGGAGTGGTATTTATCGGTTTCAGAAGCCCACCTCAACTTGACATTATGGTGTGGTTCAATCTCACACTTGGCCCAATTTATTGACGAGATTTACAGAAATTACGATGGTTATTTTTAGCCACAGCACATCAGGGCTTCTTTTAACAAACTAATTGGAACCAAGATTGCAGATGACCCTGCACAATTTGGAGACCAGTGATGGTAAAGTCCAATGACTGGTCTAAAAATTCATGCTCAATTCAAGTTTCAAAAGGTTGTGAGAGAAAGATTGGCACTCGTTGATTGGTAGCTAATCTCATGCATAACATTTTCAGAGGAGGGAGTGAGGGGGGGAGGGGAGGGAGTAATGGGGCCATGGGCCCTCCCCAAAGTAAATGTATGCCAAGCCAGGTTTATAAAATGTCATTTAGGCCATGGATTTGTATGTATATTGTACATGTTTCAGAACAATGGTATTTTCTCCAATTTTCCTGTGTTATTTGAGTATTCATTTAATTACTTATCATTTATTAGCATTTATTAGTGATTTGGGTATCCCATACGTGCCACTGATGCTATCTATACACTGTTGTTTTATATGATTTTGCATATATGTGAATAGACCTGTTGTACAGCTGCTCACTCAGTGTCACTCATCGCTACATTTGTACGTCGTGTGAGTGCCCCTCCCCCTTACCCCTTCTGCCGAGAAAGAAAATTCAAAGGTATTAAAGTGATGGCACAAATATCCAGATGATTTAATGATAATTATCTAGAAATTTGTTTCAAATTTGAGGAAATTCCCTTCATTTTGGGGATATTTTCTTCAATTTCCTTCATTTTCAGGAATTTATTTGTCAATTTCCTTCATTTACGGACATTTTTCAGAAAATGTTTCTTCCATTTCCTTCATTTTTGGGACTTTTCTTTCATTTCTGGGAAATGTTGCGCAGTTTTCTTTAATTTCACCCATTATTTCTATAATTTCAACAAATTTTTCTTTATTTTTGCCTAATTTTGTTTTAGTTTTACTTAATTTCCCAATTTGCAGTTCAAGTTTCCTTTAAAAATAAATCATCTTTTATATCAACCCCAAAACAAGTTATTTTCTTATTTTACTGCAGTTGTTGGTAGAGTGGATGGCATGGAAAAATTAAGATGAAAATAGAAAGTATGTTAGCAAAATGGAACATTTTGGACCTTCAAAATGCCCCAAATTGCAGAGCTCCCACGGATTTTCCCCCTGGACCCCCCTTCCAGGGCTTCGCCACTGGACCACACCAAGGGCCCTTAAGCTGGCCCCTGGACCCCATGCCATTAATGTGTGCACAGTGCCCATAGTGTGATTTAATAACAATCTGGTGTGACCAATTTTGGCCCCCAAAAAGTCACCCTTGGTTGCAAACTGCATGAGAATCCGTGACAAATTTCCAAATGTTTCGAGACCAGTGAAAATTCCTTAAAGGAGGCCCTGCAGCATATTCAGTTCTTTTTTGTTCTTCATATTTTACAAGTTGTAAAAAGGTTATGTTTCTTTATTGCTTTAATTTCTCATGTTTTATGAGGCAATGAACACTTTTATCAACTTTCAAATTATGCAAGATTTTTTACTGTACTGAATTTATCCATTGTACCATTTGTACAAACTTTTAAAAGTTTTAATAACTTTTAAAACACAACTATCTCCTGATATCAACAAGATATCAAATTTTTTTATTTTTGTTCATGACTGAACAATGATTAACGGACATCTCCATTACTAAACTAACAAACCTATGCTAATCACATTTCTTTCCTCCGTGAACTGAACCTATATCGTGAAAAATATCTCCTAAAAAGATCAAAGAAATTTTTATAATCAGGCCATTGGCATGTTTCTTTAGGCATGTTGATGAATTGTACTTCCTATGCGAGTACAAACAGACACTAGATGAGGTTTGGGACAAAATGATCATCGAAAAAAGTCTAGTAAGTTATTTGGCGGGGTTTATTGGGAAAAGATGTTATTGTCTGCACCTGTATTTTTCCAGGCGTGCACTGCTCAACGCATATGCATATAGGCCCTCCTCTGGGTAGGCGTGCACTTAGTGTTATAATACACGGGTGTGTTTATAATAATATGATAAGCAGGCATATCAATGCCAATAACAACAGGAGGCATGATGCTGACCCGCGGTGTAAGCACACTTATGGACGCTGACCTTCTACAACTTTACAACACTTGACCTTGTTAATTCAAGATTATTATAGGGTACAGTATGCCTATGGTTTACACCTGGAGGGGTCAGTTATCAGGTACAGTAGGCCTATGGTTGCCACTTGACTTGATGGGATCAGTTATCAGGTACAGTAGGCCTATGGTTGCCACTTGACTTGGAGGGATCAGTTATCAGGTACAGTAGGCCTATGGTTTCCACTTGGAGGGATCAGTTATCAAGTACAGTAGGCCTATGGTTTCCACTTAAAGGGATCAGTTATCAGGTACAGTAGGCTAATGATCTCCACTTGGAGGGGTCAGTTATCAGGTACAGTAGGCCTATGGTTTCCACTTGGAGGGATCAGTTATCAGGTACAGTAGGCCTATGGTTTCCACTTGGAGGGATCAGTTATCAGGTACAGTAGGCCTATGGTTTCCACTTGGAGGGGTCAGTTATCAGGTACAGTTATTTCCACTTGGAGGGATCAGTTATCAGGTACAGTAGGCCTATGGTTTTTACTTGGAGGGATCAGTTATCAGGTACAGTAGGCCTATGGTTTTTACTTGGAGGGATCAGTTATCAGGTACAGTAGGCCTATGGTTTTTACTTGGAGGGATCAGTTATCAGGTACAGTAGGCCTATGGTTTCCACTTGACTTGGAGGGATCAGTTATCAGGTACAGTAGGCCTATGGTTTCCACTTGGAGGGATCAGTTATCAGGTACAGTAGGCCTATGGTTGCTACTTGGGGGATCAGTTATCAGGTACAGTAGGCCTATGGTTTCCACTTGGAGGGATCAGTTATCAGGTACAGTAGGCCTATGGTTGCTACTTGGGGGATCACTTATCAGGTACAGTAGGCCTATGGTTTCCACTTGGAGGGGTTATCGATATTATATAGTCAATGGGAGAAAACCTTAATTGTGTGAATTTTCACAAATACTTAGCAGAATTGATTTTTCTTCAAATATGTTTTGCAGCACTACTTTAAATAAAAACAAAAATATATAAAAAGTTCAATAAAATAGGTAAAAATTGCCCCCAAAACAACAAAATGGTGGAAGTTCAGAGGGCAACAGCTCAATTTGGCTTCAAAATTCATGATTCTAATATATTTTCAGATGTTTTCATATGCACTGTAGACCTAACAAAATAACAAACAATATATTTTAAACTTAATTACACTGTTTTGACTAATTGGTAAATTACAAACAAAAAAATCAGGAAAACCCAAGGATATATAATGGTAATTCTTACTGGGGTGGCTCAAAGTATCTATAAAAAGTATCACTAGCTCTTTAACCTTTGAACTTTTGACCACAGAGTTTACGGGACACAAGTTGATGTGCCACAGTATCATGATACAAAGATAGGATTGGTATAGATCTTGCACTTGCGGAATTTAATGTGGCACAAAAATGTACAAATTAGTAATTGCCCCCTAAAATCACATAAGTGACCTCTGACTTCTGACCTGACCCTTGAACCTAATCACTGAAATAACCTCTGAAATTTCTAACATTTATCGTACCCTACTGTATGACACCATTCATACTCATGTCACACTTATCATTCCATAACTATAGGGGGGAATGGTGAAAAGTGGTCAATAGCTCTGTGACCTTTGACCCTAGAGTCTACGGTACACTAATTCATGTACCAAGGTATCATGGTATAACATAGGGTTGGCAATAGGTCTTGTACTTTTTTAGTTTAAAATGGCGCAAAAATGTACAAATTAGTACATAATTACCCCCTAAAATCATATATTTGACCTCTGACCACTGATTCTTGAATTTGATCACTGACCCTTGACTAATCACTGAAATAACTTCTGAAATTTTTCACATTCGTCATACCCTACTATCAACACATTCATGCTCACGTCACACTTACCATTCTATAGCTATAAGGAAAATGGTGAAAAGAATTCAATAGCTCTGTAACTTTTGACCTTTTGACCCCAGAGTCTACGGGACAAATTTATGTACCAAGGTATCATGGTTCAACATAGGGTTGGTCTTGTACTTTTTAGTTTAAAATGGCGCAAAAATGTACAAATTAGTATATAATTACCTCCTAAAATCACATATTTGACCTCTGACCACTGACCTTAATCACTGAAACAAATTCTGAAATTGTTCACATTTATCATACCCTACTGTGTGACACCATTCATGCTTAAGTCACACTTACCATTCAATAACTATAGGGAAAAATGGTAAAAAAAGGTTAATAACTCTGACCTTTGACCCCAGAGTTTAAGGGCTCAAATGCATGTACCAAGGTATTATGGTACAACATAGGGTTGGTATAGATCTTGTACATTTTGAGTTTAAAATGCCGCAAAATTTTGCATAAAAAACACTTATTTTACCTTTGACCCATGATCTTATACCTTTTCACCTCCAATTATTTTTAAATTTTGTTAGAATATTAAACCCTACCCACCTATGCAATTTGTAAAGATACCAAGTAATTCCTTCAAAAGATACAGCCATTACAAAAAAGTTTGTTTCATTTGTCTTGTGACCTTTGATCTTTGTACCCAAAACAATGGAGACAAAAGTTCTGGCCAGAGGTACCTGTCAACCAATTTTGCTTTAAGTGTATATTACAGTTTTTGAGTTATAAGCGACACAAAATTAATTGTTGCATATACACACATGCACATGCACACCCTCACACACACACTCACACGCATACATACATACATACACTGTACACATACATACACTGTACACACACACACAAACACACGGCCAGATGCAAAAATTACCAAATTTTGTCGCGTTCCAAAACTTATGACCCCTAACCCCCATGTTGAGGTCATTATATGAGACCCCCTGGTGGGCCCCACCATCCCCCCCCCAATATCAAGGGGGTGACCATGTAGTGTAGGAGGTATAAGCAGTTATTTGCCTATACAGCAAAGTGACTATATCTCATCCCCACATATATGTATAGGTGCAGGTGATGAGATAATAACAAAGAAAAGAAAGTAGAATTCTTTGATAAACAGAGAAAAGCCACTCCTCTTAAACATCTGCTTGTACTCAACTCGCATGGGCAGTGCAATCCAACAACTGTGCCTAAACAGGATACTGTTATATCTATAACAGTATCCCTGGCCCACAGAAAGATAGCCAAGGTTGTCTCAACATCTGCTGGTACTCAAGCTCGCATGGGCAGTGCAATTCATCAAAAGTCAAAGAGCTATAGTGAGCCTGTTAGCTATTTTTCTCCCACTATGCTGTACGCTTAAGGTGATGAGATCAGCAACTCCATAGATTGCTTTCTTGCAGTCCGGTAGCACCCTTAATTTTACGGTAAAACAAGTACCGCATTATTACGGTAAAAAATGGAATGCCGTGCATGCGCAGAAGTAATTTTGTCAATCGAGGTTGCAGTTGATATTCTCTTCCGCAGGCACTTACTTTCAATCACTGACAATTATTTAAAAAATAAAAGCAAATTGGTACTGATACCGTCCTTAAACTGTTAAACCACTGTTTACTTAGTAACTTGATAAGTGTGTGAAGCCGCAGCGGTCTATTCAACTGATCATTACATAATTGCATGTAACAGAACCGACTGTTCGACGTCTTACACCAAGTTATTTTGTTTATTTCTCTTAAAAAGAATGCGGCAATATTCAAATTTTCCTTGGCAGAAAGTTTTGAATATTCATATTCTATCAGAAGCGAAAATTTCACAGTATGCAATTAAACTTGCTGCAGCTATTAGCAGCGGAAAATGTGTAAGTCCATTATAGCCACAGTGTAGGCGCGAGTTAAAGCAATGACGTCACCTGTAATTTTATCGTATTTTTAGGGTATTTTAAGGTACCATGATATTAGGGATGCTCCTGAACTGTCTTGTTGTATAAGCCCATTCTTTTTCTCTCATTTTCTTGTGCAGTTTATTCTTTTTGACTATTGTCATGCTATCATTAAGGTTGTCATGGCAATGAAAAGCTCTCTGCAAAGTGGAAGCACGAATCATTAATTTTAATGCTTGATTGCATAAAACTTTGTTTTCTGTTTTTGCAAAAGATTTTACAGCAGCTTGTTTTTTGTTGTTGCAGTTTTTAGCTTTTTGTTTGGAATGAAAAATTTAGTTTTTTAGTTTTTATTGCTGTGTGTAGGCAGTCCTTCTGCAAGAGTTGAATCTTCTTTCCTGTTTCTTTACTTTTGTTTCTAATAACTGATTTGCATATATGATGAATCATTTGGATATAATGGGATGAAAATGAAAATTAATGAGCAATTTAGCAATAATTCTTTTCATTTTATCAGAACCTAAGTGTTTGGTTAGGCAAGGTTCATTTGCTTCCAATATAAAATGTATTTGTTATATTTTGATTAAAAAATATTGAAAACTTCCAGGCATGTTATATCTTTGACAGTACATTAAGTCAATGAATGATTTTCAAGTAAAAATCAACAGGCAGTTCATTTTTAAGTGAATATCATTTATTTTTACTAAAAGATTGTGAAATGGAAATAGAAAAGGCATGCTAGCTACATTAAGCACAACACATACGGTAGTCAGCACAAAATATGTGAATATATGGCGTCTTAATGTTTGTCATTTGGAGAATATGGGTAAAATTGTTTTAATAAATAAAGTGGGTTCTAATTGGATAACAAAATTTATCTGTTAAATCCATCATTATTAAGATCATTTTAATGAGTAGGCAATTAGAGGAACAATTTGCCTCTATACCTCCTGGCATAAAACAAATGTCTTTACAGGATCATGTAAACTGACATTTTCCCAATAAATTGTGTCACCCTTTGAAGTATTTAAAAATTTATCAAACCTGTTATGTTTTGAGATTACTGGCATTATAGATAAGGATATTTACAGTATATAATGATCAATTTATGTTAATTGCAAGTACATTTTAGGTTGGGGGTGCGAGAGGTAAAACATTTGTTCGCTGTCCTGAAGTTTGTAAAATTTAGTCTTGTTATCATATGTGGGAATACAATTCAATGGGGCCGATAGAGGGGGTAAAGGGGGTGGAAAGGGGGGTGAGACCACTATTACTTCCCTTGGGGCACCACTGTTCCCCCTATTCCCTTAGGTTGAATTCCTTAGCATATCTACTTCAAATAAATCTCTTGCATTTTGTTTGATTGAAAGAAAAAGTACAGATGGATCCTTACATCCCTTGTCAATCATGTGTCATTTAGCAAAACTTTTCCTCTCACTAATTGAGGTTTATGTGTGAATTTGCAGACATATTTCAATATGGAATTGTCCCTTAAGGTATTGGATCAGGTGGTTGCCATAGAAACCATAATTAGCTAGACCATAGTTGTGGCAAAAACTGATTTAATATGATATTGTGTAATTGGACTCAGGGGATAAAATGGAAAAAAAACAATAAAACAGATTATGTGCATGTACTTTTATTTAATATATTGAAGTGATAACTTTTGTTAACAGTATGAAACACTGAATTAAAAAACTTGCAAATTTTGTAATAAAATGAAATGGATCTTAATTGATCAGTTGTTAGGATATGAGTAATATTTTTAGGCATGTAGCCAGTATGGAGCGGTCCCCCTCCCCTTCTACCCTTGTGAAGGTATGTGCACCCCTTGTATACAACAACCAAATAAAAACCTTTATATAACAAGCAAGGGGAAACTTGCCCTCCACTTTTTTTCCAAATCTTTATACTTTGTATGGTGATTTTTTTGTTTGTGTTCGTATCTTAGCTTGATTTTCCCCCACTTGACTCCCCCCCCCCACACTTTTGACTTTTCCTTTCCCCCACTTTCAATATATGCAAATCCCTCTTTACTGTTGTAAGCTTCAGCTCATAATTTTATTAAGGACACATTTATGTTATTCTTACACAATTTTCATATAAATATGTTACATCATTTTTTATTGAAAATGTGCTCAGTAAGTCTTGCAGGAACAATTGTGTCCTTTTGCACGAGATTTACATTTTTTGTTCAGAATTTCAAGTTCTGTTGCAAGTGCAAATTTTCCTCTTGCTGTCCATGTGATTACACAATATAAGGAACAAATTTTTGGTGTACATTGTGTAACTTTGGTCAAGTTTTCCCTCAAGACTTATTGCAAAAACGTTTGTTATCTCCCTGCTTTATGTGCCAATTAAAACCTTTTCACCTTCATCAAGACTCAAGTTGTGATATTGTTTTTTAAGCTTCTTGTGTTTCTTGTGACTGAAGAGATTTGATCTTGCTTTTTTTTAGAAGCAATTATGACTTAATTCTGACAAATATTTTGAAAGCCTTTTCTGGATGGCTTTTCTTTCAAGTTGTATTAAAAGTTTGTGTTTTTTCATTAGATGCTTTCAGACCAAAGAATAAGAAGGATTTTTTTGCAAAGGAAGATTTTCAGCATAAAGCAGATGAATTGTTCAGTTTTATGGAGCAAGAAGTGAAGATTTGTTTGACTTAAAATGATGAGACTCTGTGAAATGAGACTACATCCCGGTTACTACTGGGTTAGTTGATTTAAGTGGTTTAGTTGGTAAATGTCAAAAACTTGTTTGTACACGTAATGGAGGTATTTCCACTGACAATCACTCAAACATGTCAGTTCCTAGGTCTGTCATTGATCTCAATATTCCCACCTACACTGTACAAGATAAATCAGAATCATTGAGTATGAAATTAATTTTGAAGTAAGTTTATTTGACAAGCTATTAGCACTTCATGAGAGTCTCACTTAAGCCTGATTTGTGAGAAGGAGGGTCATAGGTTATTTAGCTCAGCTTAGGAAATACAGAAAGTGATAAATAAGGAAAGGATGTCTTGGGTGGCCCAGGAATGAAGACCAGACCCAGATTAGAGCACAGAAACTGATGAAGGATATTTGACATTAACTGCCTTGGTTAATGATTTCTAGATTGGGAATTTGATTAAGCATAGCTAAATGGAACTTGGGTTTATTTTTTTGAGTCTATTTTAGGTAGTGGACTTTCCAGTTTGCTTTGTATGAATTTCATCCAAATTTTGATTATGTAATTATTAAATTTGCATATTGGCATCCCCTCTGCTGCCCTCTTATGAAGAGATGTTTGTTGTTATCTATTTCATTCCATTAAAGTGGTCTTGCCATGCCTTCTAAAAAAAATTGAGATTTAATCTGTTATAGGTTTTGTTTATTCCTAAATTCAATAATCCGTCAAGAAAGCCTAAAAATAAGTCCATTTTCATGATGAAAAAGCACTTAGAAATTGATCCTTTATTGCTTGCTTAAAGAAAAAGTTGAAATGGATTTGTGACGTCATAACAGTTTGCTATATCATTTCAGGGACTACTGATCGTAAACAATGCATCACATACATAATAACCATGTACAAATAGCGTCTGATTGCGAAAGGTTTTCGGGCTGTTTAGATCTTAATTTGTCATCTTCAAGTTCAAGCTATGATAAAAATGATTTGGAAATAAACGCAGAACATTCTCATAATGAAGGGATGTCGTCGTTCCTTTTAAATTTGAACCACTTGCAGACGACAAAGAAGGATCAGGCTTACAACCCTTACACGGGCCCTTACACTGCTGTATTCAAAGCTTGCGTAGTCAGCATGAAATTCTTTAGTGTTTTGCAAGTAAAATTTTGTTAAACATAATCAAATTGAAGTGTTTGCAACAACATCTACTTTTTTTTACATTTTTACGTCTAATGGAAATATAAAGTTTTATTTATCATTGTTCAAGTCTCTGTCGCTTGAAGTTTAGTCAACTGAATAATTTAGTTCATTGACGCAATCCGATTGTGTTTTTGCACTTGAATTGAAAGTTTTTAAAGAAATTGTTAGAAATTTGTTAGTTTACTTTTTAATGGCTTGGCATGTGGACACAATAATTACGATTCAGTTCTATATGATCGATTATTCTTCCTTTGATCATATTCCACACGATATATAAAATAAATTATATAAATTTTCAACTGATTAAGTAGCCCAGTCGGTCACGGCTTCGTCTTTTGAGTGAGAGGTTATGATTTCGAATCTCACTGAGTCTTAATTTTTTTCTTCCTCTTTCTTCTTTTCTTCCTCTTTCTTTCATTTGAATTTTTGTTACTCTCGAAACAGTCAAATTTTTATGTCAGAGACGATGCGGTCAAGCTACTGTTTAAATCGAACAGAACAGAATCTGGCGTGAGCTGAATATGACACTGTAAGCCCCGAAAACTGGGTTCATGTCAAGTGCACAAAACACGTCCAGAATCGTCTCGTTTTGTTGCCCTTTGCCATTGATAAACAACTTTTAGTTTAAGAATTTATATTAGTGCATCCTCCAACACACAACGCTGCGGCATTTTGTTTAATATTTGCTTGGAAAATGTAATATTCTAGAAGAACAAACTGAGATGCTATTAATTTTAGTTGTGAAATTTCAATGGCAGACACGTTATACGTGGCATCGATTGTTTGCATACAGGCGTTCCCAAAATGACGCCATTGCATAATGAGCCTTATTCTGGTTTTTGTTGTCAAGGTGGCGAAAATGCATTTTTCTTTTGCGATTTTTGTGCAATTGATTAGGTTTTGTGCAAAAAAAGTTATATTTTTGCAAATCAATTGACGCAATTAACATATTTAACGAAGTTCCAACCCCATAGCGCGACAACTTTAAACAAGTACCTGCTATATTTCTTTGATGTTTGCACTTTTTTCTCAAATTGTTCTCAAAATGTGTAAGTTGTTTAAAAGTAACAATTATCAAGCAACATTTCTGAAGCAAAGGCACATTCCCATTATGGAATGTCCCACCTTTTTGGTAGGCATGGGTGTGAGGTTGTATTAGAGACTTTAGAGAAGATCGCTAGAACAAGGGACATTAAAGAAAATTTTAGATTTTGAATCTAGATTTGAAGTAAATGCATTGTTTGTTTGAAAAAAGAGGTAAGTTTGATGATGTAAAGTTTATATGTAAGCATGGAGCTATAAACTTCTAAGTTTATAGCTCCATGATGTAAGCAAGTAAACACAACATCCTGCTGATTTTGCCACATCCATATCCTGTACCAGGGAATGAGGCATCATGTGACCTGTACCAGGGAATGAGCCATCATGTGACCTGTACCAGGGAATGAGCCATCATGCGTTTAACAGGAAGCTACATTGAAAAGCTCTAATATGTGTCGAACCACAATGATCATGAGGAAGAAAGAAAAGATACAATGAATAAATATTTTAGGTTTGGTTTCATCGTGAGAGTGATAATAGGAAACAATACATAGTTGCTTATGTTCTATTTCTGTGAAACATGTTTTAGTGAAAGTTGCGATAAACATTCGAAAAGTAACTTATGTTACTGCCCTCTTTGAAATGACACAAAAGTGTGAAGTTTCAAATGAAGTATAGGAAGAGCTTATATATTTTACACAAATAAGGACAAACAAAAATCATAATATTATGCTTGCAAGTAAGCATATTAATGTTAGTAAGCATAGTAATGCTTAATAAGCACAGTAAATGTTAGTTAATAGTAAGTATAGTAATACTGGGTAAGTACAGTAGTGCTAGTAAGCATAGTAATGCTTAGTAAGCACAGTAATGCTTAGTAAGCATAGTAATGTTAGTAAGCATAGTAATACTGGGTAAGTACAGTAATGCTTAGTAAGCACAGCAATGCTTAGTAAGCACAGTAATGCTTAGTAAGCACAGTAATGCTTAGTAAGCACAGTAATGCTTAGTAAGCACAGTAATGTTAGTAAGCATAGTAATACTGGGTAAGTACAGTAATGCTAGTAAGCATAGTAATGCTTAGTTAAGCATAGTAATGCTTAGTAAGCACAGTAATTTTAGTAAGCATAGTAATACTGGGTAAGTACAGTAATGCTAGTAAGCATAGTAATGCTTAGTAAGTACAGTAATGCTTAGTAAGCACAATAATGTAAGTAAGCATAGTAATACTGGGTAAGTACAGTAATGCTAGTAAGCATAGTAATGCTTAGTAAGCACAGTAATGCTTAGTAAGCACAGTAATGCTTAGTAAGCACAGTAATGTTAGTAAGCATAGTAATACTGGGTAAGTACATTAATGCTAGTAAGCATAGTAATGCTTAGTAAGCACAGTAATCTTATTAAGCATAGTAATACTGGGTAAGTACAGTAATGCTAGTAAGTATAGTAATGCTTAGTAAGCACAGTAATGCTTAGTAAGCACAATAATGTAAGTAAACATAGTAACACTGGGTAAGTACAGTAATGCTAGTAAGCATAGTAATGCTTAGTAAGCACAGTAATGCTTAGTAAGCACAATAATGTAAGTAAGCATAGTAATACTGGGTAAGCACAGTAATGCTAGTAAGCATAGTAATGCTTAGTAAGCACAGTAAAACTGAGTAAGCACAGTAATGTTAGTAAGTACAGTAATGCTAGTAAGCATCATCTATTGCTTTCAAATTTTGTAGAATTACTGAACAGAATCCTTGCACATTTTCATATAAGCCTACTGTCATGTCATAGGATTAAAAAGTCAATAGATAAATGTAAGAAACTGGATCAAGGCTATATATTTGTGTCACAATTTTACATTCACTTCCATGAAATTTCAGTTGCTGTTGAAGATTACAATTGTAACTTATTTTGATTGCGATATTTTGATTGCGATATTTGTGGTAGCAATTTCCATTCCATGTTATATTTATTTTGCTAATATCTAGGAAAGAAGGATTTATTACTTGACAGAAGTAAATGAGAAAAATGACATTTCTAAGAAAAGTTCAAACACATAATCTCTGTTTGGTGACTTTTCATCAGAGAGCTGTTGTTTGGAAATTGGCAGTTTAAACTTTTAAATATAACAACTCCTTGGAGAATTCTGTGATTAATAAACTATGCTTTGTTTATCTGTAGCATTGGCATATCATATCAGCTTAAAAAAAGTTTGACATCATGTTTAAATGGCAACTTAGATTACCTTCAACATTTACCTTGAAATCAGGAGAGGTACATGTCAGTTATCGTTATATGTACTCTTTTGTGCATGTTTTTTGTCTTGAAACTCTTAACATTAGAAGGGTAATCTGACTCGTTTCATTGCAAAATCTTTCAATGAGATGAAAAAGACATCCATAGGTCATTACTTATGTATCAGAGCAATTGCCTACTTAATCTTGTCACAACTGGTTTAAAAGAGTTTTGCTCTGCACTCAACAATCTAATCTACAAAACTGTATGTCCTGATTTTATTTCTGTGTGGTAATGTTTCAAAGGAGAAGGCTGTATGGTTGTAAAATTGAACAGTACATTTGAACAGTACATTTGAACAGTACATTTGAACAGTACATTTGAACAGTACATTCCTACAGAAATAAGATGCCTCATGATGTAACTTATTTAAGTGCAAGGGGTTTTGAATGAGTGAACCATGGGGCATGAGTGAACCATGGGGTATGAGTGAATCAAAGGGCATGAGTGAATCATGGGGCATGAGTGAATCATAGGGCATGAGTGAATCATGGGGCATGAGTGAATCGTAGGGCATGAGTGAACCGAAGTTTAAATCTTATCATCCTGATTCTATTTCTGTGTTGTAAGTTGCAGGAGAAGCTAATGGGGGCAAGGTTGTTGAAAGCTACATTCACACAATGAAATTAGAGAAATTAGATGCCTTGTGCTTAGAAAGTAGTTATGTATTAAACTTATTTGATTGAAAGGGATTTTTGCATTAGTGAACCATGGGGCACGAGTGAACCAGACGTTGGTTTATTTATATGGTAAATTTGAAAAAAGAAATAAAATAAGAACACTGTTTGTGCAAAATAAACAAATTATTACAGGATATTTTGTAACTCTAATATGACCATTGTGGGCTGCAGAACAGTATTTCAAGTGGGGGAAGGGGGTGGGGAGAGGGGTGGCATGCACGTTTGAAACTACTGATCTGAAAGAGGAAAATGCAAAGTCAGGGAATTGGTAAATATTTCATCTCTTCGGTTTCTTTTTAACTTAACCCCCCTCCCTCCCATAGAAAGGGGAAAGAAAAAAAATGAAGAAGAAGATAGTAGACAGTCAACATTAGTTACGTACATGGAATTTATGCCAAGTTTCATTTGATTTTTTTTCTAATTATCAGTTTTAATGGACATACATGATCTGTTGTTCATATCTTTTGCAACAGTACTTGTTATAAAATTCTTACTATTTGCAAAAAGGGGGCACATGCCCTGCTGGCCCACCTTCTCCATGGGCCATGATCATAGGTCACTCATTTGTGTTCACATTTTCTTAAGAATTTCATCTGTGGATCTGATCGCCTGCTCCGGATTATAATCCTACTTTTCCCTAGGATCAGGATCAAGTGACTAATCAGCCTCCGGTGAGCATTTTCACAATGATAAAAAAAAAGGGAGATACTGTGTGATGGTCTGCAGTCCGTGTGATTACCTGCAGTCCATCTAATCGCAATCGTACTGTATGATGGTCTGCAGTACATGTGATCACTTGCAGTCCATCTGATCGCAATGGTTGGCCTATATTTGGATGATAATATCTCTCTCATAGGTGGTTGTCAATCTGCATTGTGAGCAAGCGTATCACAGAAATCAACCTTGGTGAATCCTAACCTTTAAGAAACTAAGCAAAGAAATTGAGTTAATTTTAGGAATATGCAATTATGCATTCCTACATCCTGTTGTGAGACTCATCATGTTTCTGTACATTTATACCTTCCAGAATAATTAACCCACTAAAGCAACAAGGTGAAGCCTTGAAATCACTCCACATTCAAAAAATGAAAAGAAAAAAAAAGACTTTAAAAGTTGTCTCCTACCTTTTTTAGCGTCAAAGTGAAAAAAATAAAAATAGATTAAACCATTTAGTTTTCATCTTCACTAATTTCAATGGTGCTTTTGAGCTAACTAATAGGGAGTATATTTTGAAAAATTGATGTTCATCCTGTGCCCAAGAGAGGAAGCTGTACATGAAACGTCACTAGAAAACCATTTATGCACACTGTAATGAACTGAATTAGCGATTCTTTTTTTGTCAAAACAAATTTTCTTGATGTTAAAATCATTGATCGTTGACCGTGAATACTTTCTGATTTCACGGCTTCTTTTTGAAGTGAAGTCTTCTGGCCTTATTTTAAAGATGAATTATTTATCGGAGGTTTGAAAATGAAAGGTGTTAAAAGCATGTTAATTCTTACGTAGTGGTGCTGAAAGTCGGCTGGTAATTTCATTAATATTGTTCACTGCTTTTACTTGAGTCTCCAGCTTTCACTTGGGTCTCCAAATTTTACTTGGGTCTCCAGCTTTTACTTGGGTCTCCAGCTTTTACTTGGGTCTCCAGCTTTTACTTGGGTCTCCAGCTTTTACTTGGGTCTCCAGCTTTTACTTGGATCTCCAGCTTTAACTTGGGTCTCCAGCTTTTGAACCTAAGATGGAATTAGTTTTGTAAATTTGTTTTATAGATTTTTCAAGTTTTAGTGATTGACATGAATTTGATATTGGTCTGAGGTTGTACAATGCATCTGATATGCATATATTATATGAATTTTTACAGCCACATAAAGCTGATAGTTTGTTATTTAAGACTGTAGCTGATGCATGATTTTATTCGTTCGAGTAAAACTACCTTTTGAGCTGCTGTATCCTTATTCATCATTTGATCAATTTTGCCCCCGCTTATTTGGGGGCATATGCAACTGTTTATGTACACTGAAATCATATTGATAACAGTGCTCAGTATAAAACTTTTCATAATTTTGTTTAAAATCATATTTTGCTGCATGTTTTTGTGCAAGAGAACATCTGTACTTTTCATGTTGTGAAAAAATCTTCTCCTGACCACTTTTTTGTCAAAGAAAATTATGATTCTCCAGTATTGACTGTTACTTAACTATCCCTGAGCAAAGATCACTACGTTTATTGCCTTTTTATATGGAAAAGTATAAAATTCCTAGAAAAGTATGTTAAACTACTTCAAAAGTCCTCAAGAAATATCTTTTTGACAGTTGCACAGTATTTTCTTACTTCTTCAACATAGTCTTGACAATTTTATATCTCACGGGGCGTAAGTGTTTTTAACACACTTGATCAGCCTTCTAGCCTATCCTCCTCACTGATTCATCGATTTTGAATTTGAGGCCAATTACAAGGTAGATTACACTATCAACCATCCTAAGCTAGCTCTTGCTGAGAATTCCTACAAAAGATGTACAAATTTTGTATGCTTCTGCGAGTTTGTAGGTTGCTGGAAAAGTAATGACAGGTTTTTAGCTCAACATCCCATCCCTTTAAGGGATTTTGGGCTTAAGTAAGGCTAGTCCAAAATCCAGATTTTTGTTCGGATATGTTTGGATTTTTGCAGCATTTATCTAATCCTAAGCGTTTTTTTCAACATTTTGCTGTGTTGTGACGTCTGCCTTACTTACATAGATTGATGCATGAATGCAACAACATTTGGTATTGATGCATATATAGTTTTATTTAATGTTGCATTCCAGATCTCACCAAAATTGACTCCAAAAAATTGGTTTTCACTCGGCGCGGTTCGAATAAATTTAGCATATATAATAACATTGACTCGGAATGGCCACTGAAGATCTCCGAAGGATAAAAAAACACTGCTTTCATGTGCCAATTGGGCTATAATATCCTGTTAGGGATTTGTCTTAAAGCATAGCCTAATCAGGGTATATCACTTGTAGTTGATAGCCCGTTTGAGTTATAACTTTTGTTTAAAACTAAAGCTTATACTAAAATAGCCTGAATGCCCAATTGGCACATGTAGGCCTACCTGACTTAAGTATTTGTTTAAAACGACCCTAAACCCTGATCTACAGTATATGGGCTGTCGTACCCATTATGCGTATCTTTCATCTAGCATCTTGAAAAATAGCTTGAAATAAACCAAAGCTTAGTTAGGTATATGATACAGTTGTTGTGTATTTGGCTTTAAAACCCTTTTCACCTTTGAGATATTTAAATTTTAATGCCTAATTTATACCCATGTTATAGTAGTGTACTGCAGACATATTTTCCCCCCAAAAGTTGCTTTTTACCCCCTCCCTCCCCACTTCCCTCTCCCAGAATTTTTTTATAAAGTGACATAATTTGTCCAATTTAGAGGCTATTGCTCCCATGCAGGGGCATGTCTAGCATTTCATTTTTTAAGAGGGCTTAAGCCCCCTACTGAGAAACACATTTGTGCCCTCCCCCCCTTCCCTGGAAAGGGTTTATATTTCCTGCGGCTGCTTTCCTTCTCCCTGGTATAGGGGGTAAAACTGAAATTATTAACATAAAATTGAAGGAAAATGCAAAAAAGTGAAGGAAAATGCATAAAATTGTAGGAGATTTTAGAATTATTCCCTGAAAATTCAGTTCCTGATTTGACAGAGCTTCCTGGGTTTCGCCCCGACAACCCTAGTTTTGAAACACCGACAGTTTACGCAATTTACTGCCACCAAAATCATGAGATATCATGTATACACTGGGCTTCAGTCTTGGAATTTTTGACATTTTTAAGGGGGGTTGGCACCAAAATACCCTTGCACCCACACAGGGTTGGGATCAATTACAAAAATCAATTACAATTTTAATTATCTCTCCTCAGAAAATTTCAAATTCGATTACAGCTTCCCGTTAAATTTTTAGTTACAATTACAATTACAACTGCCCAGAAATTTCCAATTACTATTACATCTTTTTTTATAATTACAAATACAATTACAGAGCTTAGAAAGAAAGTCTCATGAGAGAAACTTGAGGATGACATATTCCATTTTGTTCTTTTATTACAATCTGGAAAACAAGTTCATATACAGTAATTGAATAGACACTAGAACAAACAAAACAAAATAGTATACATTTTTATCAAAACTTTATTCAAATGGTGTAAACTGTAAAAAAACATCAAACTTACTTTTGGGATTTGTATGACTTTCATGTAGGTATTACTATCTATGATATGTAATCTCCATTGCTCTAAGAAGGAAAGTCCTTTGATGTGAAGATTTCAAATGACATTTGACATTTTCAGGAAGATTTCAATTGACATTTGACATTTTTAGGAAGATGAATTCTCATATACTTGTAACTTTTTTAAGAGTATTGTCATTATCTCCAATTCTTGTCTGATACAGTTCAGCAACTTTACAATATTAAGCAAACTTCAAGCACCAGTTATTGAATAGTTTTCTAGTGTTCCATGTAATGCATTAAATAAACTGAAATGAACTTTTCCACTTATATTAATTTAAATCTTCTTAAATCTTTTTTCTTTCTTTTTTTTCGACTGGAATTGTGAAGCATGCACAAAATTGATTTAATTTTGGTGCCCCCCCCCCTCCCTCCTCTGAAAAAAAGCTCATAAGAGTAACACGTTGGGCACATAGAAGTAAATTGGCATAAACCGTTTAGGAAATTGCTTAAAATCAGTGTTTCAAATCTTGGAATTGTCAAAGCCCTGCAAGGGGTCCAGGGGGAAAGCCTCCGGAAATGCTGCTTTTGGTAAAATTTCCCAAAAATTGTAGAAAATTTCCCAAAAAAGGTGTCCAGGGGGGAAAAGCCTCCGGAAATGCTGCTTTGGTAAAATTTCGCAAAAATTAAAGAAAATATCCCGAAAATTGAGGAAAACTTCCCAAATATTAAAGAAAACATCCCGAATATGATAGGAAATTTCACGAAAATGAAGGAAATTAAAAAAAAAACGAAGGAAATTTCACGAATGAAGGAAATGTCCTGAAAATTGAAGAAAAAACTGCCCAAATATTAAAGCAGATATAAAAATTTCGACAAAATGATGAAAACTTCCTGAAAATTGAAGAAACTTTAACTTTCCAAAAAATAAAGAAATTTTCTGCAAAATGAAGGAAATTCTCCAAAGTATGAAGAAAACTTCCCAAATATTAAAGAATTTATCCCAAAAATGAAAAAAAATTCATGAAAATGGAAGCAAATTTCACAAAAATGAAGGAAAATTCCCCCAAAATTGGACGAGATTTCCCTGAAAGAGTAAAATTGCAGAAGATTTCCCCAAGAAAATAAATTTGAACAAGTTCATTATTGGGGGTCTTAAAATTGTGTAGGCATGCTATAGGGGTGAACGTGAAGGTCGTGAAGCCCTGGTGGGAAACCCAGGGTTCGCAGGAAGCCCTACGTTTGTCATGGTATTAATAGCAGAAAAGGGCTTTAAAATGTGTCACATCTACTGGGCGAAGCTTTGAAACCCCAGGAATCCCTGCATTTCTCGTGATTTTCAGAACAGAAAATTGCTTAATATTGTGTCAAATCCAGGATCGACGTCCTAGGCGCCGAGAGGGGAAAAGCCCCAGGAAGCTAGTAGCGTTTAAATTTGATATGATCTTGGCACGGATCTTAATAGCAGAAAATTGCTCAAAATCATGTCAATTCCGAACTAAAGTTCGTTAAAAAGAATACTTTTTTTTTGATGAATGTTCAAATGCAGGATCCCATTGACTTTAATATGTCTTTAGTTTGGGTCTAGGAATTGTTTTCATGTTTCTGATGTAAGAGTAAAGCTTTGAGAAAAAATATTTACAACATTGAGAATAAAAAGTATATAAGAGTATATTTTCATAACAATTTTTGCGCCCCTGTGATCATTGGGCGCCCTCTTGAAAAGCTTCTACTAGCTGTATTCAATAAAAGTGTTTTCCATTCATGGCAGGAGCAAATATTACATAATGCCGAAGAACTATCGCCATGCATCGGTTTCTGTCCGAGTGCAAAATCCACAGGCCTGCTCGAGTGCCAATGGTGGGAAAATGGCGAAAATTTGGTTTTTTTTCTGTGGAAAATTCATGTGCATTTGGACTACACAAATGGAATATTAGGGCCTACGTGCTTAATAGTATAGGAAGAAGTTATTGATCAACACATACATTTTCCCAGGGCTTAAATTATTTTTCTCATGAAGATTTTGGCACCCCCTTAGAATGCTTTACTGTGGGGGGGAGGGGCTGTTTGGGGGGCTGTTTCCCCCCTGTGGCCCCCTGCCACCATGCCACTGGTCCAATCCATTTCCATTTACACTCTTTAACAGTATTAAGAATGGGGTTTTGCTTTGTAACATGCCAAAGTTTCTGATTTAAAGTTCTGTCTGGCCAACATATTCCAAGAATTCTATGCAGACAATTATTTATGAAGACCTGTACTTTGTGCTCAATTCCCTTGGTATGTTGCCAAGTTTTAGCTCCTTATAATGTAAAAGAATGGACTTTTACATTTGAGTTGAAATTTGTTAGTTTTGTATTCAGGCTAATGTGTGTATTTTTCCAAACAGGTCTAGGAATTGTGAAGGCATGTCGTGCCTTGGCTAATCTTGCTTTGATATCTTCCTCAGTTCCTCCAGTCTTGCTGACAATGCTGCCGAGATAGGTCAATTTGGCAACATCTTCGATAGCTTTTTTTTGAAGCAGGATGGATTTACTCTGGCATTTAAGCAGAGGCCTTTGGTCTTGTCACTATTTATCTGTAGGCCAGTATGTTGAGCCACTGTGTAACCTTTGGGTCTTGGATTGGCTATGATGATATGTCTGTGATAATAAGCTGATGTCATCTGCAAAATTTATGTCTTCTAATTTCCTTTGCAGTGTGCATTGTAATTCTTGAGGTTGGTCCATTGCTGTCTTTATCACCCAGTCAATTATTAGAGAGAAAATCATTGGGGATAAGAGGCAACCTTGATGTACACCTGTGTTAAGCACAAAAGGTTAAGTAAGTGTGTTATTGTGGATGACCTGACAAGTTGTGTCTCTGTGAAAGCTTTTGATGATGTTGACAACCTTCTGTGGGATACCATAATGCCCAGAATCAGCCATATTGAGGACCTATCGACATTATCAAAGGCCTTCTTGAAATCTACAAAGTTGACGTATAATGGGAGACTGCAAGTCGATGGACTGCTCAATAATGATCCTGAGTGTGGCTCTGGTCAGTACATGAGCGTCCAGGCCACAAACCTGCCTGCTCATTCCTCATCCTTGAGTTTATGGCGGTCCTGATTCTTTTAAGCATTACCCTGCTCAGTATTTTGCTTGGTACTGAAAGGAGTTGAACCCTTCTATAGTTTTGGCAATTGCAGAGGTCTCCTTTTTTTAAATTTTACAATGAGTCCTGTGGTCCACTCTTCTTGTACATCTTCATTTTTCCATGAAAAATTGTTTTAAGTTATGCAAGGTCTCTGCTTGCAGTGCCAGGATCTGCCTTCAGCACTTCTGGTGGGATGTTGTCCAAGCCTCGGGATTAACCACCTTTTGTCATTCTACTGGCATACTGAATCTCTTCCCATGTGATTAGCCCTATGTTGACCTCCAGATCCTCACCCTCTTCAATGTTTGAAGGGTTCTCTACAAGTGTACCTTTTAGCAAGTTGCAAAATGCTCCTTCCAGCAATTCAATTGGTCCACAGGCTTGCTCAGAATTCACCCGTCTAAACCACACAGGTTTGTTGATTTTGGCCTTCTGTCCTGAAATCCACCTTTAAATACCCGCATCCGCCTCGGCCACTCCTCTCTCACTCACTCCCATCTTTTATCCGGCTCCCCTACCCCTCCCTGCCCCACCGATCTCCCCATCAAGCATATCTTCCGAACCTGTCCCCTATACCAGAACTCCAGATCTCTTCTCTCCTCACTATCCTCAATCTCGGACCTATTCGAAAACAATTCTTCCTTAAACATCCTCAACTTTTCCTGCAACAACAGCTTCCACTACATTTAACTCCCCCCCCCTCCCCTCCTTTTCTACACCTAAGTTTACATACCCCTTTCTTTTCACCAAAGTTTTTTCTTTCTTTTCTTTCTGCTTTTCCCACTTATCTCTTTTACAAACCTTCCATCTCCTCAGTATCCTAACTCTTACACCATAATGTGTTAACACCCTCTTGACACATTTGACTCTTGACTGTTGCGTGCCGTTAAACATCAACAAACCAAACCTGTCCTGAAAGTGGTTGGGTTGTGTTGTATAGTGTTTTTAAGTCATTCCTTTCAGCAGCCTCCTGTGCCTGTTTTGCCAGATTGGTAATGATAGTCCGTTTGTCTCTCCTAGCACCTTTCTTTACCTCTCTGTCCTGTTTGCTATACTCCTTTAAAGACCACTTCCTGGCTCTCGTCTTTGCCTGTTCCAGACTTTGCTTGGTGTGTCTTCTATTTTCAATCTTACTGATTGTATCTTCCGACAACCAGCTTATAAACTCTGGTGTCTTATATCCCAACACCTTTCCACAATTTGTGGTGAAAGTTGCACGGACTCCTATATCCCATTTGCCCTCAATAGAACTATCATCCAGGTCAGAAAGGACTTAGCTGTTAGATAATGAAACAGCAAAATCTTCCTTGGTCTGGTTTGAGAGCAGCATAAAAGTGTTGTAACGTTAGTGTCTGCCTATCCCTCTTTGTACTGCCTTGGAAATCCTTACTTTAAGCTTTGCCATTACCATTGTGTGGTCAGAAGCAGCATCATCCCCTCTGTATGCTTTAACATCTAGGAGGGCTCTCCTCCATTGATGAGAAATGGTCATATGGTTGATCTGGTTGTATGTGTGGCTTGATCTGGTGAAGTCCAAGTGGTTTTGTGTATGTTTCAGTGTTGGAACACCGTTCCTCCGATGACCATAGCATTTAGACTGCAAAAGTCAGCAAAAAGTTCTCCATTGTCATTTATCTTTCCTAGACCTTCTTTGCCCATGATGTATTCTCTCTGTTGTTGCTGTTTCCCCATGATGTATTCTCTCTGTTGTTGCTGTTTCCCCATGATGTATTCTCTCTGTTGTTGCTGTTTCCCCATGATGTATTCTCTCTGTTGTTGCTGTTTCCCCATGATGTATTCTCTCTGTTGTTGCTGTTTCCCCATGATGTATTCTCTCCCTCTGTTGTTGCTGTTTCCCCATGATGTATTCTCTCTGTTGTTGCTGTTTCCCCATGATGTATTCTCTCTGTTGTTGCTGTTTCCCATGATGTATTCTCTCTGTTGTTGCTGTTTCCCCATGATGTATTCTCTCCCTCCTGTTTCCCTGTTGTTGCTGTTTCCCCATGATGTATTCTCTCTGTTGTTGCTGTTTCCCCATGATGTATTCTCTCTGTTGTTGCTGTTTCCCCATGATGTATTCTCTCTGTTGTTGCTGTTTCCCCATGATGTATTCTCTCCCTCTGTTGTTGCTGTTTCCCCATGATGTATTCTCTCTGTTGTTGCTGTTTCCCCATGATGTATTCTCTCTGTTGTTGCTGTTTCCCCATGATGTATTCTCTCTGTTGTTGCTGTTTCCCCATGAGTATTCTCTCCCTCTGTTGTTGCTGCTGCCCACTTTGGTATTCACGTCCCCCATTTCTATGTCTCTCCTCGGTGCTTTATCCAGGACAGCTTGTAACTGGCCATAGAAGTCATCCTTTGCCTCTTGAGCTTCTTGGTTGGTTGGAGCGTAGCAATGTATGATGGTGACATTTTGCAAACTTTGAATCAAATCTGGCTGTCAGTATCCTTTCGCTTATAGGCTCCCATTCCATCAGACAAGCATTTGCCTTCCTGGTCAGCATAAATCCAACTCCATTCCTGTGAATGTCATTTGGTGGCCCTGAGTACAGCAGACTATGCCACGAAGCTAAGGTTACTCGTCCTGATGATGCACCTCACTCAATCCAAGGATCTCTAGACCATGACGAGTCATTAACCTGGCCACTTGTGCTGACTTTCCCCGAATGAAACAGGGTTCGCACAAGTCCCAATTGGAGTAATAGATTTTGGAGAGAGCAGGTTAATCCACGAGTCAGCTTCATTGCGGCTTTGACTGGCTTGCATCATGAACTCAACCCTGAGTCGAAGTCGTGAATTTAACATTCATGAATTGTTTGAATTTGATGAACTTCACTGTAATGAATCACGGTATGCATGTAGCACTAAAAGACAAGTGATAGATAGGAAAATTGTTCTTTTATTATGATGGTATTGTAGACCACATGGAAATGGAAGCATGGGGGCATTAAGATACAAAAAAACAACATACAAAAGGTATAAATTCAGAAAAAGGTGGGGGGGGGAATTTTCCACTGCCACCATGTCCTGCCTATGGGTAAGAGAAGATAATGAGCTTAGATAATTCAGGTCCCTTTCCGATTCTGGGAGCACCATATCCCTTATTCCCATTACAACCCCTCTGTCTCTCAATATGAAGTTCCTTAATTGCTTTTTTTAATTCCAAAACAAAATTTCTAGTAGAAAAAAAGTATATTCTAATAGTAAAAAAATTACAAAAAAAAAATATTAAAAAAAATTTGATATCTGAGAAATTATTTCTCTTGTGAAAAATGATACAGTGTGCTAACCTATTTCCACTGGCCCATTTTGAGACCCCAAGACATGAACATTTAAACGGACCTATTTTGTTCATAATCACAATCTAGTTTGTTTGACATCTAGTTTTCCATATATAGGTGGGGGATAAGCAGATATTTGTCTTGACAAACTATTGATAATACCTCTAGCCATTGATTAAGTTTATGACTTCATCATCATCTTTAACCCATTATCCCATTTACTGTAAATTCACTCCTGTATCTGAGACTATTGTGCACTGAAAATTTGATCTTTATGAAAAGGAGATTTACATGGCCACATTTAAGATGGCGTGGGCAGCATTTTTCCCAGAATACAAATTGGTGAGATTGAGTCGTTCCAAATAGTCTGAGCTTTGCACCTCTCTTTAAAGGTACACTAGACTCCAAAAAGTTGGGTATAATTTGTTATTGCTTTTTCACCTGTAAATTTCAAAAATGCATTTGTCACAATAATCAGGAGTATAATGAGGGGGGATATTTGGTGTAAGAGTCTACCAAGCTTCTTCAGATTAGGTATGGCAGTCCTCTTCATATTTTATTAAATGTAATATATTATTATTGAATCGATGTAATACTAATAAATTTTTCCAAGCAAATGACAAAAACTTTTCTTCTGCTGTACTGTAACCAAGCCACCTTTTTTCTTTACAATATTAAAAAACTGAAGTTTTGGGCAGCTTAATAAGGTTTTGTTAAGATTCTTCAAGGAATTTTGTCATGAATTTTCATTTTCATTAAAGACACAAATTGTTGATGATATCTTATTCTATCTAGGAGTTACATAATACATTTCAAAAATTTCACCAGTGTGTTGAAAAGTGACTTTATTTTGTGTTTGATGTCCCACACAATGGGGGCACAAACCTTTGCAAGGGGCACCCTCATTCCTACTCACATATTGGCTGGGTATGGGCCTGTTCGACACTCATCATGCTTTATGCAGCGGTCAGACGGCATCTCCACATACCCCTCTCAAGCATTCACCTTTTTCATAAATTTTTTAGGTCAAGATTTACGTACCCGCAATATTTTGTAGCCAAAGATTCACCATGGCCACAAAAAGATTGGGTCAAGATTCATCATGGCAAATAAATTGGGTCAAGTTTACTTTGGCCAATTTTGTTAGGTGAAGATTAACCATAAAGAAAAAATGATTTCTGGTTATTTTTTACTATTTAATCAGACAATATAGTATCATAATGTACCATTTTGTGACTCTCTGTTATCTTCTTGCATGATAGAATAGTTTAAATTGAGCATTTATTATTTTTCAGTTCAACGTTGAGTTTTTTAGGTGAAGATTCACCTTAACTTGAAAAAAAGATTTAGTTCAAAATTCACACCACCCAAAAATATTTTAGGCGAAGATTCACCCAAACTTCAAATTTTTCACCTAAAGATTCGGCATCGTAATGATGCTGAATTTTGAACATGCTTTGAGGGAGGAAAGGGGGGGGGGTCTGTCAAAAATGCTGTTTGACCACTGCATTAGTGTAGTAAGCAAACTGAATATTTGTAAAACTCACAAAGTTATAACATCCCTTTAAAGTAAACTCTTTGGCTGATTATTTTTTTGTCCCCTGAAGTCGTGAGTAAAGTGCTTTTCTCTTCATGATCAGCCAGTGACCTGGTGACCTGGTGTGTATATTATTTTTACATGGAAAGATGGTTTTAGTTTACATACTTGAAAGGTATTAATGTGCAGTGTAGACGAATAGAAGCAAGCAACAGTTAGTGAAATCTTCAGGGGCATTTTATTTGAAGTTTCATGAGTGATTTCTTTTGTTACATTATTCTAGACTGCATTGAGAGCTTAGCATACCTTTAAGGGATAATCCAAGCAAAGACTTACCTTTTAACCTAAACATACTTTCCAAGGCTTTATATAAAAATGAAATTCTGAAGCTGTGGAATTTTTACAAATGGAAAGGGTAGGACTTTTAAGAGCTTTGTAAGAGTATTACTCATGAATCATAAGTGAGAAGAAAGGCCGCCATGCAAATTGGTGAGACAGTTAGTGACCTGAAGTAAACTTAGAAATGATATACCGTTGCAGACCCAAAACCAGTCTGCCCCCCTCCCCCTTGTTTAAAAAAAAAAACAAGGGAATATGGAGGCTCTGCTCAACTACCATTTTTTGAAGTGTTTTGTATCACTCCCCCACCTCTGGGGATGCATTTGAAATGATAGTTTTAAATCTTTTTGATTTTCATTGCATTTCTTTTATGTGAAATTTGCCAAATCCGCTGACCTTTTATTTTTGACCTTTTTGTAGAGGATCCTTTTAATGTTTCTTCCTCTGTAGAGGTCAAATTAGGGTCAACTTTACCCTTCTCCCATCTATAATGTTTCTAAGGCATAGGCGTAGGAATATGGTCTTCATTGGGGGCACAAAGATATGCTACAACACTAGTTCAATGGTAAAAAATTGACTTAGTTGGGGGCACCATGTAGATCACTGCAATATTGGGGGCATGTGCCCCCTGTTCCTACGCCTATGTACTAAGGTACATTTGTAGCAAGCTTTTACATCATTTTCATATGACCTAGTGACTACTTTGACAATTGACCTCTCTAAATTAGTTGATTGACAGGATTTTCAACCAATCACCGCACGAATTTGCTTAGCAACAAAATCTGCGTAATATAACTAAGTGGGGCAAAAGTCCTACGCGGTAATGGTATAGTACAGTTAGCTAGTGATGCGTGCTCATGCAGTCAATTCAATATACTGCACAAACCAAATTCCTGCACACAGATTGAGTGACCGACAAGATGGTGAACAAAACTTGTGCATACGGCCCTGTTACTGGCACGCTACCGGCTTGATAAAAATGATATCTTTTATCTAGAATGGTTAGCAAGCAGAATGTTTATTTCTTTTGCTAAAAACACTAAAGATCTGGAGAAGTGCCATAAATGGATACACTGAATATATCAATGCATTGGTCAAGCATGATTGCAGATTTAAGGCTTGTTTGTTTGCCGCACCTAGCTAGTAGCTACCATGTTGCTATGGTGGGTGTGGCCTGTTTCCTTATTCAGAGCGGTCAATTAGTATCTCCTTAATATCATAATGTACCAAAAAAGTCCCCTCCCAGTTGTGTCTCAGTATACTGGGTGGAAAATATATCTGACAACAGAACTAATCCTTTAAGCACACTTAATCACACAGGAATAATTACTATAGGAATATCATGATTGTTATTCTCATAATATCATGAAATTTAAATTTAGACTTGGAAAATATATCAAATCTTCTCTCTCTTATCATATTTCCACATTTGAAGTAATTTGATGCTGCCAGGAATCCAAGGGGAAATTTGTTTCTGAGTTCAAACCAGGGAAAATAGAATTACAGTTAACCAAATCAGATGGTAATAACATTATTGCATTTGATTAACTTGGATCAGTGGGCTGACATCTTGTAGATGACAGTTGACTACTTTTGGGTACATGAAATACTGAATATTTGTGTTTTGTGGAGATATGTGAAGTATTCGAAGCAGAAACCTAAATATAATAGTTGGTATGCATGCCAGGCTATTTTTTACAGTTAACCCTTGCCCTAATTTACCTTATTTTTTCATATTTTGTATGTGGTGGGGGGAGGGGAAGCAGGGCGAATGCACTCCCCTTGGCTATGTAACTCCTGCCTATGGGTAATTACATAGTGGCAGTAGCATAGCTAGGGGCGAGTGGGGCTGTGCGAACCCCTATGGTATATAGGTATAATGATATATTTTTTCACAGGCCCCCTTCAAGCCGGGCCCTTTTTAGGGGAAGACTGTCCCCCCCTCCTAGTTGTGCCACTGCATAGTGGTCAAGTTTGATCAGAATAAGATAAGATAAAAATGTGTGCCCTTTTGTCTGATATTCAAAACCTCAGTTGGTATGAGAATAAAGACCATCTTAACACAATGCTTAGGGAAATGTGATATCAGAGTGACTTTGCGCCGTCATCTCAGGCTACGGTTAAGAGTTCTTTTTACTTTCAAAAAGCAAGCTGCAACTTTTGTGGGGGAAAAAAGGATTTTAAAAACAGGCCACCTACCTACATAAATAGAACCATACAACCTAAAGAAAGAAACATAACCGCTACACCCACTGTGGTGTAGCGGTTATTATACCTGTCTACAGACCACAAGGTCCTGGGTTCAAGCCTGGGTTGGGTAGACACACCACAATGCACTACAACTGGTTATTAAAGGCCGTGGACATTGACTTGGTTGTCGATGTTATGTCTGTCCGTACGTCGTATCTGTGTTCTCGTCCGGGTCGTATTAAGCGTTTCGTGTTAGCATTTTTACTATCATAACCGATTACGCAGGTGACAACCTCGTCACTGTAATTGTGTGTTCACTCGTCGGCATCGCGGCTAAAGAAAGAAAAAAAAATGAGTTATATGGTTATTTCTGCAATTCATATAAAATGTTGTCTCTGGCAAGAAATATGCAAAAAGTGTTTCCACTACAGATTGTAAAGCACAATGGGAAAATCTAGGCTTAGTTTATTCATTGCCTCTTTTAACTCCAGTTTTTTCGCTTCATTAAGTGTTCTTGGTCTGCATGTGACCTTTATCATTTCATGTGTAAATGCTTAAAATGAGTCCCAAAGCATTATGAAATTTAAGTAAATATCCCATGAATGCACCACAAATCACATCAAACTCCCCAAAGTGTTTCTTACCCTCCTGCTATTGTTGTGATGGTTTCCAAGCTTCCTCGTAAGGTCATACTCCTTTCTTTGCCAAGGTGCAGGGTGGGTGTGATATTTCTTTCACTGTATGTTTTATTGTCTCTTGCTGGTGCCAAGTGGGCAAATAATTTGTTAAGAAAATTTCTTTTTGGTTGTTGACATTGATGGGTAATTTTAAATATTTCACTATATGTTCACATGTCAGATCAGTTTTAGTGATGGAGGGGGAGGGTTCTGGCTAGGTTAGAGGTCATTTGTAACTACATGACCAATGCTTGGTATTGTGCTTAGTAAACTTTCGTAGAATTATGTACACAATTTTACAAGCTATAAAAAATAAAAGCTAGCAGATGAGAGATACCAATAAAATTTACTGTTTGACTAAACATTAATTTAATTTTAAAAACTGAAGAAATTCTGATGGGTAAAATAAAGGAAGGTATAAGTTTTGCATGATGACCAATTCTTTCCAAGTATTTGATGAATTTTGGAACTTTTTTCATCAACATAAAGAAATAAGAAGGACAAAAACTCTTTGGCAATACAATTTTAGGGCAACTAATCAACATGACAATATTGACCATAACTGCATAATATTTATAATCAATTTACAGACTATTTGCCCATTTGGCAATCCACCACCAGCAGCTGTGGGATGAATTAACTGCTTCAGACACCTTTGCAATTATGCCTGTACAAGGGATAGCCTAAAGGGGTTGTCATGGCCAATGTAAATATCCCCATTGAGTTGGGAATAGTTGTATTTTTGTATGATATTATTTAGCTAGGGCCTTTGTTGATATAGTTGGAATGCTAATTACACTTGAATACAACAAGAAAAATCACCATCAAAACAAACATGGACAAAAGTCCTCCTTGCACCCTGTAATTATCATGTCTATCATAGTATACCTGTAAATACTGGGTTACCAAGTGAAACCTCTGCCACTCTCGACTCATTGTGTACAAATGGATACAAAGCAAAGACATTGTAAATCAGCTTGTAAATCAGACTGTTTCGCTTTGCCCTGTACAAGGGGCAATGCTTTGTCACCTGCAGACATAGACTCCTGAACTTCCCAGAAGCAGTAAATACTATAACACTGGTGGGAATTATTGTTTTTAAGGAACAAAACATTGAGGACCCACAACTGTTTAGGATTCAACAGAATTTTCAGTTTGTAGCTCCTTGTTATTATGAGCAATGTATTCATAATATTTCAACCTTGATTTTAAAATCCATTTTCCTTGTGGCATGTAGTTAAAGCAGAGCCCTAGCTGAATATTGAGGTGTTTAATTGTTGCCATTTTTTGTCCTTGAATATGAAGGAAAATGTTTTGATCTTGGAAGGGGGGAATTATAATCCTAATTGCTGTCAGCAGGGAATTGAAACAAACCTTTTTCTTCAGATTTAGAAAGATTAGGTAGGTGATTATTTGAATTACTGATGGAAAACTTTAAATACTGTATGTAGCACAGCTAGGGTGCAGGTCATTTCAAGGACTGCAGACATGAATGAAAAATTCTGATCTATAAGGTTTGATTTTATGGTGTTTGTAGTTGTTCATTTAAGGGGTGTGAAAACACCTATGACACCTGCTTTTTAATAAAGTAAAAATGTAAATTTTGATCTTAAGTTTGACACATTTAGTGACACAGTAAATATTTGTGTCAAAGCTGGGGATCTATTTGCAGTAATATGAATGCAATTCAGAACTTCACAAACCATTTGAGCTCTTACCTGTCAGTCCCCCTTCCCACACCCTGCCCCGCCCCTAATGAACACTCATTTACACATAAAAGGTGCCACCTCATACAGACAAGAAAAACCTGGATTTGCCTTTGGAGGATGTTCGGAAATACCAATGACTTCTTTTCCTCAATTGTGAATTTGTGATTAAAAAATCTGATAAAACTGTCATCAGGTTTTATGCTCTTTTAATGAATTTTGATAATTTTCAGTAATCACCGAATTGGTTGCATGTTTGTAATATAATTTCTAATTTGTAGTAATTTGGCAACTGGTGCACTACTTGTGCTGAAAGATATTACGTTTTTATTTTCGTTTACTTATTATATTTTTTGCAGAAACTCATCCAGTCTAACGTTAAGAGCTTTCACACGAAGAGTATTCCACGTTGACTTAGATAGTAACTACGTTTACCTTTAAAATGCATCTTATGGGCGTCTCAAGTCTCTGACGGACAGTTAATCTCCTTGTGTTACATACTTAATTCTGATTGGGACACTCATTGTCAGAAATAGAGGCAGACAGGCATCCTTGAGATTCTGAGAAAAGGCACAGAATAAATTGTGGGCATGAGTGACACAATAACCTGAAATTACAGTCCCTAAGGAGATCATTTTTATTCTTTCTTTATTTTTTCAGTCTTTTGAAGTGGTAACTCTGAAAAATTGTCTACTTGTCTTAGATTAGTCATCAAGTCTTTTTTAGAATGGTCATTGATTGTAATAGGTCAAGACTCCGAATAAGGGATTTTGCATTGATAGCCCTCATTCATTTGAAAGGTTATCAGTGCCATTACATGTGAGAAAAGTTGAATTATTCTAGAGACTTCAGACTTTAGAGAAAATGTGCCTCCACATTTTAACTGAGTGCTCCTTTACTGAGAGAAAAAAAAATTCATTTGCCAAACTAAGGAAATAAACAAAACAAATATCCTGTGAGTATTTGCCTCGTAAGGATACAAAGTTTATACCTTTATGTTTCGTAATGAAACAGTAGGTATGTAGACCTTAGATGAACCCAGGGAGCTGCTAAATTGATATGAAACAGTAGGTATATAGACCTTAGATGAACCCAGGGAGCTACCTTTATGTTTTGTAATAAAACAGTAGGTATGTAGACCTTAGATGAACCCAGGGAGCTGCTAAATTGATATGAAACAGTAGGTATGTAGACCTTAGATGAACCCAGAAAGCTACCTTTATATTTTGTAATGAAACAGTAGGTATGTAGACCTTAGATGAACCCAGGGAGCTGCTAAATTGATATGAAACAATAGGTATATAGACCTTAGATGAACCCAGGGAGCTGCTAAATTGATATAAAACAGTAGGTATGTAGACCTTAGATGAAGCCAGGGAGCTGCTAAATTGATACAAAACAGTAGGTATGTAGACCTTAGATGAACCCAGGGAGCTGCTAAATTGATATAAAACAGTAGGTAGCCTTAGATGAACTAAATATGTAGACCTTAGATGAACCCAGGGAGCTGCTAAATTGATATAAAACAGTAGGTATGTAGACCTTAGATGAAGCCAGGGAGCTGCTAAATTGATATAAAACAGTAGGTATGTAGACCTTAGATGAACCCGGGGAGCTGCTAAATTGATCTATTCTAGTTCTCCTTGCTCCTTTACTCTACATCAACATTGCTTTCTTCATTTACGTTGGAATTCATCTCTGCCAGCTTTTATTTATATCCGTTTTGATCCTAAAAACTCCTTACCATGAAGATATCTGTCATCTTTATTAAGGAGATCTGAGAGGTATGTCTTCAAGGTAGGAATTCAACCAAAACATTCTGTCACTGCTGCTTCTTCTCATGGGTTTTCGCCTCTCATCACCAGCCATTATTCCAAGCTCCTGCCGTGCATCTAAGATGAAAGGAATTTATCCTCCTTAGAAACAAAGAAACTTTGTATCCTTACGGAACGGTGCCTCTTTTGTCTTAGAAGGTATAGTCTTGTTAAGCTCATGGTTAATGCATAAGGATTAAATTGGCTTTGCAATACTGTTGAGGTGTTGTGTCAGGAGCTGGTTGGTTAATCTGGAAGTCTCTTTGTATGGCGGTTATCGAAATTGCGATTGTTTGAAACTCAAAGGGAAGTCGTCATTCTTTTGATGACAGAGGGCGCATTATAATCTTATTTACCCAGCAATGTTTTTTGTTAAGTAATACATTTTAGTGGATCTTACAGAATAACATGTTCTAAAAGAAATGCATGAAGAAAAAAAACATTTCAAATATAAGCACATTTAAAGATGGAATGGGGTCTCAAGAAAGTGGCTTGACCTGTTACTAAAAGTCTAATATATATTAGAAATGTCACTTCTGCTGTGGTAATTGATTGGCTTGTTGGTGATTGTGTAAGTATTTCAACCAATCAGAAATGTTAGATTGTAGTGTATTTTCATCCAATGTTAAGCCAATATCCGGCCTTTAATCCTGAATGTTAGCCTGATCAATACTTGATAGAAAGACGGGTTATTTTTGAATTAATTACTCCGCCAATAAAGTTGGACATGGTTAATGTTTTCGCCTTTGTTTGTCTGTTTGTTTGTTTGTCATCAAGATATCCCAATAACTAATGAATTGGATTTTGATTAAATTTGGTGTGTGGTTTTGTTACTGTTTCAGGAAGAAGTGATTACAATTTGGTGACTTATTGGAACGGGGGAAGGGCAGATATTGAGGGGTCAGAGGGGTGTTTTAAAATGAGATCTGTGAAAACTTTTACAGTAGAAACCTTTCAATGGATTCCAATGTAATGTCCTAAACAATGAATTCATACCCTGAAAAAAAGGTTTTTTTTTTTTTAAATTCTGGACTCTAAGAAAATTAAATCAAGTGTTTCCTGGTATCAGAGAATCAAAACAAATGACTTCTTGTATGAAAGGAAAATTATGGAATGTGAATTTTGGCAGAATAAAGCTCAAACAATGAATGCTTAGCCTGAATAACCTGAAAACAATGATCAATCACAAGTGATGATCCTCTAGTGTTTAGAATGCAAATGGAAATACAGATCAACAGTGAGGAAGAGATTAATGACTTGTGGGTCAGGGCTTCTGAGGTAGATTGTATTCCAGTGGGATTGAACAGGGGCAGAGGTATGCGCTCTGCAGAGTGCTTGCTATGATTCTAGTTCTAGTTTGTTGCATTATACAAACTTTGATGAGACTTGCTCCAGTTTTACTTGAATTGGAAAAAGGAATTCACAAGATTGATAGTTGAATCTTACATACCGGTTTTAATTTTTGGTAAACTTACTGATAGGACACATAAAGTCAAAATTTTAAAGTTGGGGTGCTATATGAGAATTAAAAAAGAATCAGATATGTCAAAAATTGCATCTTAAAAGCTTATTTCATTCTCAAGTTATCCATGCAACAACGAGGCTGCCATTTTGTATTGAAATATACTAATAATAACATCATTTTCCCCAATGTGTTAGCCTACAGTCATGTATTTCTCTATAATTCTTATTAAATTTTTATAATTAATATGTTGATTAATTATTTTCATCATTAATATGATGTACAAATCACAGTTCTATGGAAAGGAATTATATATCTTGTCATCTAGAAAGTTTGAAAAACATCAAGATTTTTGACGATGTCATTTTTAGAGGGCATTATAACAAGATGGCTACTCTCTTGTAACTTATTTTTAACAGAATTAATGTTTTGATTATTGAAAAAAAAAAACATAGGTTAGATTGGTTTAAAAGATTTTGGCAAATGACTTCTAATTATTACTTCTATCACAACAATAGATGAAAATAGCCAGACTTCCTTCAATCTTCTTGAGTATTTCATAACTATCTTATCTCAAGAAATCAATATGTGAATAGACGATTGCTGTGAGATATAGCACTATAATTATTTTGCTTTAAATTTACTGCCCAATTTTTCACATGAATAAGATTATCTCATTAAGCATACCACAGAAAATTTCAGTCTGCTTGAATTGGCACAAATAGGGAGAGATATCGGCTCATTATGAATCATGTGACAGTCATTTGTAGAGAACCTCTTTGTCTTTAGTTGCATCTTGCAAATTATCAAAATAACTGATGGATGGTATATCAATCAGAATAACACCAAGGAAGTGCTCATTCAATCATGCCAAGTTCTCTTTGGTGATGAGTTTGGGGCTGTTTCAAGGGGGAAGTCTTTCTTTCAGTTTGTTTGAAAGTAAGTTTGTACCAGAAATGGCACCCTTGTGACCATATTTGGCCACTGGAATGCATCTTGACCTAAATATCTTCTCCTTGGCATGACTTCTTATTTCTTTGAATTTGTATCCATATTTAGCTGAGTTTTTTTAGAGTTCTTTTGAATTTCTTGGAGGGCCTCTTTTTTGTTGTTGATATGAATGGTTTATGTCCAAATACAACTACAGGTAGTCTTGTGAAAGGGTACTTTGAACATGAATTTGTTCATTTGCTGTAAAACTTTTGTAGAAGTTTTATTTGTTTTTGATGCTTTTTAAGATTTGGACAATGTTTTACAACGGATTGTCTTTTTGCCATTTGATATTTCTTGGAATTGGAATTGAACACAATAACAAGACTGTGTGTGTAGGTATTCAGAGATCTTTAAAACAAGTGTTGTCTGCAGGTTACTATTGTTGTCCATAAGCCTTTAAACAATGTTAGTCTTTAAGTGATCATACACCTTTTAAAACTTGTCTTAAAATCTTTATAAGACCTTCAACAATGTTATCTGTAAGTGTCCATAGATGTCTTTAGACATCATAGAGCTTTAAAACAATATCTTTAGTAATGATAATAGTAATAATAATAATAATATAAAATTAAATTTATAAAGAGCAACAAACAAAGGTTTCCAAGCTCTTTACAGTGTAATACAAAGAAAACAAGAACTCTGAACCAATTGATTTAAACAACAAAACTGAAATTAATATAATTATATCTTTATTATGTTTTTAGATACCTAAGTCCAAAGTTAAAAAAAAAATGTCTGCAGGTATTCCTGAACCATCAGAAAAGTGTCTTGATGCTTTTTACAATCTTATCCTTCCTTATATCTGAATAATACAAGGTGTTTGAATATTTTGCCTTGATCCAATAGTCTTCCACACGTTTTATCATATTAAAGGATTAGTTCAGGGTTCAAGCAAGTTTATCTTATATCAAAGAGAATTTTAAAGGACATAAACAGTGAAGGGCATTCAAAAATCCTATTCTGTTAAGGAGATATTCAAGTTTAAAGGTCTATCTTATCTGTGTAGAAATGACTGGTGTATAGTAAGTCTATTATGGAAAGTTGACATCTTCATCCTCACATTTTTAACAATTGTTAATGTATTTTAAAGGAAGTGTATTTAATATGTTCACGATTTAAATTATTTTCCCTTAAACTTTCTTTAGACGGTATACTATAAATACCTTGCTAAATTCAGTTTTACTACTTTTTAACATATCAAATGAGTTTTAAGCCACAAAATCGCAGGACAAAATATGATAGAATACAAAGACTTTAAGGAATCTGAGGCTATGACATCACAAAGTCTGATTTCAGTCAGTTTCTACACAATAGATCCTCCTCCTCCTCCTCCTCCTCCTCCTCCTCCTCCTCCTCCTCCTCCTCCTCCTCCTCCTCCTCCTCCTCCTCCTCCTCCTCCTCCTCCTCCTCCTCCTCCTCCTCCTCCTCCTCCTCCTCCTCCTCCTCCTCCTCCTCCTCCTCCTCCTCCTCCTCCTCCTCCTCCTCCTCCCCCCCCTCCCCCCTTCCCCCTTCTCTTCCTCCTCCTCCCCCCTCCTTTCCCCCTCAAAATAAAGCATGGATTCAACCGCAACCCCCTTCTTGGGAGGGGTGGGGGGAAGGGGGCCTCTAACTCAAACACACCTCTGTCAGTCTGTCCTCCCTAATCTAAAACCGGCCCTCGGTCATTTCCTCAGACATAAAAAGCAAGGAAAGATTACAAGGTGATGTAGATATGAATTAATTTATCAAAAATAGAATAGATACAATAAAGATGTCATAAATAATAGATTTGCCCCTGCTAAAAACAAGAAGAAAGAACACCTGCTTCCATATGCTATCAATAACAATCATCGCCATTGATAATGATAACCTAATCCACAAACGTAATAATCAATACCGTACAAGAAATAATAATATCTGAATTTCCATGTTCCCTATGCCAAAACAACTTTCCCTAACTGCTCAAACACTAAGAGATTGAAATGCTTTACCCCCAGACGTATGCACTCACCAAGCCTAAACTGTTTTAAAGCTAAACTTAGCCTAGTAAACTTGTTAACTGTTGTTTCCTCATACTTGTTATGCACGGTTGTCGTTCATGTCCAGAGGGATTTTTGCTGACTTATACTGTAAGTTTGCAAAGCACCTTTTAATTGAATGGTGATACAGTAATGTGCGCTATACTATAAGTTTCCATAACACCTTAACCACCATTTCATTCCACACCTTGACCTATTCAGATTCAGATTCCGGCAGGTCGCAAGATTACTTTAGCAAGTGGCATACATGACACCCATGCTAACAATTTCTTAACCTAGCTGTTGAAGTTTCCGTTTAGACTAGCCTTGTTCTTTTCAAATTTTAAACAATATCATTCTCCTTCACTATCTCTTTGTGACTCTTCAAAAAATATTTTAGTGTAATATATATTTTCAATTATGTTTCTGAAACAGTAAATATATCTAAATGATACCATTCTTCATATCACGTTTTGGAGGTGGCTATTAAAATATCGGATTGGCAATGGAAATTTCGTCTGCATTCCTCAGTGTTGCCAATTTACATGATTTTTGCGAATAATAACAACGCCATAAATTTTTGAATTAGCATTACTGAAATTTATTGTAGCAGTGTGCCATTAAAATAAAATCTTTATTAAAATAGCTCTTAATTTTAAGTCCATATTCTCTTCATTAAATGAAATTTAAAAAAAAATTCTTCATAAATGGTAGATTTTGAGCATGGAGTTTACAATACTAGTCCTGTCACATTCTGAGGACCACGACAGAAAAGGAGGGACATTTTATCCCAAATAACAACTCCCAGCTAGAAGCAAGCTTTCTCCCAACTTTTCAGCTAGCAAATAAACACCTGTAGCTTACACACATATCTGCACTTTGCATTACAAGACATTGCAAACAGGTTAGCTAATATGCGTGAGGGACTTACTGAACTACAAAAATCAGATAATAATTATTCCTCCAATGTATGGTTTAGACTTAATTTTCCCTTCTCCATAGTATCCACGCTTCATTAACTCTTTAACGCCTGAATGACAATTTTCAAGCTTGGATGCATTTTGCTAGAAAATAAAACTCCTTTTCTTCAAATCAGTGTTTTATTCTGAAATCTTTTATTACAGTGAGTCACACTTGTGATAAATTGTGTATCTCTATAGTGATATGTATGTGTTTTTGAATGAGAAAGTCAACAGCAATAGGGACTTTGTTGGTTGTTTTTGAGAAACTTGGTTGTCAAAAACAGTTTGATTACCACCTTGTTTTATCTGGAATTTCTTTTGAATTTTGTGCAGTATAGGAGGGGGAGTGGCAGTGAGATAGGTGATTGGGAATAATGAGGTATTAAAACCCTACATATTGATTTTTATCTTGCTGAAAAGTGAAGCAAATATTCTAAAAGAAATAAAACAAACTTTCAATACTTGTGTTGGATTTTATTCCTGTCTTGGTAATTCTTGGATTGCAATTTGTGAAAATAGAATCCCTGGCTTAATGACATGACAAGAAATTACTGAGGAAATAATAGTTTCATTTTATTTCGGTCAGACCTGCAGAAATAACCAACCTAATGCAGAAATAACCTACCTAATGCAGAAATAAGCCACCCTAATGCAGAAATAACCTACCTAATGCAGAAACAACCTACCCTAATACAAAAATAACCAACCCTAATGCAGAAATAACTTATCCTAATGCAGAAATAACCTACCCTAATACAAAAATAACCTACCCTGATGCAGAAATAACTTATCCTAATGCAGAAATAACCTACCCTTATGCAGAAATAACTTACCCTAATGCAGAAATGACCTACCCTAATACAGAAATAACCTACCTAATGCAGAAACAACCTCACCCTAATGCAGAAATAACCTACCCTAATGCAGAAACAACCTTACCCTAATGCAGAAACAACCTTACCCTAATGCAGAAACAACCTTACCCTAATGCAGAAATAACCTTACCCTAATGCAGAAACAACCTTACCCTAATGCAGAAATAACCTACCTAATGCAGAAACAACCTTACCCTAATGCAGAAATAACCTTACCCTAATGCAGAAACAACCTTACCCTAATGCAGAAATAACCTACCTAATGCAGAAACAACCTTACCCTAATACAGAAATAACCCACCCTAATGCAGAAATAACCTACCCTAATGCAGAAACAACCTTACCCTTATGCAGAAATAACCTATCCTAATGCAGAAATAACCTATCCTAATGCAGAAATAACCTACCTAATGCAGAAACAACCTTACCCTAATACAGAAATAACCTACCTAATGCAGAAACAACCTCACCCTAATGCAGAAATAACCTACCCTAATGCAGAAACAACCTTACCCTAATGCAGAAATAACCCACCCTAATGCAGAAACAATCTTACCCTAATGCAGAAATAACCTTACCCTAATGCAGAAACAACCTTACCCTAATGCAGAAATAACCTACCTAATGCAGAAACAACCTTACCCTAATACAGAAATAACCCACCCTAATGCAGAAATAACCTACCCTAATGCAGAAACAACCTTACCCTTATGCAGAAATAACCTATCCTAATGCAGAAATAACCTATCCTAATGCAGAAATAACCTACCTAATGCAGAAACAACCTTACCCTAATGCAGAAATAACCTACCTAATGCAGAAACAACCTTACCCTAATGCAGAAATAACCCACCCTAATGCAGAAACAACCTTAATAATGCAGAAATAACCTGCCCTAATGCAGAAACAACCTTACCTAATGCAGAAATAACCCACCCTAATGCAGAAACAACCTTACCCTAATGCAGAAATAACCTTACCCTAATGCAGAAACAACCTTACCCTAATACAGAAATAACCCACCCTAATGCAGAAATAACCTACCCTAATGCAGAAACAACCTTACCCTTATGCAGAAATAACCTATCCTAATGCAGAAATAACCTATCCTAATGCAGAAATAACCTACCTAATGCAGAAACAACCTTACCCTAATGCAGAAATAACCTACCTAATGCAGAAACAACCTTACCCTAATGCAGAAATAACCCACCCTAATGCAGAAACAACCTTACCCTAATGCAGAAATAACCTACCCTAATGCAGAAACAACCTTACCCTAATGCAGAAATAACCCACCCTAATGCAGAAACAACCTACCCTAATACAAAAATAACCAACCCTAATGCAGAAATAACTTATCCTAATGCAGAAATAACCTACCCTAATACAAAAATAACCTACCCTGATGCAGAAATAACTTATCCTAATGCAGAAATAACCTACCCTTATGCAGAAATAACTTACCCTAATGCAGAAATGACCTACCCTAATACAGAAATAACCTACCTAATGCAGAAACAACCTCACCCTAATGCAGAAATAACCTACCCTAATGCAGAAACAACCTTACCCTAATGCAGAAACAACCTTACCCTAATGCAGAAACAACCTTACCCTAATGCAGAAATAACCTTACCCTAATGCAGAAACAACCTTACCCTAATGCAGAAATAACCTACCTAATGCAGAAACAACCTTACCTAATGCAGAAATAACCTTACCTAATGCAGAAACAACCTTACCTAATGCAGAAATAACCTACCTAATGCAGAAACAACCTTACCTAATACAGAAATAACCCACCCTAATGCAGAAATAACCTACCCTAATGCAGAAACAACCTTACCCTTATGCAGAAATAACCTATCCTAATGCAGAAATAACCTATCCTAATGCAGAAATAACCTACCTAATGCAGAAACAACCTTACCCTAATGCAGAAATAACCTACCTAATGCAGAAACAACCTTACCCTAATGCAGAAATAACCCACCCTAATGCAGAAACAACCTTGCCTAATGCAGAAATAACCTGCCTAATGCAGAAACAACCTTACCCTAATGCAGAAATAACCCACCCTAATGCAGAAACAACCTTACCCTAATGCAGAAATAACCTTACCCTAATGCAGAAACAACCTTACCCTAATGCAGAAATAACCCACCCTAATGCAGAAACAACCTTACCCTAATGCAGAAATAACCTACCCTAATGCAGAAACAACCTTACCCTAATGCAGAAACAACCTTACCCTAATGCAGAAATAACCTATCCTAATGCAGAAATAACCTTACCCTAATGCAGAAATAACCTTACCCTAATGCAGAAATAACCTTACCCTAATGCAGAAACAACCCACCCTAATGCAGAAATAACCTACCCTAATGCAGAAATAACCCACCCTAATGCAGAAATAACCTACCCTATTGCAGAAATAGCCTGATCCTAATACAGAAATAACCTACCTTATGCAGAAACAACCTTACCCTAATGCAGAAATAACCTACCCTAATGCAGAAACAACCTTACCCTAATGCAGAAATAACCTATCCTAATGCAGAAATAACCTATCCTAATGCAGAAATAACCCACCTAAAGCATAAATAACCTTACCCTAATGCAGAAATAACCCACCCTAATGCAGAAACAACCTTACCCTAATGCAGAAACAACCTTACCCTAATGCAGAAATAACCCACCCTAATGCAGAAATAACCTACCCTAATGTATTGCTTTATCTCTGTGCATTTGAGAGTATATGAGTTTGACACACAGTCTTTTAAATGGACAATTGTGGGTAGAGAAAGGTTCAAAAAGCACCTATGCCCTCTGTTGATTTCCCTTGACTTATTTCCTCTTACTTGCAGTATATGATTTACAAAATATCTTTTCATATTTCAGAAACTTCCCCTTTTTCAAAAAGACCCTCTTTGATCAATAAACCGAGATATTACTTTCTTACAATAAAGTACTTATTTTCTTCTCTTCACCGCATGTTATTTGTGTTTAACTTGACTTTTGAAATGTTCATTCCATCTCATGAGACACCTCTCTGGAATGTTGAAAAAGGTTACAAGCCATATTTCCATTTTTCTATACCTTCTTACATGGCTGCTTTTCATCTGAGTTTCTGATATTTCAGAACTCCCTTATCTCTAAAATCCCCCCTTTTATTTTGATGTCCTCTGTACGCACATATATTTGTACTTTATTCTGCCTTTGGTATTGCCACCTGCTTCTCAAGTTGAAATTTGCTGCGCCTCGATATGCAAATTAATAGTATTTCTTCTTTGAAATAAAAACCTTGTTTTGCTCGTATAAACACAGATATTACTTCACTTCAAGTAGTTCCTTCACCCCAATCTTCATCCAACTATTTGCTTGTTGAGTAGTTGTCCTGTTTGCTGGCTACTTTGCTCTACAAAGTTTGTCCTATCCCACAAGGCACCTCTTGGGATGGTTCAAAAAACATCGCAGGACATGTTTCTGTCTATTTGTACTTTGATAGGCCCCTTTAATCTATCATTTTTCAAAGCTCCCTTTTCTCGTAAGTGCCCTTGGTCAACTTATCGGTCAGTCATGTTTCATAGATATCAAATTGAATTTTCTCTAGTAGCTCTAATTTTCTTTTTCATTTTCTTAAATATTTTATTTTCTCTATCAGATATTTTATATATTTTTTTTTACACCGTAAGTCATCGAGATTTGGATGCACTAGACTCGTGTCATACAAATTTATAACTGCATTATTTTTTTAGAAACGTAAGTTGAAATATTGTCATCTGGTGATGAAAATAGTTGTGAATTTATCCCAAAAGGGGGAGAGCTGCTAGCAGTAAATTACTACAGGGTATGTATCCATTGGGGTGGATTTGAAGTTTTAATTCAGATAAGTTTTGGTCATGATCTTTTTGCTTAGGTTACTATTCATGCACAGAATTGTATTTGGATGCAAAAAATCTCAAGGGGCTGTTCCAGTAAATATAAGTTTGAACCAAAAATGAGTTTACCTTTCTTTAAAGTAAAACCTCAAACTCTTTCCCAAAGTCAAGTGGGGGTAGAATTGTCAATGAATTATTTAAGATAAAAATGTTGGTAGTAAAGTGTTGTTGATATTATAGTAAAGAAGATGGATTTAAAGGCCATCTATCGTGATTGAAATGTGGAGGCGTACATTTTGTTCCAAAACGATACTGATTGGCCTATCAATGTATGTGCACATTGTACAATTGTGTTTCAACCAATCAAAACACACGAATTGAAACCTATGTACCTGCGAGTAATAGAGACAATAACTGGCCTTTAAATGTTTGTCCATTATGGTATTCATGCTTGAGACCATTTTCTATTTTTTTTTCTTCATAGCCCATTTCATTTGTTCCTTTAAGTTGTCCCCAATGCTATGCATAGTCTATATACATTGTGCTCCAAGTGTGTGAAAAGAGATTATGGGGCTCTTGTTACAAATAAAACTAATCAGAAATGTCAAATAAGATACAAATATGCTGAAAAGTCAAGTTGTTCCCATCACAGGCAAGTAAATCACTTAACATATTGAAAGAACTTAAAGTGGTATCACCATGACAATGCATTGCTTTTTCTGATAAAGGTGGAACATGAGTTCAGAGAGGGGAGACAACATTCATTAATCAACCTGCTGCCATCAGCAGATTAGTGTATAGTAACCTAGGTATAAACTCTTTTTAAGCGGGAAGGATTAGTATAGCAGTCAGATAAGTTTATCTTGTTGTATGTTATAACATTTCTATGGAGTATTTACATTGTTAGGAGCCGTGCATTATAAATACCATTAATGCACGACCATGATTATTTGGTTTATTCCATTTTCAAAACAGGTGATTTTTTTAATAAAGAGATAAATTATATGTAACTTTTCTTGTTTTTCATTCTTTATAGTTGTTATTTATGCATTTTAAACAATCTTAACACCACTTTTTTTTTAAAGTTAATATTTTGTCATCTTGTTTATGTATTTAATGTAGGTTTAAAGGACTTTGCACTCGTGAATGACCCTCCTAAAGTCAGGCTATTCCACTAGTGTCAAAGTCCTTTGCCCTGTGCATTAAATTTGCATAAAACACACTGCCTCAAGATTAATCTTTAAACACAGAACAAACAGAACTGTGAAGATACTTTTGTCCCATTATTAAGATATTGAATAAAGTTCTTAGCAATTGTTAATTTTATTAACAATTTATTTAAATATGTTACTAAACAAAAATAATTTCCTAAATTTTTTGAGGTGGAATTGAATAAGAGTCACTTTACTAGATTGCTTTAATATCATCCCCATATCCCATCAGTGAAAGTAATGAAAAATCTATGGAACATTTCAATAAAATGTACAAGGACATTTAAAGATAAAGAGTCCCAGTTAACAGAATAAGATTTTTGAATGATTTCTTGACTATTTTGTTGCTTTTACAACAGACTTGACCTTTGAACTTACCCATGAAAAGTCAAATTTAATCTTGGGAACCTTAATCCATATTTGCATTCTGGGTCATGGATAGAGGGCATGCAGAGATGAAAGTTAGAATTGTTGGACATATTAATTTTAATATCAGGTGTATTTTGTCTAACAGGTGGAAAAAATGATGGATTGTATCTGTCAAGTCTGGTTGTCTGGAGAAAAAAAAAATGAAACAGCTGCTTTAATGTCTCCCTCTATATAAAAAAGGTTTATCTTTCACCGAAGAATGAGTCTGCCATTTCTTAACAAATGACATCAGAGCTCAAAAGTATACTACTGGCAATGGCATGTTGTATTTATTCCACATATTTGTCTCTCCTTATAGCATTATCAAATTTCACTGTTGATCTGAAAACAAAACATGATGGGTCTCACTTTTGTAACTTCTGCTTTGTTTATCAAAATGGCAGAACTGATTTTCTAAAGTCACATTTCAGATAATATTGAACCACATCAAAGGTACAGTATCAAAACTAACATCCAATTCTGGATTCTGTTAATTCCATCTATTTTTTTCTCTCGATCTTTTACATCTTATGACATTTTATCATCATTGATTCTTACTTGTCACTGTATTTTTCTTATTCCTGTTTTTTTGGCTTTCAATTTATTTTCTTTATCTATCAACAAGACTCAAGGCTCAAGTCTTCTATCATGAAGGTTGATGCCCTCACTCCAAAGATAAGATTACATCAATTTTAGAAGGAAAAAAATATATATATACTCTGCGAAAACTTCTTTGTGAAAAAAAAATTAGTTTCCACCAGGGGCCAGAATCCAATCTACGGTCGATCGCATTGTAGATTTGCCAACTCTCTCTAGAAGTCTTGAAGCAATGACTTTTTACATCTCAGAGAAAACAGTAAAGAAAGAAACAAGAGAGAAACCAAAACAAGAAGTAGAAAATTTTGATATCAGGATTTCTTTTAAAACTGAATTCTTCAAGGAATCAGCTGTAACGTTGTGTAATAAAACACAGTGAGTCAAGATTAGCTGTTGTCCCTTTTTTTCTCTTGCTCACTCTCTTTGAAGTGAACTTAAGCTTAATAGATCTAATGCATTCTCTGACTGACAGATTACTGGTGAAAATTGATAGGAGAAGTTTTAGTTAAAAGCTATGGTACAAAGGATTCTCCAGTGGGAAATCTGAGGAAACTTTTTGATAAGGCAACTGATTAAGATTTCTACCTCTAATCCTTGGAGTGCTCCTTGTCATAGACAAAAGTTAAGAATCTGTTGCTTCCATGCTCTTTAGAATAATTAAGTTTTTCGGTAAATTTCATTTCATTCAGATGAAGGAAATATTTATAGATTTTTTAAATAAATTTTGCTGGTGAGTCGTTTCTTTGAAGGGCTTAGCTAACAATGGAAACTTTTGAATGAAAAGGAGTGAAGTTTTTTTATGGATTTGGTTGGGAGTTTTTATTCTGTAAGATCGAATGTCTCTTCCAGCTAGATATTGGTAATGTTAATGGGGTGTGTGGCTAAATTGTATATACCAACTTTAAAAGCCAACTGCATCTCATATGGTAGTGAATTAAAGTTAACTTAAAACTTAGAAATTAAAATTAAAGATTAAAACAAACATTATTTAATACCCTTTTGGCACGTTTGACTCTGACTGTCGTAGTGCCATTAAAACACCAACAATCCAAACCAAACCATTAAAAACAAAAAGAAGAAAATGTAACAAATGTTTCTTGGAAAGCTTTACCTGGAAGTTTAAGAAGCTTTCAAGCATGAAGTTATTACTTCAAGCAGAACTCCCTGGTCCAAGTGACCAAACTGACTGAAAGTGTTTGAACCCTTTCAATTCAAGATTCAATCAATTTTAGGAAAAAAAAAAAAAAAAAACCTGCAAATTTTGCTTCTACGTGGCACTGTTCCTTTAAAGAATCATGGGAGACAGTGTGGGCAGGTGAAGTCAACCGCAATCCATATTCCACAAAATGTAAAATAAAAGGAAATTCTCTCCCGAAAATATTTTGAAAACAGAAACTAAAACCTACCATTGAAAGAAACCGCAAGTATACTTAGGAATTATAATTCATGAACCCTCCATGGAATAACATTCATGTGAGGTTTCCATGGTGATAGACCTTTAAGGTTATCATATAGTATTGTTTGAGCCATGAATGTTTAACTGGTTACTCGACATTAATGTTTGGTTACTCAGCATAGATGTTTGTATTGAAACTTAAAAAGAGGATACCAAAATTTAGAGGCCATGGAAGATGAAAAGATGAAAAAACAATGGGTTATTTTGGTTAATTATTGTGGTGCTATACTAGAATGGCAATTCCTGGGTAAGAGGGGATCATTTTTTGCATAACCAAAATTTTAGATAATTTTATTGGCATTGGCAAGGCATCTCGAAATCTTGGTTTACAGGTTCAATGAAGTGGAGTTTTTGGAGCACTTTTTGGTAAAATCTGAATTGACCATATTACGTTCCAAACATGCTCATTCTAGCTTTATTAATCAACCTGACTTTAAACATGACTCGCATGTCCACCTTGGCTATACCGTGGAGCTATTAACTGAGATTAAATAGCTCCATGGCTATACGCATAGGCGGCTGTAAGAGATTTTTGGAGGGGGATTGAAGCATGAGCTATATATGTGCTTGTTGGTGTATAAATATTATTTGCCTTTTATCTTTGAGATATTATGTCACTGAGGATGGGGAAGGGGGAGCTTAAGTCATATTTAGCCCCTTAAAATTTTCTTCTAAAATTTGATCTATTTGGGGGTATCACCACATTGATTTGCAATCTGGGTGAAGCAAATTAACTGCGTTTTAGGCATGATTTTAACCTCAGAAATGCTTTAAATCACAGAGCTTTCAGACTAGGTATGGCTCCAGGGGTCCTCCAATATTTTTTTTGTTCTGCCGCTACTGTATTATGTTAGTGATGGAATACATAGAATGCTGCTCTGTTTGTTTAATGTGACGACGTAACGGAAAGTGCATAATTTCTACTTTTCAACTCTTTTTGCCCATTTGTACAAGCATATACAGACATGGCAGTGTTTTGCATATGGTGCAGGCCCCTTTATTTATACATATTATTTCACAATAATGTACAGCGTGTGATAGACAAACAATATGCATATTTTAACATTATAGCAGTTTCAAATTTCAACATTTTGCGAGGCCAACTAATTTGAGCAGAGGCCCATGTAGTAGCACTGACTTAATAACTTCCATGAACACACACCTGGTTTAAACAATTAAATCAGAGGCTCAAAACATTCCAGATTTAACCCTAAAAGTTCCCAGCTACATCCATCTTTTAAAAGAATGCTGAAATTTACATGAGGAAAAAGAAGGATAGATAGGAAATCGAATCTGTTTGATGGAGAACTTAAAGAATTCCCGATGAAAGATAACCTTACAATGAAAGTGATACATTTAGAAGCTGAAGGTCTAAGGCCGTGTTGTCACTTATCCCTGGATGATAACCTCGCTTGATGATTGTAGAAAATGCCATGTGTTCTCACTTGATCAGACCCACTGCAGGCGATCTGCTCATGGTGAATGAGACCAGAGTGAACCTGAACTTAGAAGTGGGTCATTAAAAACCTGCGAAAATAGGACAGGTTAACTGTTCATGTGAAATCAATCAATAATAACATGATGTTGTGTAACTAATGTGATCGCAGGTCACTGATCTGTGTTCCCCCATGTTTTATAAGAATCTCATCTGTGGATCTGATCGCCTGCTCCAGATCATGCATCCTACCCTTGCTTAGGATCAGGATCAAGTGACTCCCTGGATCAGATCAGGTAAACTTTGGCGGATCTGATCGTCAGCAGTGGGTCTGATTGCGAGCTTGTGTGCAAGCGAGAACACATTCTTTCAACAAAAAAAAAACCCCAAAGTATCTACTGAAGATGGATATCAACCGAAATGGTTGTTGATATCTGTTTAATGAAATTGAAAATAGTACTGGGAATGCAGTGCTCATCTTTGGAAGTCTTAAGAATCAGCTTTGACACCTTGTTCTTTGGGAGGATAAGGAACTAGTATTGAGAGTGATGATAAAGAGATAAGATATTTAAGCAATAAAGGGTTAAGTGAGAGGTCAATACATATCTTATATGATAGAGGGTAAGGAGCGTAATGCTTGGATTAATATAATTTTTCAAGGAAGTGGGGACCTCTCGATCCCCAACTTTCAGGTTTAAAAATAGTTTGGGAAGTAAAAATGGTTAAAGAACTGCATTCAGTGACGGATCCTGGTTTTTTCATGAGGGAGGCAGGTGGACGCGGTGATATACATAAAACTACCACTATCTGACTGTGTTACTGGATATAAACCTAGAGTGGGGATAAATGCCCCCACCTTTTAGATTATGAAGCCCTTCGTTTTTTGTTTGATGATTTTATGTATATCTTTTTCATTTCTTGCCAGTGGGGGAGGGACGTTCCGAGGTGCCTCCCCCTCAAATCCGCAACTGACTTCGTTGTTTTAATTTTTGTTCCATGAAATGCTTGAAATAAGGATATGCATCGAGTTAAAACATTAAGCCTTGGAGTGATTAATCAAATTACCATTTTGTTGCTTGATGGTTTTGCATTTTGGTTTCTTTATTCTTGATTTCTGTCATACTGCACAATTCCTGATAATAAAAGTAGAGATTTGTACTGGTCCTTAATTGCTAGTCAGTGCATAAACACCCTGTTCTGTGTATGCTATTCCAACTCCCTGCTAAGAGATTGGGGTACACAATGAAGCGTTGGTGTGATTTGATCACCAAAAGTTTTGTTGGTACATTTTCTTGCTGTTTTAAGAAGGTGAACACTATTGTTGATTAAACTGATACTTGATAATAATTTATTTCTACTTCTTCTTTTGTCACTACAAAAAAAAAAACATCTATGAAATAATATAAACAAAACAAAGCAATTGGTGTGGTGGAACTCTCCTAAATTAGTTGGTAACTTTGCTGATGTAACCAACACTTGGTCGTTCGTGTTTGGCTATCATAATTCCGTGTTTGTACATCCTTCAAATCTTGTTGTACATTCCACATAACAGACATTGGTTGCTCTGGATGTAATCTTACATTGTATTATATATGTGGCAAACATTTGCAGCCTTTACCTAGTACAATTTGTATCATTTCATGATCTCTTATCACACATCTGTAATCAAATCATAGGACTTGTACACACTACTTTAAAGCATGTACACCCCCGTGCAATGTCTGTTCTTATTTCTTGCCCCAATTACTGTATATTTTTCACTTCATTTGCGTCAAATAACCAGTTGACCCCAGTAAACACAACACGCACATCCAAGGATAGAAACAGAACAGGCTGCTGTTTAAATTTGTATTTTATTTTAAAATAAGAAACAACGTTAAATTTGCCTCAAAACAACAGCGTTCTGAGGTTTTTGCAAGAGGAGTGAGCGAGCAAGTAAACCCAATTAAGTATGGCACAAAATCATATGCACCAACAGGATTGTTGCCGAAGAATTGGATTGCTCTGTTTGCCGATAGATTTGATATTCAATACTTTTCTCCAGGGGTCACTGGTTCAAGTAATTACAAGGCAGGGTTGCTTCATTAGCAGAAATTGTTCGGATTAATCGTAGAGGTGCTGCAGGTGTTTGTCGCTGCGCTTGAGATTTAGAAATCATTTCAGTAAGAAAGATCTTCATAGCGGTTGAGGGTTGGATTATGTTCCAAGGAGTTGATGCAAAGTGCTTATATATTCTTTTGTCGTTTATGAGATTTCAGATGAAAATATTGATTATTGCTGTAGGAAGTTGTTTGAAGGTTGGAAGAACATGGTAATATTAAGAGATCCGGTTGGTAGTATATAAATCCACATCTTATTTGAGGCAGAGAGCAGTTAGAGTAACAGAGTGGTGAACATAGGGCTACAGTATGTCAAATACTGAAGCAGTCCTGATTGTGGTTTAAGTACAAGAAATATAAGCAACTGGATGTGAAGTCACATCTTTGTAAATTGGAATTGTGAATGAAAAGTTGGGGACATATTGGCTAGCCTTAGGGGCCAGAAATGTTGGAAAAATATGATAATGTAATTTGGTGTCATTCAGACAATTCCTGTCTCTTTTAGAGTACAGTTTGTTCAAGAAATGATGACCCATAATTTGCAGCTGTCATTCAATAAAAGCTACATCAAGATTTGGCAAGTCAAAAAACAACAACTACTGTATGTGATGATCCATTTTTGCCGTCCCCTATTCAATCATTCATTAGATTAACAATAATTATTCTTAGCCTTTGCCACAATCAACATCTGGTATACAGTAGGTGTAAAACATGATTGAATCTAATTTCATACAATTAAAAGAAATTTTAAATCTCATTAGAAAATTACTTAAAACATTTGTTTTCATGCTTGATTTACCATGCACTAATAATCATGAGATGCAAACTGAAATTTTAAGATCCTTACCTTACCCATTCCATATTAATTAAAATTTGGTTAATATATGTTTTGAAAATACAATTTACTGACAATTTCCATAAAGAATTTCAGTTTTCTCACAACTAGTCAAACAAGGACTTTAAGAATGAAGGAGTGAAAATTGTGTGGCAGGAATATGACTTATCATACACCAGGAGAACATTTGAATCGCATTTACAAATACAAAGATTGTTATTCTAACATTGTATTCATTTGCATTTTTAGCATACTTTAATAAGAAGGATATGCATGATAAATGCGCAGACATTTTCGCAAAATCCAAGCAAATTTAGATTGACCAATTTCAACGTATTTGTCATTTGCATATGTTCTGTTGTTGTTACCAATATTTTGATAATAAATTCACATAATTGTAAGTATAATATTTTTTAATACCAAAAATAAAAAGTGACATTTGAAAATAAGTATTAGTCTAATTTGTAAATTCAAAGTAAGTTGAAGTGGGCTACATTTAAAACACCTGTTAAGTTATTGTTTACACTTGTACAAGAGGCCTATATCACATTGTTTTATGTACAGTAGTAACATTGTTCAAGGGAGTGCATGGAGGTAGATTCCTTCCATAATGTTCATTACTGACCCCTCCAATGAAAAGTGGGATCTTAGAAGTCAATTTTTCAAGTTGTTCAACTTTATCAAAACACAAAGATGTGGCACTTCAATATGCACTTCAATATGCACTTTAATATGCACTATATGCACTGCAAGGAAAACTGAGACAATTACAATTGTTGACATGTAAAGGTTAATGGATATTGATTTTTATGTAGCACGTAGGTAAAGATCCAGGCACTGTGAAAATGTCAAAAGTTGTTTGCAAAAAGGGTAATATTATTGTTTTAATGATCATTAATGACCATTTTGCTGAATCTACATTTCAATCGCTGATGTTTATCCATTGTTAACAATCAGATAAGAGGAGAATGTAAGTTATAAATGTGAAGATATTCAGTTTTGTGGTATTTCATGCCATTTTATGATTTACTAGTTGAAAAGTTTGGACAGCTGAGAGTCAACATTTGCTTGATTGTTAACAAAACTTATTGAAAACCATGAAAACAAAGGACAATATTTCAAAATGTTACTTAATTTAGTCTTTAAGCAGTATTTTTGATTTTCCTTAAAAAGTTAATTTAAAATTAATCAAATTTGTGATATAAAAATGAGGAATATCTTACAAGGGATATGGTATTTTACCATATCCCTGATCTCACCATTTTGTAGATCTATTGTTTTTTTCCTTTTTACCTCTTTGCTACAATACTTTAAAAGAAAGCAGCTTAATCTGCCCAATTTTTTTGGGGGATTTTCTTTAAATTGGTCCTGCCATGGGGGTCAGATCTTACGTTAAATATATTATTTGGGTTAATTGATTTGCAAAAAAAAAAAACTTTTTCTGCACAAAACCCCATCGGTTGGGAAAATCGCAAAAGAAAAATGTATTTTTCGTCACCTTGACACAAAACCCTAGAATAAGGCTCAGTATGCAAGGATGTCATTTTAGGAATGACTGTATGTAAACAATGCATTGATGCCATGTATAATATGTGGCCACTAAATTTCACAACTAGTATCAATAGCATTTCTGTTTGTTCTTCTTAAATATTACATTTTCCAAACAAATATTAAATAAAAGGCTGTAGCGTTGTGTAGTTGGAGGATGCAGTAATATAAATTCTCAAACTAAAAGTTGTTTATCAATGGCAAAGGGCAACAAAACGAGATGGACATGTTTTGTGCACTTGACATCAACAGAGTTTTTGGGGCTTACCGGGTACAGTGTCATATTCAGCTCACACCAGATTGTTACCCCTGTTCTGTTCAACTGGGCTACTTGATCAGTTGCAAGTTAGTATGATTTATTTTATATATAGTGTGGAATATGATCAAAGAAAGAAAAATCAATAAAATAGAGCTGAATTGTAATTGTTGTGTCCACATGCCAAGCCGTCCCTTTTAGCATATCAAAACTTTAAAAAATCAACTAACAAATCTCTTGCAATTTTTTTAAAAACTTTTAATTCAAGTGCAAAAATGCATATGGAATTGCGTGAATGAACTATTCAGTTCACGTAGGCGAGTTGACTAAACGTCAAGCGACAGAGACTCGAACATTGATAAATAAAACTCTATATTTCTATTAGACGTATGAAAGAAGAAGGTAGATGTTGGTGCAAACATTCAATTTGATTGTTTAACAAAATATTACTTGCGAACAGTAAGAATTTCATGCCGACTAAGGGTTGTAAGGGCAGTGTAAGGGTTGTAAGCTTGATCTTTCTTTCTGCAAGCAATTCAAATTCAAAAGGAAGGACATCACTTTATTATGAGAATGTTCTTCATTTATTTCCAAATCATTTTTATCATAGCTTGAACTTGAAAATGACAAATTAAAATCTAACCAGCCCGAAAAACTTTCGTAATCAGACGCTATTTGTACATGGTTAGTTAGTATGTGTGTGATGCATTGTTTACGATCAGTCCCTGAAATGACATAGCAAACTGTTATGACGTCACAAATCCCTTTCAACTTTTTTTTAGAGCGAGCAATAAATGATCAATTTCTAAGTCCTTTTTTCATCATGAAAATGGATGTAGAACTTGGATTTCTTAATGTATTATTAATTTAGGGATATAAAAAACCTATATCAGGTTAAATCTCAATTTTTTAGAAGGCATGGCAGGACCACTTTAAAAACATATCAGTAGGACCTATGCTCACATTTTGGTCAGGATGGTCAGTGTAGTGAAACTATAGATGTTGTAAACCAGACAAAATTCCCTGGTCAGACATGCTGCCATAGCATTGATGGTAGCATTCCTGGTCAGACTTGCTGCCATAGCATGGATGGTAGCATTCCCTGATCAGACATGCAGCCATAGCATGGATGGTAGCATTCCCTGGTCAGATATGCTGCCATAGGGGTAGAAAACTCATCGTTTGTACATCTCATCGGAAAAAACTAAAAAAAATGTGGCTTATAAACGAAGAACAGAGTCTCTGGCAAATGTGAGTTGAGTAAAAAAATGTAATTAAGATTCGCAAGTGGTCAAAAAGGAATTTTCATATACGGTTTGAAAGTCGTGGTAGGAGAGTGACCCACCTTGTTATACGTAGATGAGTATATATGTTGCAATAATGCTAGGAACACCTGTAGTATTACCATAGTGTAGGTCTGCCGTAATGTAATCTTAGGCCTGTTACCTTAGTGTAGGTCTGCTGTAATGTAACCTTAGGCCTGTTACCTTAGTGTACATGTAGGTCTGCCGTAATGTAACCTTAGGCCTGTTTAATGTCAGCTTCGGCTCTGTTTTAAAGTAATTTCCTAAGCCTTCAATTCCTAAGCCTGTATTTTTATCCTTGTGACAAGCAGCAAACGCATGCTTTAGTTTATTTGTTCAATTTAAGTGACCAGCAAGTACAGTAGTGGTTCTATTTAACCGGCTAGCAGTGATTTTGATATCTTGTTGTATTATCCACCAGCAGTTACGGTCCAAGCTATAATGATGTACTTATTGGACTTCATTAATTCCTGCCTTGAGTTGTAAATAGCCATTACTGGCAGTGCTGGTGTATATAAACATATGCCTTAATATAAGAGCTTAACTGTAAATAATTTCTAAACTATAAACTTATTCCTTAATATAAGAGCTAAACTATAAATAATTTCTGAACATTTACTTAGTCTAGGTGCTAGGTTAATTCTAAACATAAACCAGAAATGTTCTCCTCATCATCCTTGGTAGCGTTTGCTCCGTAATAGTGAAGGGGGCAGTCTCTGTGTTTAAACTTAAATTAAATTAAACTAAATAAAATTAAGCTATTAGTAAACAGTAAAGAGCAGCCCATTTGGTGTCTTCCTTTTTCAATGGTTGCTATGGTGATTTTGTGACAACCATCTGCTGCATTTTTGGGTTTGGACAGATTCAACAAGAATTAGAGACGTAAGTTTTTTTAGAATTCTTGTTTCTCTAACACCTCGATCAAAGCATCTGTATATCCTGGTTTCTAATCAGTAAAATTTGCTGACACAAATATGTGATTCTACTTGAAATGAGTACATGAAAACATGATTATACCAGGGAGTTGCCATTAAGAACTCCCTGATTATACTTAGTTCTTGACTTGTTGATATTTCTTCTTTGCTTGTTTTAGTCTAGCAATTTATGAAGCATTCAAAACGACAAGAACTTGAAATTGTACAATCTTTGTCTTCTTGCATTTGCATGCATCGGGAGTGATTATTTATTCTTAAGCAAAAATGCAAAATTGCATATGTACTTGCTATCTTATTTAGCTCATGTTTAGAATGATTTTCTTTCTAATGAATTTGTTGCAAATTTTTGCTCGAAGTCATGTAATACGAGAGCCAACAAAATCATTTTTGTAGAAAATGAGTCGAATTATTGCAAATTTATGTCGCAATTTAATTCATGAGACTAATTGTGCATAGCAATATGCTCGAGATTAAAGAAACCATTGATTACTGCAATCATGAGAACTGAATGAGCTCGGGGTGGTGTTTAATAAAGCCATAAATCACGCAGTTATTTTTAATCAGTTTTAAGTGAGCATGAGGAATTCTTCTGAAGAAGATACTAATGTGTTTATTAATATTGATATACTCTCATGTTGTGAGCATTACAAAATATGATTCCTCTCATGTGCTTGAGATGGTGCCTTCGAAGAGTAATATAAAGCCTAATTGTCTCCATATTTGATCAGAAAAAAATCAAAAATTCCTTGGGATAAATATACCTAGAATCAACATTCAAAGTCAAATTTCAGAAATTTATCAACAATTTGAATCCTTTTTAATCATGATTAATACTTTTAAAACAAACTTTAAAACATAAAAACTGTTTACTATCCAATTTCATGAATTAAGAAAAGTAATTTTCTTCCCATTATTGATTAATTTACCAGTTATTGGTATGATATTTGAAACGACAACACTGGTGTGAGAAAAATAAGATAAAATTGCATTTTAGTAAGTTATTTGGGATTATTAGTCAAATCAGTTAGACGCAAACTAGTGTTGATATTGATTACAGCAATAAGTGTTGAAGTTCTCTCAGATTAAATTTGATCAAACTTGAGATGATTTGGATGAGCTAAATCTTGAATTAATGGTTATTGATGATACCAGCTGACATGCTTCGTGATTATGTGCATTGTAATGAAAAGTTTTACAATTTAGAAAGAGTAATTGATGACTTACAGAAAATGAATGATTGAATTAAACTTTTTTGCAAAATATGCAGATTAGGTTTAATTTCTTCTGGAGGAAGAAATGTTTGCAATATGCACTTGCCATCGTGCTATTATCTACAATGTAGATGAGGAACCTCAGTCACAGGGGTAATAGTGTCTGGGGGTTAGAGAACATGCCCCACGTTTAGGTAGAATTTTAAAAATGAAATACATTGTTTGTGAACTTGCTGCATTTTGTGCAATTACAAAGATGATCTGAGGCTGCACATCTCGTTAAAATGTGGGACCTCAGGGGCTCTGCATGTCTCCAGAAAGTATACTTTTGTTCCCATATTTCTCTCCACTATGAGAACTACTGTACATTTCAGCTAGACACTGGACTACATCTTTGAGGTGTCTTTGGAGACACTTTTGAGGATTTTATAATGTAACATTGGATCACGGGGGAAGGTGAGGGATGGACAAATAGTGTTCTCAAAGGTGATGATGATTCATAACAAAAAGTTGCCTTCTCTGCCAAAAATTGAGGGACCATGTGGCAAGGGGGAGATGGTTAAAATGCCTAAAATTAATCTCACAGAACATGTGGCTTCAAAATGTGTAATTTGTAGATTTGAGGGATTTGCACAACACCCACTTCCAGCTCTTTGCATTAAAAATACTCCAGCTGATTTGCAACATCAAGTTGTTAACACTCTCCCTGTTTGTAAGTTGTGTCAGAGATATACTGTACCTGCTAATGTACCCTCCCTGTTTGTTAGTTGTGTCAGAGATATACTGTACCTGCTAATGTACCCTCCCTGTTTGTAAGTTGTGTCAGAGATATACTGTACCTGCTAATGTACCCTCCCTGTTTGTAAGTTGTGTCAGAGATATACTGTACCTGCTAATGTACCCTCCCTGTTTGTAAGTTGTGTCAGAGATATACTGTACCTGCTAATGTACCCTCCCTGTATGTAAGTTGTGTCAGAGATATACTGTACCTGCTAATGTACCCTCCCTGTTTGTAAGTTGTGTCAGAGATAAACTGTACCTGCTAATGTACCCTCCCTGTTTGTAAGTTGTGTCAGAGATATACTGTACCTGCTAATGTACCCTCCCTGTTTGTATTGTTGTGTCAGAGATATACTGTACCCGCTAATGTTTGACAATATTGTCATTTTCTTATCCTGTTACTGAAGGTAATTGGTAAACATTTAAAACCTTAATCAGCTGGTGATAGATAGATATAAATTTTAATTGGACCCTGGGGATTTCACTGCTGAACTGGAATATACACACATGAGGTTATTAACCGCTTATTTGTTCAATATTTATTTGCATTAAGGAATGGGAAAAATTGAAGGGAAAGTTAGAGCGCATATCGACTTATACACATAATGTTTCACAGATTGATATTCACGTCCATGTTCACATGCAATCACAAATATTCACAATCACAAATTGTTCACTTTTCTGGAAATTATTTGGAAAAAGTTCAGCTGATTGTCAAAATAGATTCTAATCAGTTGAAGTAAAATGGAAGTAATATATAAGGACATCACTTTGACATTTTTTGTCAATTCACGAATAAATTGTTATAATAAGTGTATTGTCAAAAATGACTAGACAAAGTAGATCATTGCTACAGTATGACAGAGATCTGGGAGATGTGATGGTGATGCCAGCTAAAATTACTGAAGAGAAATTTGAAGTTTCTTCGTGTTTGAATGCAACTGATGAGCATATTATGAAAGTAAGTTTTTAAAGTTCCAGGAAGTGAGAGAAATAAAGAATTAAAAACAGTCTTGCACCCAAAAATTTGAATCATGGATTAGGTTTGATTGTAAGAAAAATACGTGGAAAATCTGTTTGGACTTAACGGCTGTACATGTCAATATTCTGATGATGTATTGGAAAGGTATCGTCCCATAAATAATTTCAAAGGTGAACTCTGCCGTGCTGGTAGTCACTTCCAGTTGTCAATTTTCCTTATTGATTGTTAGAAATCTGTGATATTACATGTAGGTCCCTATGCTTTGTTTGGTGTGAGTATGAGTGATCCATAACATCACACATTACTCGCAATCAAAAAGGAAAATTGAAATCCGGTAATGACGTGACCAGCATGGCGGTGTGTTCACTTCTAATTTCTGAATTTATTTATGGGATGATACCTTTCCTCTAACCCTTGTCAGACTGAAATCGAGTGAAAAGCAGGCACTCTGTCTTTCTGTACATACCGTATTTTCTCTAATAAACGCCCCCGGGGTGTTGCATGTGGAAAACAGAGGGCGTTTATTAGAGGATAAAGTATGAAGGAAAAAATGTAACTTACAAAAGAACGGCAATTCCTTTTAGGCCTATGGTATTAGTTCCTTCAAGCGATTTTTGTGTTTTTAGCATTATTGTGCATGGATTATTAATGGAATATACTCGTTGCATATTTTCTGCTTGGTTACGTTCGACTTACAGCCTTTTCAAGTCACATTCGGTAAGTTAAACGTACGTTGTTACATCCTGAAAGTATGAAAAATGACGGGGTTATTAGAGAAAATATGGGTAGTCTGACTTTCTACACCACACGTTTGTAGCTAAGTTTGTGTTCTATTTACTGATTTTACCTACCAAAATTATGTTGTTGCAAACTGATTTGAAGGTAAGAAATAAATAAATAAATCAAATTGAGCACAGGTCCAGACAGAAATTTGCATTAATAATTGCAGGTGACACATACAATGTTTTTGAAATTTAGTTTTTTCCTGCAATCAAAATTAATCTGGATTTAAAAGAAACAAAAACATATTTGTTAGATAGCAATAAGTTTGTTGCCTGATGTGTATTCTGCATATTTACCACATAACAGATCTTGCATTTATGAAGAATTCCTGAAAGTTTGAATAGTAATAACTTAGTAATAACTCAGTAAGTGAATAGATTATGTACAAATATTTTAGAATGTTCCATTAGGGACTTAATGTTCCATTAGAACTCAATGTTCTATCTGTAGGGCAACCAAAGATGAAAAAAGTTCATGTGGATGTTACATTTTTGGAAAAGATATTTTTCTTTTCATCTAAATAATACAGACCGTGAATAATTGAAGCCAACCATTTCTCAAACCTTTGTCTGCAGTTGATGCAAATTATTGAGATTGGAAGCCAGCAGGTTGTGGCCGTTGCATATTATCATCTGCAATAATTTTCTCAAGGGTAATCAAGGCCTGTGGGGATTGTTTCTGCAAATTTGATGTTGAAAAAGGAGGCGGACCAGTTTGTTCTTCATGTAGGTTTTAGCCAATGGCTGTTTATCTCGTATTATGCAAAAGTCCCAAGAAAACTAGTAGCCTCATTGAGTGCATTATTTAATGTCAAGATTGTTTTATTTTAACAGAAGAAGATATTTGCATTCCATGTCTTAGGTACAGTGACAGTCAATAGCCCCTAGTTACTTTGGGGAAAAAAAGAACGTTCTTGCTGTTTATAACAGCATACTTACAGTTTAGGGCAAGGTCTGAAAGTGAAGAACTATTTTAAGAAGTTAAACATTTGTCGTACTACATCAGACTAAACTGAGATTTTTCTTGTTGTAGAATTTGCCAAAATGTATTCTACTTCTTTACTTAAACTTCCGGTTGATCCTCCTTTAGGTAAATTTCAGTGGTTGAGGAAATTTTACTTACATATTGATATACTATGGGAGTTAAAGTGATACTGGGCTTAAAATTTCTACACCAGAAATTATATCATATTTTATCATATCGGAAAATAAGACTTGATACGTCAGGAGTCCAGCAGAAACTCTGTATCCATATTTCCCTTATATATTTAGGAGTCATTTTTTCATTTCCCCTATTCCATTGGAGGAAGGGAAGACACTGCAGCTTTAAAAATAAATCATCAGAAAAACTATAGCAGCATTAGGTGTATACAGCTTTGAGGATTATCTTGTGTTTGATACCCAGAGTGACTCAAAGTGGTGGAGAAATATTTGAATGTTACTCAACTAAACACCCTTCTCCCCTTTGGCCCCAATCCTCCCCCATCCATGCAATGTGGCAACTCAACTAAACACCCTTCTCCCCTTTGGCCCCAATCCTCCCCCATCCATGCAATGTGGCAACTCAACTAGACACCCTTCTCCCCTTTGGCCCCAATTCTCCCCCATCCATGCAATGTGGCAACTCAACTAAACACCCTTCTCCCCTTTGGCCCCAATCCTCTCCCATCCATGCAATGTGGCAACTCAACTAAACACCCTTCTCCCCTTTGGCCCCAATCCTCCCCCATCCATGTAATGTGGCAACTCAACCAAACACCCTTCTCCCCTTTGGCCCCAATCCTCCCCCCATCCATGCAATGTGGCAACTCAACTAAACACCCTTCTCCCCTTTGGCCCCAATCCTCCCCATCCATGCAATGTGGCAACTCAACCAAACACCCTTCTCCCCTTTGGCCCCAACCCTCCCCCATCCATGCAATGTGGCAGCTCAACCAAACACCCTTCTCCCCTTTGGCCCCAATCCTCCCCATCCATGCAATGTGGCAACTCAACTAAACACCCTTCTCCCCTTTGGCCCCAATTCTCCCCCATCCATGCAATGTGGCAACTCAACTAAACACCCTTCTTCCCTTTGGCCCCAACCCTCCCCCATCCATGCAATGTGGCAACTCAACTAAACACCCTTCTCTCCTTTGGCCCCAACCTCCCCCCATCCATGCAATGTGGCAACTCAACTAAACACCCTTCTCCCCTTTGGCCCCAATCCTCCCCCATCCATGCAATGTGGCAACTCAACTAAACGCCCTTCTCCCCTTTGGCCCCAACCTCCCCCATCCATGCAATGTGGCAACTCAACTAAACGCCCTTCTCCCCTTTGGCCCCAATCCTTTTAGACTGAAGTTTTTGTCCTGTTCAAACTCTGAACCTTTAATCCTCATCTTGATACTACTAAGGTAATCAATCGTTCTGTCAATTATATAGTAGGTACTGAAAAGGACTGGAATACCAAACAGTATTAGCAGATGGAAAATCTCCTTCAAATGGTTCAAAGGAGTATTGGTATCTTGTAACAAATATGTGAGTCTCCCCGGGGTTGAAGTTGAACAATGGTGAAGTGGCATATGATAGCATTGCTGTCTTATATATGGTAGCTTGCTGTCTGGGATTTTTGTCAGGATTTTCAGTTACAGTACTCCTACACATATTGTGATTATTCAGTGTAGTTCCACTGTATAATATTTTTTTTTTTTTTTAACTATTACTTAGTAAATTTTTATTTATTTTATATTTCATGTAGGACATCAATTAGAGGACAGGTTCACTGGTTAAGCATGCCCATAATGATTGATCTATAGGAGACAGAAATTAGATAAAATAGAACAAATTTGAAGAAAAAAATAACAGATTATCAAAACATTCACTGTGTCTTTTTTAAAAGTGATCAATACAAATGCTGAAACATCATGTGGCATGAAGTCACTGCATGTAGCTAACCTACAGTACACTCCCAATACTTGTCACTGGGAAGATATCACCTCCCTGCATGGTAAGAGCATTTTCTTAGACAGGATTCAATTTGTAGGCCTATAGAATTAAAAGTTAATAAAAAAAAAGGAAAGGAGTTAATTAAAATTGTGCCATGGTAATCACGTGCTGCCATGGTGGGTGCTATGACCCTGATATGCCATATGAAAACCTTGCCTAGCTCACCAGGTCCCTTGTTACACTTTTTCAGATGGGTGCTCCATCCTGCCCCATTGCCTCTGCCATTCCCCTTTTCTGTGACCTAAACACTCTACATTTTGTTCACAAAAAGATACTTTTGATAACTATTTTGCCCTGTTGTCATGCTGATTATATATAGTTCGATGAAAACAGATGCAGGGACATTACTTGTTGTATTGATTACCCCCTTTATTTACATTTCAATGCCCTCAAAGTTCTCACCTGCCCACAAATTGCCCTTGTTGCCTTGTAAATGTCCCTTTTGGTCAGTGACACCTCACCTCCCCTTTCTGGATCAGCTAAGGGTTTGCTCATACCCCTACAGTATGCTATATACATGATGGTAAACTTTGACAACTAAATTGTTCATTAATGCCAAATCATTAAATTCCCCAGTATTTAGTATCAAATATCATGGCATAAAATAAGGATACCTTGCTTAGTTTGATTTACAGACAAAAAAACCTGACTAAGATCAGAATTCAAAGTAGGTCAAGCTACAGAGCCCTTAGTAGTGTAGGGTTTAGCAAACCCTGACCCATTCTTACCGATAAGTCAGCTGAGATTTGAGCAAATAACTATTACAATCAAAATCTTTGAAGGTTGGGTAGAATCAATACTTTGAAAAGGTAGGCTTAGTAGTTTTTGTGAGAAATGTCATACTTAAGGTCCTTTTTATTGCCAGTCATTTGGAGCACAGAGCTATTATTGCTCCATGTTTGGAGTAAAGAGGTACATTATATTTAATCTCTCAGCCTGAGCTGTTATTTTATTTGACAACTTGGTAAGGAATTTTCCTGTGACACTTTGTTCAAGCGATCCTCATGCATGGAATACCAAGGTGGTGATGCACAATTTTTGTTGTATTTATTTGTTTATTGATAAAAAAAATTGAATCTTGTGATCAAATCGATCTCGTAAGGGGGAGGAGGGGGAGGGAGGGGGGGGGGAGGGTGGGAGGGAATTCCTTCCATAGCACCGCCACTGCATCTATTTGCCTTTACTAACATAGTACCAATGTCCTGCTAATTAGAATGATGGACAAGCTGCAGGAAAAGCTTTAGTCTTCTGGCAATGGCTTGAAACAAAGATTTTTTTTTTTAATACTATTTGAAACAAATAAAACTGTAGGTTCCACCTATCTTAGATAAACGCTGAAAATCTGCAGGTATTTTTAAAATTTCAAGAAGTCTCAAAATTTTCCTAATACCCTTTTGTGGATAACAAATCATATTCGAGGCATAAATACAGCAAAAACAAAATGATGCAGACAAGAAATGTCAAAAAACAAACAAATATCAATGGGCTGTAAATTCTTCTTGTTTAAGACATGCCTATAAAATATCATGTACCCATTTAAGTGTCATAATTTAAAGTATGAGATTACAACTTTTTAAAAGCACCCTGAGGAATAATGGTAGGAGAATGCCCTGTAAAATGAAATATGATACACAGTGTGGGTTATTCCACAAACACATATTATGGTTTCAACAAGATTGTGTTTAAGCACAGAAGTGGTACCTCTTGGTTTAAGTATTTGTGAAAAAGTTGATTTTCCATGAAAAAAATAAAATGAAATACTGATCTGTTTATTTCAATCTTTGAGAAACACTAGAGCTTGGAAAATGCTTGAATCCTTGTATGCAGGCAGTCCTACATGCAGGCAGTCCCATTTTAATTTAATTGGTTTTCAAAAAGAAGTATAAATTCTGAGTCAGACAGTTATCAATTTTCAACACTTATCATTTTAGTTTGGAGATTGAATTGTATCTTTTCTTTTGTTTGTCATTTCGTAGCTTTTCAGTCATCAACATTGTTTGGAATGTTTATTCTTGAATAGATATTTATATAGTGCTACAAAATCAAGGTTTTGCTGGCTATTATTAAAGGAATATTCCAATGGTTTTTCAGTTTTTCATACAGTATCTAAGTGGTGAAAAAACCATGTTGATATCTTATTCTGTTTAGAAGTTGCAAAATTTGAAAGTATTTTTAAATTTGGACAAAAGTGACTGATTGGCAACATCTGTGATGTCATCAGAGACAATTTCAACAAAATGTCTTTTGTATTTCTTTAAAAAAAAATTATATATTTTTTTATTATTGTAAATGTGATGTACATCGAGAAAAATACAAAATATTTTCTTGTAAATTATATATTCCACCCTATCTCTATAATAAACCAAAAATGTTGTTCGATAATGTAAAAAAAGTGTGATTAAATTTATAAGAAATACATAAGAACTCTGCTGGAATTGCCTTGATAACATCACCAAGCTGAAGGACATACACTGTACCGTACGAGATATTTTTAAGAACATTTTCCCACTCTTTACATTGTTATAACTTCTAAACAGAACAAGATATTAACATAGTTTTTTCACCACTTTGTTTCTACAAATTTTCTCTATAATATATGAAAAAATGAAAATCCATGGGGATATTCCTTTAAATAAAAGCATAAAATTCCTAGTAGAGTGGTATTTAAAGGATTAGTTCAGGGGTCAAGCATGTTTATCTTATATGGAAGAGGACTTAAAAGAAATAAAATGGTGAAGAAAACATTCAAAAATCTTATTCCGTTAAGGAGATATTTAAGTTTAAAGTTTAGTTTCATTTGTGTAGAAACGACTGAAATCAGACTAGTTGTGATGTCAGTGCCTAAGATTCCTCAAAGTCTTTATGTATTCTATCATATTTTGTCCTGCAATTTTGTGGCTTAAAAACCATGGGATATGTCAAAAAAGTATTAAAACTGAATCTAGGAATGGTATTTATAATATACAACCTGAAGAAAATTTGAAGAAAAATAATTTAAATAGTGAAAAAATTAAATAAACTTTCTTTAAAATAAATAAATACTTTAGGGATTCTGAGGCAGTGACATTACAACTAGTCTGATTTCAGTCGTTTCTACAGAAATTACATCAAACCTTAAACTTCAATATCTCCTTAACGGAATAACATTGATGAATGGTTTCTTCTCCATTTTGTTTCTTTTGAAGTCCTCTTTCATATAAGACAAACATGCTTGACCCCTGAACTAATCCTTTAAATTATAAAAGTAACTTTCAGTTTGTGACTTATGGCTGATTAAAGTAACATTCAGTTTGTGAGTTATGGCTGATTAAAGTAATAGGAAGTTTTGATGTTTGCAAAGTTTTGATTGAGAAGACAGCTTAAGATCTTACTGCATTTCTTTATGTTTATCACCTCCATCTCAGTGTTTGAAAGTAAGAAATATATCTTGTACTCTAAGATTTGTATTGGAAGAAATGGAAGAAAGGGGTAGGGAGGAGGAGGAGGATGGGACTAAGATCCCAAACCTTTGTGTGAGAATCAGCAACTCCCCCTTCAGAAAATACTTACATATTCCTTTAAAGGAAAGGTATCGTCCCATAAATAAAATCAGAAGTGAACTGTGACATCGCTTCTGTTTTTCAGTTTTTGATCACAAAAAAATCTGCAATATTATCGATCACGCATTTACTGAATTGAATATAGGGGCTTACATGTGTGATGGATTATATCTTAGATTTTTCACGATCAATAAGGAAAATTGAAAACCGGAAGTGATATTTACCAACATGATTTTATTTATGGGATGATACTTTCCCTTCAACATTTCCTCACGTGTGGTTGGTTTATCTTGGATAAAATAAATTTTCAAGATACATGTACATGCTCTCAAAGCAAATATGTGTATAAAGTAATTCCTCCCTCCTTAAGAGTCCCTCCAGCTATTAGTGTGTCAACATTTTTCCTATGGACTGATAAAATAAAAATTGTTTTTCAAGATATCATGTAAAGTTTTCAAGTAATTATCTGTGTTTTGATAGCAAAACCTCTCAGATCCTTGGAGTTGTAAGTGTATTATATATTGTTACTTAAGTTTCTTGCTGAAAAATGAAGGAGAATAAATGAATGAATTAAAACAAATTTGATGGGGCAAAAACTGCACTCACAGTTTGACTTTTATTGTAGCTATGCTTGGGTAGTGTTTTGCATTATTTATTTTGAGAATGATGATGTTGTCTTAGGTGCTTCAGGGAGAGAACCTGTACAATTTTTACAAAAAATAACGGATGGCTTTGGTGGATGGTTAAGCACTCACTTTATTTTAGGGACTATTAAACAAACAAAGTGGTGTTGAAAGTATTAGAAATCTTATTTTGTTGAGGGCATATTTAAGTTTAAAGCATTCTGCTATGTTCAAATTTTCAATAAAAAGCCAATTTCTGGTGAACATGCGAAGCATAATGCGAATCTATATAATGGCGATTTTGTCTGTCTGTCCACAGTTTTGCCTAAGATTTCCTCAAAATCTTAACGTTTTTTGAGAATTCTTCAAAAAATGTTTTAAAGTTTCTTCCTCAGAAAAAGTAAAAAGTTTCTTTAGGTATCCTCATGGAAGGCTGGAATTTCCTTATAAATGTTGAAGTTTTTCAGATTCTTCAGACAGGTTGGAGACTAGTTTTTTTAAAAAGTTTACAAAACATTTGGTATTTCCTTCGAAGATAACTAAGTTAATATATTTTCCCAAAATTCTTCAGAGATCCTCAAGTGTCTCTCGTAATCCAACCCTTAAACTTCTTCAAAATATTTGTGTACCAATGGCTGTATCAGGCATAATTATTAAACTCTGCCTTTATTATTGTGTTTATTTGCATAAAGTTGCTACAGTACAGTATATGAATTGACAAGACTTTTTTACTTAGTTTGCTTAGTTAGGACATAGGGAGGGATGCCATATGGGACATGGATGGGGGCCATGTGGGACATAGGATAGAATATATACCATGTGGTATGCACCAAGGGCTATATCAGGTATGAATATTTGACTCCGCCTTTTGCCCTTATTTAACAGTTCATTTGCATATAAGTTATCGTGTGGACTGACAGACTTTCATATACAGTGTGCTCAATCAGGGACTGTGATAGCTATGAGGGTAAAATGCCATGTGAAACAGGGTGGGATGCCATGTGGGACATATGGTGGATTGCCATAAGGGACATACGGTGGATTGCTATTGGATGGGATGTCATGTGAGATATGGCGGGATGCCATGTGGGACATGGGGTGGGATGGTGAGTAACACAAGAGTGTGACATAGGTTGGGATGCCATGTGTGATATAGAGTAGGAGGCTATGTAGGACATAGGGTAGGAGGCCATGGGGACATTGGGATGTGATACTTGTGTGGGACATCAAGTAGGATGTCACTGGGACATTGGGAGGAATACAATGTGGAACATATGGTGGGATCCAATGTGGGATATCAGGTGGAAAGCCTTTCATGATGCAGGACATAAGGTGGGATGCCATGGGGGACATAGGAAGGGATGCCATATGGGAGACAGTGAGGGATGCCATGTGGGACATAGGGAGGGATGTCATGTGGGACATATGGTTGGATTAATGTGCGACATAGGATGGGATCCATGTGGGACATAGGGTGGGATGCCATGTGGGTCATAGTGTGGGATGTCATGTGGGACATATGGTGGAATGCGATGTGGGACATGGTGAAATGCCATGTGGAACATAGGATGGGATGTAATGTGGGACATATGGTGGAATGCCATGTGGGACATGGGATGGGATGTCATATGGGACATGGGTTTGGATGCTATGGGGTCATAGGATGTAATGCCATGTGGGACATATGGTGGAATGCCACATGGGGCATGTAGTGGAATGCCATGTGGAACATATGGTGGAATGCCATGTAGGAGATATGGTGGAATGCCATGTGGGACAAAGGATGCCATGTGGGACATAGTGTGAGATGCCATTTTTATAATTGGCTGGATCATATGACATGGGTGTCAATTTGCTTGGGCATGCGAACCATGATGGTATTTACCATTCTAGTTTATATTGATTTGAATGAAATTGTCCACCAATCTAGTTGCACTCTCAGTGGCCCTGTGATGAACCAAGCAAATGCTTAAAATGTTTGGCATTCCCCATAAAAACTAGAACAAAGATTGAATAAAGTGCCACATTGTTATTTGGAAAATATACTCAGAGGTACATTGTGATTTATGCCATTTCAAAATAACAGCTTCATAGTTTTACTCAGTGCTTCTAAATGACAACTCCCTGTTATAGTTAACTGACAGATGAATGTTCTAAACATTTTAAAGATTTATTCACAACACTATCCTGGGACTTTGGGAGTTCAGCTGGGCTGAACATTGTAAGTCATGCCTGCAGACAATGGAATTCAATAGGTCCCTCATAGCAGTAAATTGAGCATGGATAATTTCTTAATTAAATGTACATGGACAACTAGGGAAAATATGTTATACATTACATGAAAATTGTTAAACATCCTAACTAAGTCAAATTTGTAATTACTTTAGAAAAGTTTGCCTGCCTGATAAACACTCATTGTGTGCAAGCAAAATGCATGCACAGTGATCTGTCGAATGCAGTGACAGTTTGAAGGTAGTTCCGGGTCATACCTTTGATTGAGGACAAACCACTGATTGATTCGAGGGTACCTCCTGGACTGGAAGGTGGGCAGTTAATATCAACGATATGCAAAAGGTTTAAGTGTATTGTCTCCTTTAATGTAGATGCAGATGGTGTTTGCAGTAGATTTATTGTCAAGGAATTTTCATGCTGGTGTATTATATTTGCTTGAAGGACAGTGTCAAGTTCATCATTTTCAAGCTGATTTTCTGTAGGTAACACTCCTGATGAGAAATGAGGACAGATTGTTTAATGTGCATTACTAAATGCACTGAAGGATTAAGACTTCTCAATTGGAGTATAATTGCATTTCTTGCCACTAAAATATCAATTACATTCTTGAAAACATTCTTTAAAGTGCTTCATCCATGCATGCATGCATGCATGCATGCATGACATCATCATCTCTCCATTTTATTACCTGAAAGCAATCATACTTTTGCAATTTAACAAATCTTTCAAAACATTGTCATAATGCAGAAAAGACCTTTTCAGGAACTTCTTGCTGCTATTCCATCAAACAACTCTTAAGATCTTTTGTCTTGATGACACCGGAATTTGATGTTGCGCATGTTCTATTCATATTACCCTTTTCATATGGGATTCCCAAGCCCCACAGGGCAACCACCTGGTCGGTATCTCTCAAGGCTGTTTTCCCAATGCCTATGATATTTTTAGTTTGTGTGTTTTCCCAATGCCTATAATATTTTCAGTTTGTGTATTTTCTCATAATTTGACAGCAGGTCCCTTGGCGTCTTGGAAAAGAAGGGATTCCGTTATTTCATGTTCTGGGGGATGTGCTTTTTACTGACATGAGAAAATACAGTGATGACTTTGACATAAGACACCATGAAAACTGATTGGAAAAAGATCAGATTCTTGTAGGAACGTTGTTTTCTGTTTAAGTGTCATGTTATGGGGAAAGGGAGGGGGAGATCTTTGACATTACGCAGGTTGATTGAAAGTTTTGATGTTAATGTCCTTGAGCTTAGCAATCAAAATGTGAGAATTACTATGAAAAAGCTGATTTTTTTCTAATTTCATGATTTCAAAGACCAGAAATCAATTAATTACCGCTGCAGAGGTGACATTTCTAGTATGATCACATTTTTTGGTGAATGTCAAGCAATTTTCTTGAGACAAGGTTTCCTCTTTATTATGGAAAAATTAACGAATTATAATCTTTAAACTTTACAATTATGATGGGCAGGATGTTAACTATTGGGACACTCTCACACACCATATGTTCAAAGCATCCATATTGAAGTGCAACAAGTGTGAAATAATCCTGACGAAAAAAATGATATGTAAAATATTTCATCGAAAGAACAATTTCTTCTGCAAGATATCAAAACAACTGCTTAATCAATCTATGTTTAACTTGATTTGAGAAACAGAAAGCAGAATGTTCAAGAATTCAAAAGCAGCTGAGATACCAAAAAAACAACAACAACAAGAGGCTCGATAAAAGACATCTTCAAGTCAATGAACCCAACTTTAAACCAAGAAACTCATCACTAATTACCTTAGACTGTCCACCGTGAGCATCCGTTTTCATTTGACCAGCTCTTACGAGATTCTAATGTGGCAGATAATGGACACATTTCCATCTTGCCAAGTGCACACCCTGGAGCTGCTTACTTAATAGTCCCACAAGAGGATTTCTAAGGATTTTACATCCCAAATTTGTTTTTACAGCTCTCAATTTTGGGTTTGAAAAGGAGACAAAAATGCCATTAGGTCAGTTAGACAAAAAACAAAATAAAACAAAAACAATTGTTTGCGGTAACAGCAGGGTATAGCTTTAAAACTCGTAGTGCCCCCTTAAGGGCTTACATATTTGATGAATTATGTAGACTTCTCCTTAACCCAATTTTTTAGGCAAAGAAAGGCAGTCAATGAGTTTTTTTAGGTATTTTGCCAAGAGCAAGGCACAACATTTTGAAGGTATTTGAATATATGTGCAGTAAAAATTATTATTAGAGCTATCATTTCAGTGTTGTAGCCAGTGGAATGGGGAGGGGGGATAAAACCTTGTCACTTTCACAAAATTCACATCCACAATATTTGATCAGGAGTGTTAAATACAGTAGGTAGGGGCATAAAATTCATCAAAATAATCATTTCTGTTGAATTTCCAGCTCACAAGAAAGCTAGTTGTCAATTTCCTTTACCAACCTGCTTCTCAAACCTCTTATTCTTCCCTTTTGCTTAACATTTTACCAATTTCTCTGATATTTTTGAATGGTAACACACTACAAATGAGAAAATTATAAATGAACTGACTTTTTTATTTTTCTATTTAAATTTTACCTTTATTCTGAATGGGTTTTCTCTTACGCAGACAAACGAGTGAATACAGCTATTCTAACGCCAACTTATATTCTGTTTCCTATGAAAAATCGTAGTAGACGATCATATTCGGAAGAAATCCCGTGGGAGGATTAACTGTCAAATAAAAGGATCCTATACGGATCAGATTGCATCATTGCTATCTACTATACAATATGGCTGAACAAGCCAACTGATACCGCCTTGGGGATTTGTGGAGTCAGTGGACTCCCCTTAGTGATCAGCTAGGCGGTGATCAGTATTTTATATTAATAGATTGTCTTTTCTAATCTTCAACAATTCTAAAGATGAAACACTTTCAAATGTGTTATTCTGTATACATTTAGAATAATGCATAGGGAGGCAGGTAGCTCAGTCGGTTGAGCATATGGCAGAGATGCTTGAGGTCCCAGGCTCAAGTCCAACAGCGATTTTTTGACAGAACGATATAGGCTGACAACGAGCACAGAGCTTTATCTTCTGCATCACACCTTCTCCCCCACTCAGCCATTGGGAAAAGTGGTCAATGGGTGGGTGGCACTCACTATCCTTTAGAGGGGGCGTAATGCCGTCGGTCCCGAAGGCAGGGTTCCTCACCTCCAGCCTGGTTCTCTGATTACTTCTTGAACAGAGTAGGGTAAAAACCCGGAGTTCATCCACTTCTGTCCTGGACAAAATTCCATGTTAATTTATGACTCGTCCAGATGCGAAACAGGCTTTGACGAATATCTACATGGAAATAGAAGTACTATCCATGGACGCACAGTTTGTGTAAAATAACCATCTACCTTAGATCTCCATGGTAACATGCTATAATTTATGCTTGTTGCATTTATGTCACGTGTTGTTTTGTACATCATTTATTGTAAACAAACAAAGTGGCTCAAATCTCTTAAAAGTAGAAATATTATGATAATTTGAGCAGATCAGAACCGGCATTATTCACAAAAGTGGAATTTATTACATGTCCATAGAACTTCCAAAGGAGCACTTGCCTGAAATGTCAGAACATTTTTCTTGAATCTCAAAAATATTTTCATATACTTTTCTTGCATGATATGGTACCTTTGATAAGAATGATCAAATCATTAACTTCTAAAAATATTTGATTTATTTAGCAAAATACAAGCATAAGACCTGTCATATGAGCACTCCCATGAAATAGCAAAATGGACTCCTTCACATTTCAACCGATAGCCCCTATAAATGAAATGACATCGGAATTATATAATGGAACTGTGATACCGCTGCAGTTTGTTCGACGAGTGAACACACAATTACAATGACGGGGTCGTCGCCTGCGTATTCGGTTATGATAGTAACAATGCTATCACGAAACGCTTAATACGACCCGGACGAGAACACAGGTACGACGTACGGACAGACATAACATCGACAACCAAGTCAATGTCCACGGCCTTTGATAACCAGTTGTGGTGCACTGGCGTGTTTGTTCACAAATAGCACATTTTTTATAGCAGCCCATAGGCCTCTGGAGAAATCAATATCTTGCCATTCTAATAGATGCAAGCTAGGTACCTACATGCATTGTCCTCTTATCCCTTAACAACAAACTTGAAGCTTAATTTTGAAGTCCGCAGCAAAACATGCAAATTTGTTATGTATGATCAGGAAAAGTTATTTAATTCCTTAAAGGACTACTTCAGTGGTCAAGCATGTCCATCGTATATGAAAGAGGACTTCAAAAGAAACAAAATGGTGAAGAAAGCATTGCAAAATTTTATTCCGTTAAGGAGATATTTAAGTTTAAAGTTTGGTATCACTTCTGTAGAAATGACTATAATCAGACTAGTTGTGATGACACAGCCTCAGACTCCTTAAAGTCTTTATGTATTTTAAAGAAAGTTTATCTAATTTTTTCACTATTTAAATTATTTTCCCTCAAACTTTCTTCAGGTGATGAATTATAAATACTTTTCCTAGATTCAGTTTTACTACTTTTTGACATATCCCATGGTTTTTAAGCCTCAAAATCGCAGGACAAGATATGATAGAATGCATAAAGACTTTGAGGAATCTGAAGCTATGACATCGCAACTAGTCTGATTTCAGTCGTTTCTACACAAATGATACCAAACTTTAAACTGAAATATCTCCTCAATGGACTTACATTTCTGAATGCTTTCTTCACCATTTTGTTTCCATTGAAGTTCTCTTTGATATAAGATGGACATGTATGACCACTGAACTAATCCTTCTACTAGCACCTACAGTCTCACAGAATCAAGAGTATTAGTCTAAACCATATACCCCCAATTCAAAATCTCTGACAGAATAGAAAACATTCTTACTTTGAAAGATTTTGAAGTCTATAACAACCATACATCTAATATCTTACATTTATTGAAAGAAACTGAAAATTTGGTCAGTCATTTAGAGTGTGCTCTTTTTGAAATGCAAAGCCATCATTAAGAATGCTCTTTTTGAAATAAAAAATAAATAAAATTCGTTTTCTCATTTTCATTTTAGATCCACCCGATTTCACACCATTTCATTTTACAAGTGAACCGGCCAGTGTTACAGTGGTCAGCGGGTCACCAGTTGTTTTGAACTGTACCGTAGAATCCAGTCTGAGTCTTGTGTTCCTCTGGTCAAAAGACAATGCCCTGTTGGCCATTGATAGCAGCCTCTACAGCCTCGATTTAAGTGGGTCCTTGAGAATTAGGTCAGTCCGCGTTTCAAACAATGCCGAAGGGACATATCAGTGTCAGGCCCATGATCCCTCATACAGGACGATTGTTAGTAGGAAGGCCACTGTTACTATAGCAGGTAAGTCAATGTTTAATCAAAATGGATCAACTTTGAATTAAACAGGAGATAGATAAGTTCTTATTCTTTAAAAATATATGGACAGATGCATAAAATTAACATCAACTGAAGTGTTTTAAGATATTTTGTGAACATAATGTAAATGACAAAAAAATGAAATTGATCATCTTCATTTAAATCTGGTTTGAAGGTTTTATTTACAGATTGAATTACAGTGTGTTAATACAGATTTAAAAAACAACAACAACAAAAATCAAATGTGACCAAGAATTTTTATTTTGTTATTTTTGCCGCACCCAATCAACCTCTTTTACCAAGACTTGAACTCTTAAAGCCATCATTGGATGAAAAATGCCTGCACCATGGGTGTAATGATGTCACACCTTGCTCTGGGAAACAGGGACAAGAAGTGCCTTTATTACATGGGGGCAAGATGTGTGCATTGTAGAATACTTTCATTTTCAGGTGTTAAAAACACCCCTAAATATAGACAAAAAAAGAAAAGAAAAAAGAAGAAGCCAATAACAACAATTTGGGAAATTGCAAATTGAATCAAATTTTGTTTCAAAATGGAAAATTCATGTCAGACAGAAAAGTTTAAGTACAGCAGCATAGTCATAATACACTGAAACAAGATTGCCAAAAAAATCATTTCAAAAAAGTGTAATATCTCATTTATTCTGTCATGCTTATTTGAAACCTAATAAGCAATTCATATTGCTGTAGTGCAGTCTCCAGTAAAAACAGCCACTCTAAAATAAAGACCAAATCTCTACCGAGTTGCTAAAAATTTCATTGTATTTAATGAGTCGCCGCCGCCGCCAATGTTCATCCACTTACAAAAGAAATTAGAAGTTTCTTCCGCCGTAGATCCTAGCTTTTGTGAAATTAACTTGCTTTTTGAGGCCTTCTGGCGACAAAAATCCACTGTTGAAAAGCCATTACAATTCCCAGTTAAGACCATCCAGCTTTAATATGTCACATTTGCTGCAGTGGAGAATCCCGATTGGATGTATCGATGTTAATCCCGGGAGAATGCTTGCATCTCAAGTGCAGAGGGGATGCTGTTTTATTTCTTCATCCAAATTTAATTCTAACAGCGAAAAAGTAGAAGTAAAAAAACATATCGCTTTCGCGCATAAAGATTAATGGTTTCTTTCTCTTGGCTTATTTACTAGATTTAGATTTTGTACCAGAAAAGAAAATTACACCATTTAGATAATCTTTAGTTATTGCAAATGGATGTTTGTAGATTGCCGTTTTTAATTCTTTAAATCCTTTGAAAGAATTTGGGAGAATGTATAATGAGAGAATAGGGAGAGTTTTTATTCCTTGCTTCAGAAGATTAATGGAACTGAATATTGCTTATGTGTATGTTTTAATTAACTGAGGTATTTCGAGGCCATGTTTAGGGGATTCTGAATTACACCTTGCATGTTTTTTAATTTCAAGTAGCACTCGACTGAAATGTGACGTTTGTTTTGCGAAGATATGTCAATCTTAGTTGTGTTTCTCCCCACCTCCCCCCCCCCCTCCCGGCTGCTTTTTACTGTTTTTGATTTCACCTGTTACACACATTCAAACAATGAAAAAGCATAAACAAATTTCGAATAGCGGGGCGGATTAGCTGGGATAGTTATTAAAGTTGATGATATATATTCAATACTGTTGCTATCAAAAGAAGTTGTGGGTTATTTTAGGGACCCTTGAAAAGTATGCCCTGAGTTTGATTGAATATGCATTGTTTTTGAACCCTTAGAATAAGTGACTTGTGCACGCAGCTGTACAAAATATCTGTGCCAATATATCCAGACCAGAGTAACTCAAAATTTGTTTTGTTCAAATTGACTTTTACATGGGTGCAATCATAGGGAGGGAATTTTTTGGGGGGTTGGGAGGGGGGAGGGGGGAAGGAAGGGGGGGGGTCAAGGGAGCATTCCCTTCTCACTTTTATTCAAATCTATATCTTTTGTATGGTGATTTTGTTGCAGGATTTTGTGATCCCCACTTTACTTTTGACTATCCCCTACTTTCGATTGGCAAATCCTGCACATGCATGAATTGAACAGACAGATAGTTCAAAGTTAAAGATACGCTTGCAAAAGTTTAAAAAAAATATAATTTATATCTTTTGTAACAATCAAGATTTTACAGTTTCAATAGCCATACTGTTTCTCTGTCCAGTCTATGATGGACAAGAGTGACCAACAAACTTATCTTTCAGAACAAGACATCTCACGTACCTCAGCATCCTGAGTACTTCTTCCGCATCTTATCATTTGAACTATAAGTCCAATCTCATTCAATTTGAAGAGGTTGAAATCAAGTTCTTGCTTTAATAATTATTCATTTCAAAAGATTGAAATAAAAATACAAGGTCAACCAGCTTGATCAAGATGAATGAATATCTTCAGTTTTCTGCAGCAGAATTTTCAACTGTTCTGACGCAGTTGTTCTGTTTTCCGAGTTCAATAAACTGACAAAATGTTCAGAGTGGTCCCAACAGCAGGCTTTCACTCATTTAGTTTTTGCACACTTATGCAAACTGACGTAGCATCCTTAAATAACCACACCATTGGATTTCTAAGATAACTTTTTGAAAGTTAAGTGTTTCTTTGCATCTGGTATCCTGGTTTTGGATAGGAATAGGAAAGCAGACATAGGCATAGAGCAAAGAATTATTTTATTTATTTTTTTGATATGGTTCATACAAAGGATGATAATAGCTTTTGCACCCATGGCAATAATTGTAAAAAGGTTGCCACAATTTTTGTCAAGTGTCTGTCAAAATATGATAGACTACTTTCATAAATAGTTTTTAGCCATCTTTGAGCTGTTTTTAAACTCTGTGGTGATTAAAAAGTTTGTGTTGAAATATTTCCTGGGTATTTCTTTGGCACTGCTACTCGGATAATGACATATTTCTTAAACACAATTTAAACTGTTAATGATGTCTTGCATTTTGATAGAGCCTGTATTTCTATATTTTTACTCCTAATGACAGTTTTGAAAGGGAAAAAAACAGGTTTTAAGAATATGTTTTCATGAATAAGACACAGTATTTTTTGTTTAGGTAAACATAAGTATATTTATGATACACTTGCTGGGATCCTGCATGTGTTCTTGCAGGGAAGATTCATAATATTTTTTTACTCATTGATAATTACTTTATAAATTGTATAAACAATTAGGGGCAGTGGAATTCTCCTCACATCTAACATATTCTCCTATTTCACAGATAATGTCATGGAATGGCTTACAGACAATGTTTTGGCAGGGAGGGGGAGGGCTTACAGACAATGTTTTAGCAGGGAGGAGGAGGGCTTACAGACAATGTTTTGGCAGGGAGGGTGAGGGCTCACAGACAATGTTTTGGCAGGGAGGAGGGCTTACAGACAATGTTTTGGCAGGGAGGGGAGAGCTTACAGACAATGTTTTGGCAGGGAGGGGGAGGGCTTACAGACAATGTTTTGGCAGGGAGAGGGAGGGCTTACAGACAATGTTTTGGCAGGGAGGGGGAGGGCTTACAGACAATGTTTTGGCAGGAGGGAGGGCTTACAGACAATGTTTTGGCAGGGAGAGGAGGGCTTACAGACAATGTTTTGGCAGGGAGGGGAGGGCTTGCAGACAATGTCTTGGCAGGGAGGGGAGGGCTTACAGACAATGTTTTGGCAGGGAGGGGGAGGGCTTACAGACAATGTTTTGGCAGGAAGGGGGAGGGCTTACAGACAATGTCTTGGCAGGGAGGGGGATGGCTTACAGCTCTGTTTTAGAAGGGAGGGGGAGGGCTTACAGACAATGTTTTAGCAGGGAGGGGAGGCAGTTTGCCAGAATTTGTGAGACTTACCTAAAAAAAAAACTCATGTAGAAATGTGATCAATAGTAGGTTAAGGGTATTATGTTAGAGTCACATCCATCAGAGCTCACATTAAATCCCTGGGCCATTGCAGGCAAGTAAAATCCATCACAACTAGGCCATAGAATTGCCCATTTGTAATCTTGACTGTTATCATTGGATATACAGTCAAATATTATTTGTTTGTGTGCTTTAACTCATCTCATATGGGTGTGGTCCAATCCCTACCAACTTTTGACACCCTTTGATTATATTGTATCTTTACCTTTCAAATGTCTTCTATATAAAACTGAGTTTTAGTTTTCCCTGTCTTAATTTAATATAAACCTAAGTTTTTATAGTCTCTTGCAATTTTCCCTTTGAAATAATTATTTCTATGATAGACAGATTTTGAATAGAATGCAGTTTTTGAAACAAAATTGAAAGAAATGCAGTGATCGACTTTGCAGTGTGCTATCGTTGCCAAAGTTTGCAACGTGTAGGTCAATTAAGGCTAGGGTTAAGCCTTTGAACATCCTAAATGTGCCCCATGTTTTAAGTTTGGCTGTTCACTTAAACCCATAGGTTAAATTTTTCCCCATCATTTTCAGAGTGTACATGCCTGGTCAATAGCCTCGTGATTTCAGTGTGATTTTAGTAAGTAGCCTTTTACTGAAGTTAATTGAACTCTCGGCGTGAGAGATGTCAATGATTCCTTTTGCGTTTTAGGCAATTTCAGTCTTCCCAGAGTTGTCTTCTTTAAATCACAGCAACTGGCCTTCCGTTAGATTGATCGACAGGGCAAGAATCTAAGAGCAAAGAGGAAGCAAAAAAAAGGTGCGGAAAGTCTTAAAAAAGATGCGAAAAATCATCGTGAGAGGATGGATGAATTGATTGTGCCTCATCCATCAGCTGACTTAAGTCATCGTTTAAATCCTAATTCAACGTGACTTGGGCACATGCTGTTGTAATTACGTTCCTGTCTCTCTGCGGAAATTTTTCATGAAGTGTTTGCATAGCATTTGCAAGAAGGAATTCTTCGAATAGGATTATTCAAGGGTTTTGGAAAACAGTTTTAAACTCAGCAAGCAGATGTTATTGGCATAGCTATTAGCTACCTTGTTGTAAGTGTAGCAGCTATTAGCTACCTTGTTGTAAGTGTAGCAGAAAGTTGTAAGGGAGAAGGTTAGAATGTTTTCTAAATAATTCCAAAGTGTTTAAGAGAGAGAAATTAAGGTGTGTTTACTAGGGGCATTATTGTCATTGATTTGAGATTGATGGCTGAAAGGCTTGTTTTAACTGTCAAGCAAAATCTCTAATTCCCTCTTGCATACTGTCAAATTAAGTTGATTTATTAACTTAAAAAGGAACAGTATGCCGAAGTGTGCGGGCGTATTATTATTAAGTCTCAAGAATATTCCAACACACTTTGTGTGCTCTTGATGGTACTAAAAAGCTTTAAAACCAATATTTAATATATATATATTCGTTGTCAAATGGATCAGAAAGGGCATCTTTACTTTACCGCGGGCACGCTTACAAAATGAAATTGCACCACTTTTTAGGCAATGTTTTTCCTAAAAAGCGCCCATGCTCGGGAATCACGTACAGTGTGAATTCGGCCAAACAAAGAGAAAGATATCCCTATAATCATAAGTAATTACCTCAAATTTCTTCTCCCTGTATTAATAGGGATTCAGGCTAGTGTACAAAAAGGGTATAGAACATACACACATATAAACAGCATTCATTTTTTATTGATGTCGGGATACGTTTTTAGTCAAAAAGTGTTAGGTGGGTGCTTATTAGAGCAGGAGCGCCTAATACAGTATTTGATTTCAGTCCCATGAAGATTAAAATGTGAATAAATAAACAAAATATTCTCTTAATTGTTTTCAAAATGAGCATTGAAAATGTAGACAACTCTTGTAAAACACATGAGCTCTGTACTTAATTCATAATATTTCTATGAATATGAAATAAAGTCAAAATAAAGATTTTGTATTGACATATCATTGTTCTTCAAATATTAATGGCTTTGAAGTTAAGTGAAGCAATAACAAGTTGGCTCCACTCCCTTCAGGCTTGTTTAGAGCATTCTGTCTGGAGAATAAAGAATTTATTGAGAATGTCAGGACTAAAAATGAAACCAATTGGATTTGGTGATTATCTGCTATTAGCATGGTTGTTTATGTGGTCTTCTGGAGGGTTTTACGAGTATTATTATAAATATCCACAGCAGGCAGATCAATCTCTGTGGAGTGGTTCAAAGTACTTTTTATAAGCCTTCTCATCAGACAACATTGATGAAGAACATTTTGATTCATTCACAGTAGTAAATCCATTCAGCATTATGATAAAATATAAAGAACCTTAGTGTTAAATTGATAAGATTAGGAAAGCTGATGTATTATGTTTTTGGTTGGTATTGAAAGTTGAATAATCATATGATATTGTTTGATTAAAGTTTTGAAGGAGATTATATTTAGATGGTGTATAATGATGATATGCACTTTGCTTGACTCTATGATAAGTATGAAGATATCAGACATGGGGACCAATCTGGGTGGGGTTGGGGAGGGGGTGGCATGTCCTCCAATAATTTTAAACAAAACTAAATGTTTTGTATTACCTTTGTGCGCAGCATTATGCACTTGTCAATTGTGTGACTCACCCCTACACCCCCGAACGCGGTGAGTCATTGCACCAAAGTGGGTGGACAAAACATGTACATTGATACACCCCTCAGTCACTTAAATGACTGACATATTTTGTAAAATGACTTATTCCAAGTCAATCACCTCTGTACAAATTCAAAGGGACTGGAGTAAATTGACCCACCCTAGAGTCACTCTGGTGACTAACAATTTGGTACAATGACGCACACATGCGTCAATATTCACTATTTCATATGCCAATGACTCACCTTTGACTGACATTGCTGGGGGTAGTAGGGGTAAGTCATACAACTGACAAGTGCATTAGTATCAGAAGTCTTTAATACAAAGAAAATGTTTTTAGTAATATTCTACCTGATATAGCTAATTTAAATGACTATTAGGCTTTTTGAATTTATATGCTTCCTCAGGCTTTAAAAAATCACCCGCCTACTTGCCATGGCAAGTAAAACAAATTGTGGCGAGTAAAAATATAATAATGTTACTCGTCACACTAAATAAAGCCATGGCAAGTGAAAATCTGGCTTTGATAAATTGTTTTATTTCGCGTAACATACTTACAATACTGTCTTGTGTTTTTTCTCGACTAAAAAAATGCCTCCACACACCAAAAACAAGTGATATTTCCATTAAAATCCAAACATGAATTAAAATATTTGGCCGATAGCCGTCAACTTTAATTGCCTGAAACACCACCTATTGTGTGTAGCTATATACACTGTTTACATTTAGTAAACAGCATGATATGAATACAATGGACGACGTACCTGGGGAAATTGTGCAATGTCTCGTTGTTTTCAGCAAGTTACCGCATGACCTAGTCACACAGATAAATCTAATTGGGTCACGTAGCTTGCAAGAAATGCATTAGTGTCAATATGGGTGGGAACGCCATATCCTTTTGAGTAATGCCTCTGCTTGACAGAAATGGAAAGTTTTAGACTCGCTATCTCTATCGCTATCTCTACTGCTATCTGTATCGCTATCTGTATCGCTATCTCTATCGCTATCTTATTTCTTTAAGTGGGCGGAGCTGCGGAGCTCTTCTTATGCATAGAATACTGTACTTTCCAAACTATTCCAGTAACAAATTCACTGAGCTGCCGCTGATATCGAACCAGTATGTACTGCATACAGTACAGATATGCACACAGTATGTGTATATATATGGGCCGGAGCAGCGACAGGCATTGAGTGTAAACTTTCTGCTGTAGAGGTCTACTTGTTTCTGCCAGTAGGCCTGAAATTAATGTATACAAATCTAAGTAAGTTTGTGCATGTTGATTTAATTTGTTTTTTTAAACCACCTACTTTATTTTATTGTGTGCGTGTGTAGTCTTGCTATGTTTTTTGTGTGCGTACACGGTCATGAAGTCAGGCCCAGGAAAAGGGCAATACAGAGGTATGGTAGTTGTGCGGAAATTGTCAAATTTCACTTGAAAGTGTTGGCGAGTAGTTGAAAATACTAGGCGAGTGGAAAAACTTCATAATCTAATTAAATTTCTAATTTCATCGAGTTACTCGCCAAGCTGTATGAGAGGCTGGTAATTGACTTTTTTTTAATTTTTCCAAGCCTCAGTAGCTCCCTCTTTCACACATTTTGCCCCTAATTCCATACACATATGCAAGTGAAACGCATCATCTGTTTGTGTTAAATTGGAAAATATAATTCGGTCACGAGGCTTTACCAAAGCTTTCTGTGATACACCTTGCTCTGATAAGGATCTATTTTGTGCATCTACAAAATTTGTTGACAATTGTAGTTCAATCGATTGGTAGCTCATGTAGAGACTAGTCATTCGCACAGTTTATGTACGGTATTCAGTCCAATACCTTCTCCTGCTTTTTGGCATGACCCCATTTGACTATTCTTGCCAATTTCTATGTTTTGAACTATCGGAGGGAAAGTCGCTAGGGTGTTGCAATTTACAATTCGAATTAGACACTTGTTAGGATATTAAACATCTAGTGGAACTGGAACAGAAAATGCTAATCAACAAAGTGCATTTTTTGACAACAGAACGTAAAGTTGTAAATATTAGCATTTGAGGAGATTTGTTAGCTTTGACAAAATTGCCCTAAAAAGTTTTAAAAAAAAGTAATTGGTTATTGACAATTTAAATCAAGTGAAATGTTTTCTCTGCAATATTTTCAACGGTTTGGATCTTATATTGCCTTGTTTAGATTAAGGTGACATGATTTGTTGAATTGTGAGAGGAAGGTACATAGCAGAGGAAAGAATGTTTGAAACAGCGGCTACTGTTTTTTTGTTTTTATTATATAAAATACCTGAACCAGTATACCAGTACGTAGTCGTTTGAAAAACTGCAGCACAGGTCAAGTAAATACTCACTACTTGTCCTCCCACTTTGGTCTGTATCTTATTGTTTGTATGGCATTTGTTGTATCTTATTGTGGTTTATTGACTCTACCCCGCCCCCGCCCCCATTTTCAGTAGGTTTTATTTGATTAATAATAATTCCCTTTTCCCCCCTCCCCAATAGCTGTACATCATATCTGACTATGAACAAGAGATGAACACCATTATAAATAACTATACTTGCCCACTGCTTGTTTAGAAAACATTCCTAACTTTTGATTTGGTATATTTTTGCCCCAAAATGATAAAATCAATGATTTCAAACCATCAATTTTAAATTCTCTCATTCATTTCTTCGAAAGAAAATGCTCAATAGAAAGTGTAGGAAGACTGACTGACTTGCAATCTAAATCCACAAATGCTCTGGATTCCTCACAGCTCAAATTACACTTTATTACTTCATTTACAAGTTACATAAACCACAACGCTTCATTAATATTCATTTTTTTAAATTGAAAAAAATGCAGTTTAATGTGGTATATCATATTTTAAACTTGCGGAAGATTAAGAGAATTTGATGGCATTGGATTACACTTAATGACACAAAAGGCTCAAAGGTGGTTCAATACTAATTGCTTTTGTTACACCCTCCCATCTTTTTGTTGAAAATTGTCCACCACATGCAGCCTGAAGCGAAATATATTCAAGGGTCATTTGAGAGTCTCTTTATGCATTGGGTGTATTTGATCAGTTTTAATAAGTAGGAAATTTATTGCGGGATTTTGTACATGTAATATCAAATTTGCATTCAGCCTTGACCAAAGGCTTGAACATTATATTTTGCTCTTTTATAATCTATCATTGGATAAAATAACTAAAGGCTAACATGATGACCCCATAGGAACAAGGTACTTTAAAAGTAAGTGGGGAGGTGTGGGTCGGAATATGAAGTGATCAATGAAATCTGATGTGTTCAACTCACAGTATGAGTGTATTGTTCCATGCTTGCTCTGGAACTGGAGAACAAAAGTTGTATTTTTGGTGTTTTAAGTATAATAGTGAATAAAAGTTAAAGGCTTGTTATCACCTCTAACATGGATGTAAATATATTTCAATTTGTGTGTTTTAATTGGTCGAAATGCACTGGTCCAATAAAAGCATGGAATATGTCCAAAAAATAGTAAAACTGAATTTTGTAAAGGTATTTATAATATACCACCTGAAGAAAGTTTGAGCAAAAATAATTTAATAGTGAAAAAATTAAACAAACTCTCTTTAAAATACATTAACAATTGTTAAGAACGTCAGATGAAGATGCCAACTTTCCATCGTGGACTTATTACACCAGTCATTTCAACACAGATAAGACACAGCTTTAAATTTGATTATCTCCTTAACGGAATCAGATTTTTGAATGCTTTCTGCACCATTTGTTGAATTCCTCTTTTACATAAGATGGACATGCATGACTCCTGAACTAATACTTTCATGCATTTTAAACAATGTAACAGATTATCACTACAAATGCATGTTATAGTTTAAAAAAAAATATATTTAAGGCCATTTATCATGTCAACGTTCACAGAAATAAACAATGTAATTGAAAGTATCTGTTTGGATTAAATATTTGCACATACTGTATACTGACAAGCCAATCATAACTGCTGCAGAAGTGACATTGCTGAAGTAACAGAATTGCTGGCAAGGGGTCAAGCAATTATTGAGACAAGATTCCTCCTTTAATTGTACATGTACAACAAACATCATCAAAAGTGACCAGAATCTTTTTAACATTTCTTTAAAACCTACTTGTACACAGTGGCGTATTCACTTTTTGGTGCCAGGGGGGCAAATGGTAACTATAGGAAAAGGGCTGTGACCCACTGGTGTAGGAATGGTGGAGTAGGGGAAAACTGCTCCTGGAAGGATTGTACTTTCCCATTAACATACAATTGTAGAAATGAATTAAAATTATTGCAAATTTTGGTAAAACAATTACTACAAATTTTGGTTAAAATATTGAAAATTTCCCGAAAATTAAAGAAAATGTCTCGAAAATTATATAATTTTCAAGCCCCCCTGACCCCCCCATCCCCCCCTTCCCCATACTGAATACAGCACTGCCTGTACATCATACATGCCTTCTTAAAATAGCTCTCTGGCATCCGCTTTTTTGCTACATGGGAATTTTGAAATACCAGAGGTCTCATTTTTAAAGAGAGAATCTCCTCTCACGAAAATTGCTCGACACGCCTCCAATAATTGTGCTTCATACTAGCGACGACCCCTTCCCCATACTGTGCACTGCCTTCATCATACACTCTCTGGCATCCGCTTTTTGCTACATGGGAATTTTGAAATACCAGAGGTCTCATTTTTAAAGAGAGAATCCCTGGCAGTTACTGATTGGCTTGTTGGTATGTATGTGTATCAATATTTAGACCAATCAAAAATGTTCAATTGTATTGTATATTTCTGTCCATGTTAACATGATAAGTGGCCTTTAGCAACTCATGTTGTTGAAAAATGAATGAACTATTTATCATGGTTAATTCTTAACAACTCCCTGATTTAAACAATCATATCAAATGTTTTCAATACCCTTACATGTAAGAACAGTGTATTCGAATCTTCTAGAGGCTCCTGAATAAAATGCCCTAACATTATGGTTGAAGGCCTTTTAACATTCACTGCCAACCTACAAAACAATTTGATGATCATGCTACATTAATTGTTACACTCCAAGTTGGGATGAACGCCTACAAATGTTACCATCTCTAACAAATTTGATCAAGTTTTACATTTCCCTCAAAATGCAACTTTTCACTGATTCTGATCGAACAAAAGACTTCAAATTATTATGCTGCCAAACTTACAATTTCTACAACTATTTGAAAAGTTATACAGTTTGCTATGATTTTTCTTTGAATTTTTTTTCTTTCTTTGGTTCATCTGGATAGATATTGAAGCGTGATTGGTGGTTCTCAGATATCTCTGCTGCCGCTGTTCAAGTGGGTTAAAAGAGATCCGCCAGGTAATGGCTTGCAGAGTTTAGTTTACATAGGGGTGGGTTAGATTACCTGGGCCTGAAGGGGTTCTCGGAGAGATGAAACCTAGGTGTATACATCCAAATGATGCTCTCATCGATTTCAAAACTAAAACTGATAACCTCAAGGGCTTTATTCGTAGAACATAAGAGGTTGGCTGGACTGAGCAAATATATTTACGCCAAGAAAATATGCTATTCTTTGTAATCAATCCATGAAAAAAGAAAAGGTACGTCCATAGTAGTCGGAAAGCATGATTCATATTCATAATATGCAACATCGCAAAAATTTGGTAACTTGAAAAGAGCTATGGAGAAATTGAAAGGGAGAGCCAAAGAGATTTGTGGAAGGATGAGAAAAATTCTTATTCGTGGATGAAATGTGAGATGGTTTGTAGTAGCTTGAGGAAAGTGGTTATGGAAAAGAGTTGAGACATTGGGGAATTATCAGATAATAGTAAGTGGTGCAATAGGGTATAAAGGATCGAGCGGAGGAAGGATTACTAGGGTATTTCAGGTTGGATTTGAATCCCAGAATCATAAACATTCATTACAACTTTAAAGAAAATTATTTGTCAGAGGTAAAGAGATACGGTGAATTAAAAGTATTTTCTTTTATTTGTGCAATACCTGAATTGATGGACATGGACTTAAATGTGATGTACACAATTTACAAAAATGAAAGTTTTAACTGAGTAGTTTTATATAGGGGTTAGCAAGAGAGGTCAACATTTATGTAGCATAAGGTTTTAGTTCCTTTCATATTGTTGTGTTGTGTCGTGGAGCAAGGATAGACTCAAATTGGACTTCCAAGAGGCTGACACGCATAATTATTGATGTGTATACACCTCATCTGAGTAGTGTGAGATGGACCATGCATGTAGTTACCACTTTAGGAATGACAATTACTCCCTATTGACATGCACCTATCACAGCACTCGTAGCTGTTTGTCTTAAAAAACAATATTTTCTTTGAAATATTTTTTTTTTTAAAGTCATACAATCAATCCAGGAGAAAAATAAAATTTCATGAGTATGCAAATTTTGGGATGTATGTTGAGAAAGACAGCTTGAAATCTGTAGGCCTATAGATCTTTTTAAAACTGAATTGGCAATTTCCGGAAAACTAATTAAACAAATTTCACATGACTGCAATTTATATGTCCACAATGGACCAATGGTAGGCCTATTCTGGGGGAATCATATCGACCAATGAAATACTGGTAGATTCTTGCCCGTCTGCACAATTCATGCTTGGTATGGCACCAAGAGATGCTTTCAATTGCTAATCAAACATACATTGTTCATGAAGGTAACACATGCACGCTTGTGATTGTTCATGAAGGTAATATGTGCATGCTTTGTTGTTCATGAAGGTAATACGTGCATGCTTGTGATTGTTCATGAGGGTAATACGTGCACGCTAGTGATTATTCATGAAGGTAATACATGCACGCTTGTGATTGTTCATGAAGGTAATATGTGCATGCTTTGTTGTTCATAAAAGTAATCGCTGCTTGTGATTGTTCCTAAAGGTAATACGTGCATGCTTGTGATTGTTCATGAGGGTAATACGTGCACGCTAGTGATTATTCATGAAGGTAATACATGCACGCTTGTGATTGTTCATGCAGGTAATACGTGCACGCTTGTGATTGTTCCTAAAGGTAATACGTGCACGCTTGTGATTGTTCATGAAGGTAATACGTGCACGCTTGTAATTGTTCATGAAGGTAATACGTGCATGCTTGTGATTGTTCATGAAGGTAATACGTGCATGCTTGTGATTCTTCATGAAGGTAATACGTGACGCTTGTAATTGCTTATGAAGGTAATACGTGCACGCTTGTGATTCTTCCTGAAGGTAATATGTCCATGCTTGTAATTGTTCATGAAGGTAATACGTGCACGCTTGTGATTCTTCATGAAGGTAATACATGCACACTTGTGATTGTTCATGAAGGTAATACGTGCACGCTTGTGATTGTTCATGAAGGTAATACGTGCACGCTTGTGATTGTTCATGAAGGTAATAGGTGCACGCTTGTGATTGTTCATGAAGGTAATACGTGCACGCTTGTGATTGTTCATGAAGGTAATACGTGCACGCTTGTGATTGTTCATGAAGGTAATACGTGCACGCTTGTGATTGTTCATGAAGGTAATAGGTGCACGCTTGTGATTGTTCATGAAGGTAATATGTGCACGCTTGTGATTGTTCATGAAGGTAATACGTGCACGCTTGTGATTATTCATGAAGGTAACACATGCACGCTTGTGATTGTTCATGAAGGTAATACGTGCATGCTTGTGATTATTCATGAAGGTAACACATGCACGCTTGTGATTGTTCATGAAGGTAATACGTGCACGCTTGTGATTGTTCATGAAGGTAATACGTGCATGCTTGTGATTATTCATGAAGGTAACACATGCACGCTTGTGATTGTTCATGAAGGTAATACGTGCACGCTTGTGATTGTTCATGAAGATAATACGTGCATGCTTTTGATTGTTTATGAAGGTAATACGTGCACGCTTGTGATTGTTCATGAAGATAATACGTGCACGCTTGTGATTATTCATGAAGGTAATACGTGCATGCTTGTGATTGTTCGTGAAGGTAATACGTGCACACTTGTGATTGTTCATGAGGGTAATACGTGCACGCTTGTGATTATTCATGAAGGTAATACGTGCATGCTTGTGATTGTTCGTGAAGGTAATACGTGCACACTTGTGATTGTTCATGAGGGTAATACGTGCACGCTTGTGATTGTTCATGAAGATAATACGTGCATGCTTGTGATTGTTCATGAAGGTAATACGTGCACGCTTGTGATTGTTCATGAAGGTAATAGGTGCACGCTTGTGATTGTTCATGAAGGTAACACATGCACGCTTGTGATTATTCATGAAGGTAATACGTGCATGCTTGTGATTATTCATGAAGGTAACACATGCACGCTTGTGATTGTTCATGAAGGTAATACGTGCACGCTTGTGATTGTTCATGAAGATAATACGTGCATGCTTTTGATTGTTTATGAAGGTAATGCGTGCATGCTTGTGATTGTTCATGAAGGTAATACGTGCACGCTTGTGATTGTTCATGAAGGTAATATGTGCATGCTTTGTTGTTCATAAAAGTAATACGTGCATGCTTGTGATTGTTCGTGAAGGTAATACGTGCACACTTGTGATTGTTCATGAGGGTAATACGTGCACGCTAGTGATTGTTCATGAAGGTAATACGTGCACGCTTGTGATTGTTCATGAAGGTAATATGTGCATGCTTTGTTGTTCATAAAAATGTCGTGCATGCTTGTGATTGTTCGTGAAGGTAATACGTGCACACTTGTGATTGTTCATGAGGGTAATACGTGCACGCTAGTGATTATTCATGAAGGTAATACGTGCACGCTTGTGATTGTTCATGAAGGTAATACGTGCATGCTTGTGATTATTCATGAAGGTAACACATGCACGCTTGTGATTGTTCATGAAGGTAATACGTGCACGCTTGTGATTATTCATGAAGGTAATACGTGCATGCTTGTGATTATTCATGAAGGTAATACGTGCATGCTTGTGATTATTCATGAAGGTAACACATGCACGCTTGTGATTGTTCATGAAGGTAATACGTGCACGCTTGTGATTGTTCATGAAGATAATACGTGCATGCTTTTGATTGTTTATGAAGGTAATACGTGCATGCTTGTGATTGTTCATGAAGGTAATACGTGCACGCTTGTTATTGTTCATGAAGGTAATACGTGCATGCTTTTGATTGTTTATGAAGGTAATACGTGCCTGCTTGTTATTGTTCATGAAGGTAATACGTGCATGCTTTTGATTGTTTATGAAGGTAATACGTGCCTGCTTGTTATTGTTCATGAAGGTAATACGTGCATGCTTTTGATTGTTTATGAAGGTAATACGTGCACGCTTTGTTGTTTACAATTTTTCCTCCAGCAACTGCATCTAATTGGTTGGATTACAAAATTCCCTCAGCAGGTGATTGGTTGAAGTACTAAAGAAATCACGCTTGGCAACAATTGAGTGAAAAGGTCTATAGAACCCATGAAATTTCTTTCCTTAGGCATGATATTAAATACATTGAATACTTTTTGATGCAAGCTTGTGAACTTCATACATCCTTGTATATGTTAAGTGGCCTTATTCATCTGTAGACCTTTTCTGTAATTTGGTGATGGTTTTTCTTCCATTGTGTGCCAATGATTCTCTTACAACTTGTAGATCTGCACTTTCTTTTCCATTTTGTTTTTTAGAAGATTTGATACTTGTTGGTACAATTTCCTGGTAAAATTAGCATCTGACTCAAGAGAGAAAGACGTGTGGCACCAAACCACAGATAATAATTATAAGTTCCTGACACATCCACAGAATTGTTCTTTTGACAATTGCATAAATTTAGAGACAATAAATCAAATGAAATGCAATTAAAGTTCATTACCCCTTAACTTTTCAAGCAATAATTAGATTTTCTCCTCATTAACATTTGTTAAGGAATATGAACTTATTTATATATTTCCATTGATGAGAATTAAACAAATTATGAATCCTTGCAATTAAATTTTAGTGCCAATAGATTATTTATTGTGCAATGAGTGGCAATTTACTAGTAGATTTTATGGGCCAACACAAAGACCCAAGGGCATAGGAAGGGTCACCTCTCCAGGGGTGTAGCCAGCCTTTTGGATTGGGGGGGGGGGAGCGGGGGCTGTCAAGGGAAATATTTGGACCTCTTAGCATATTTTTTTGGCTTTTTTACCATTGCCATTTTACTTTTTAGGGGATTGTACGATCCTGTCAACCCCTCTTGGCTAAACCCATGCTCTCAGGTGGAGCAAAAACCCTGAAATTTTCCTGGTGACAAGTGGAAAGATTGCACTGGTATAATAAGTTTCAGCAAAAGTTGCTGGTAATCAGGAAATCCCCCTCAATTTCTGGGATATTTTCTTAATTTTCAGTCAATTGCCTTCATTTTTGAGAAATTTTGGTGAGTTTCCAGAAATTTTTGGGGAATTTTCAAGAATTTTGGGCCAGTTTAAAAAAAAAACTGGCCAAGTTTCAGAAATTTGTGGCCACTTTTCCGCAAAATTTGGAGTTTTCCGATTTCGTTCTTTTCTGTTTTTCTCACTGTCTAATGGCAGGTATAGTGAATTATTAAATTCATCCTTAAAATTGCAGAAAGTGTGTGTTGACTGTATTCGGTCATTGTATTCGGTCATTTTATTTCATGAAAAAAACATTGTTTTTTTTTCGCTGACAGATTGATGGATGCCATCCAAGAATTGAGACCCATTGTAAAGTGTTATTTTTCACAACCTTTGAAATGAGAGTGTCATAGCCGGTCATAAATGTTGACATGGATAAAGAAATTAAATTCAGGAGCACGGGAGAGAGAATTCACCACGGATTTGAGGAATCATATATAATGTATTCCATGTCATGTGTGTGATAGGAGATATCCATATATTTCCGGGAGTGCACATGATATTTACTGTTGGGCATGTGGGAGATTTCATGAGTTGGCAAACAGAACAGGGATGCCAGCCAATAAACCAGAGTTTGATGTATTTTAGATGCTTCAAATTACATATTTTGATTCTGATTACTTATTTACATCATGGCATAATGTGAACTTATGGGTACGTGTGTGCCATGATTTTAACAGGTGTTGGACTTTAAATTAAGTAAAGCTGATATGTGCATCACATGCTGTCCAAACCCCTTCTCTTTTTTATTGAAAAGAAATGCCCCCTCCCCTTCCCCCTTATGCTAATTTGGACATGGGCTTCAGAGTCACGATTGGACTCTCACTTTATGGATAGTTGTTATGCCACTGACTGATGCCAATTACCCACTAAAGACTAGAAGGTGGTGTGGGTGTGTGTGTGTGTGTGTGTGGAGGAAGGGGGGGCTTTATGGTCTCAAAATACATACATTTCCCCCTCACCACAGTGGTTAATTAGTGTTGCATATTGTAATTTGCTTATTGTCATATCTAATAACAATTGTATTTAATATTGCATCTGATAACTTGCTTTTGAAAATAATTAATGAAGAGCAACATTGCCAACAGTGGTAAAAGCTATGTTATGTGTCGCTCAGGTTGAGGAAGATCGTTAAAAACCAATCAAATGCCTTTCCTTTTCATTACCTCTCAAGTGTGCAAAATGAGACAGAGTCAACAGATAAATATGACAAGGTTTTTGCTCTCGGCCACCAGTCGGATCTTAGCGTTTTTTTGAAGAAGTCATTTTGGTTATTCTGTATGAATCCATAACACCTGATACATTATTTTGTCTCTTACCAGATGACAGTGAGTTGGTTATTAAATCTCAGATTTCTAATTTTAGGGGAGCTGCAAAAGGGCACAACCGTGAGTTGAATGAACTGTAGTGAATTTAGTGAAATTGGCCTTCTTTGACATTTTCGTCTTTGATTCAGTTTTATGCAGGATAGATATTGATGTATTATAATATATATATATATAGATATATATATATATATATATATATATATATATATATATATATATATATATATATATATATATATATATATATATATATATATATATATATATATATATATATATATATATATATATATATATATATATATATATATATATATATATATATATATATATATATATATATATATATATATATATATATATATATATATATATATATATATATATATATATATATATATATATATATATATATATATATATATATATATATATATATATATATATATATATATATATATATATATATATATATATATATATATATATATATATATATATATATACATATATATATATATATATATATATATATATATATATATATATATATATATATATATATATATATATATATATATATATATATATATAGATATATATAGATATATATATATATATATATATATATATACATTATATTATATGTTGCAGAAAAAAAAGAAAAAATACAACTTCCAACTACTCCTTAGAGCAACTTTATTAAAAACTTGTACAAATGTAAGTATAAGCTACTGTACATTAAGTGGACAGAACTACTAGAGCAGAATCTAAATACAAAAAAAATTAACAAGTAACTGGAGTATGGGAAGGTCTATGATGTGTAACTAATCCGGTTTTTTGAGTGAAGTTCTTGTCTTTTGTTAAGTCCGTATGGCTGCAAAGTGTGTAGTTGGGCCCTGCCCAATATACCTCTCATGTAAGCAGCTTTCTTTCGGTGTTTTGAGAATCTAGAATTCTTTCAAATTGGATGAATTGAAGTCAGAAAGGTCATGGGGGTTCGACAAAAATCGACTGCAACTTCACAGGTCTTTTGTTGGTAACCATCAAAGATTTGTGATTGCGAAAAGCACTTTAAATTGTGTTAATGTTGAGTTCATGTACTAAAGTTTACATTTTAAGCAGTTATGAGATAGATGGCATTGCGTGTAGTACAAGTCATATTTTGTTTTATTTCATAATGGCGTCCAGCTTTATTTTATAATGGCTTTGAATGGTGTTGGTAGCTTGCGAGAAGTTCTGGCACAAATCGCATTTTCTGTCACACTTTGATTAGCCTACTATCTCATACTCACTTGAAGAGGTGGGTTTGAGATTAGAGGGGACAAGAATTTCTTGAAGGTTTTTAGTCTTATTAGTCAGAACTTGGACAGGTCAGTAGTTGAAACACATCAACAAGTTATCCTGGACTTGAATCCAGTTAATATGTCCAACAAAGATTTCAAACAAAATGAAAAGAAACTACTTTCAGCAGGACCTTCCTTCTGCCCAGCACCCAAGGATGTTAGTTGGATTCAAACAAACACCAATTTAGATAAGTTCGAAAGGCGCATTCGGCTTGCAGTTTATTTCTATGGGAGAGAGGAAGTGGATGCAGACACTTCACAGAGGCCGTCAGAATTCCCAAAAATACCATTCAAAAGCAAATGGATGCCCTTAAAATCTGAGCACCGGAAGTAGAACTATTTCTTTCCAATTTTCACAAAAACATTTTTAACCCTATCAATCTTAGAAAACCCATGGACAATCTTAGTAAAGAGGAGAGAGTGGCAATCAGAACGTTATGTAATGATAGCAGAATAAATAAAATTCAGAACAAAGGTTCTAGATTTGTGATCTTGGAAAGAGATGACTACAGTAGCCAAAATGCCAAGTCAGTTACACAACAGACTTCATTATGACCAATTGGACATTGATCCCTCAGGTAACTTTATGTCAATTGTAAGTAATTGGTCAGAAAGGTGGTTTAGAAAGAAACAATTTAGTGAAGAAACAGTTCAGTGGATCACAGAGGTCAAACCCAAACCTGGTGTAGCATATGGTAATGTTACCCACAAACTGGGCAATCCACTTCGTTGAATCACTTCTTGTAGTGGTTCGGCTATCATAGTTCAATTTTAGTGTGACAAGTGTTCTTTCAATGTATTCTCTTTCCCTCAAACTGCAACTCCAATCATACACTTTCAGACTACCAAGAACCTCGCAAGAATCGGAAGAAACAAGTTATGCACACAATTTTAGTCTAAATGTTCCAAAGATTAATTTGTATGGGTTTTTCAGATAACTTCTATCTTGCTTTACTTTGCATTTATGAGTTAAAGAAGATCGACAAGGTATTTAACAGCTTTGAAAAAATGCACCAGAACAAATTTGATCAATTCCAAATCCTTGCATAATTTTCAGAACATGCAGGAAGTTTGGAGGCGAAACAATCTCATCGTCGTCGTAAAGTGTAAAGAACTTTGTGATACTATTGGGAGCACTTTTATTAATCATCAGAAATTTCAAGCAAATTCCTGATAGGAATTTGATACAGACTGCATCTGGAGTACTTCACATCCGATATTCTTTGCCTTTCAGAATAATTTCATAAGAACAAATGGGAATATAAAACCTTTCGGAAAAAATTACAAAACCTTTCAGGTTTAATTTCTCCTTGATTTTAGCCAGAGCCATAGGGTACTGAAGTGGAAAGAACTTCATGGCCAAAGGCCATATCTGTTCCGATTCAATAAAAAGTGTAGAAAATGTAGTCAAAAGTTGACAATTATTTGCGATCATTTTGCAGTTAGGAAATTTATGGATGGTTTAAGTAATTATTTGGATATGGTCTGTAATGAAAACTTGTTTTTTTCATGAATTTTAAATATGATTGAAAATGTTTGTAACTCAAGAAAGTTCAAAGGCATTTAACTCAGGAAGGAGAGTGAGGTCATAGAGCATACTGAGTGATTCCATCTATCCTCCATAGTATGATAATGCGAAACTTCTATGGAGCTTTGGATGGTAGCATAGGTTATTTTAAGATCATTTTATTTGTGATTTTGGACTTTAATAGATCCCTTTTCATGACCCCTTTCGCTCCCTCTTGGGCAGATATTTTACTTAGAGGATAACATAACTGGTTAAAGGACAACATAACTGCTGGTTAAAGGACAACATAACTGGTTAAAGGACAACATAACTGGTTAAAGGACAACATAACTGGTTAAAGGACAACATAACTGGTTAAAGGACGTTAAAGGACAACATAACTGGTTAAAGGACAACATAACTGGTTAAAGGACAACATAACTGGTTAAAGGACAAATATAACTGGTTAAACAACATAACTGACAACATAACTGGTTAAAGGACAACACAACTGGTTAAAGGACAACACAACTGGTTAAAGGACAACATAACTGGTTAAAGGACAACATAACTGGTTAAAGGACAACATAACTGGTTAAAGGACAACATAACTGGTTAAAGGACAACATAACTGGTTAAAGGACAACATAACTGGTTAAAGGACAACATAACTGGTTAAAGGACAACATAACTGGTTAAAGGACAACACAACTGGTTAAAGGACAACACAACTGGTTAAAGGACAACACAACTGGTTAAAGGACAACATAACTGGTTAAAGGACAACATAACTGGTTAACTGGTTAAAGGACAACATAACTGGTTAAAGGACAACATAACTGGTTAAAGGACAAATATAACTGGTTAAAGGACAACATAACTGGTTAAAGGACAACATAACTGGTTAAAGGACAACATAACTGGTTAAAGGACAACATAAAAGGACAACATAACTGGTTAAAGGACAACATAACTGGTTAAAGGACAACATAACTGGTTAAAGGACAACATAACTGGTTAAAGGACAACATAACTGGTTAAAGGACAACATAACTGGTTAAAGGACAACATAACTGGTTAAAGGACAACATAACTGGTTAAAGGACAACATAACTGGTTAAAGGACAACATAACTGGTTAAAGGACAACATAACTGGTTAAAGGACAACATAACTGGTTAAAGGACAACATAACTGGTTAAAGGACAACATAACTGGTTAAAGGACAACATAACTGGTTAAAGGACAACATAACTGGTTAAAGGACAACATAACTGGTTAAAGGACAACATAACTGGTTAAAGGACAACATAACTGGTTAAAGGACAACATAACTGGTTAAAGGACAACATAACTGGTTAAAGGACAACATAACTGGTTAAAGGACAACATAACTGGTTAAAGGACAACATAACTGGTTAAAGGACAACATAACTGGTTAAAGGACAACATAACTGGTTAAAGGACAACATAACTGGTTAAAGGACAACATAACTGGTTAAAGGACAACATAACTGGTTAAAGGACAACATAACTGGTTAAAGGACTTATAAGTGAGGGTGTTGTTTCAGTTAATTTTTGCATTGACCCTTATTGCTTTCTAAAGTGATTGTTATTGGTTTTTAATACTAGATAACTATATTGGTGTTAGAAAGGTTTTGTAGCTTACCACATGGGTCAAGAAG